>VZRW01013673.1:0-26764 GCA_013398125.1 Aegotheles bennettii | reverse complement strand
GGGCACGGGGCGGCGGCCTCGGCTGGAGGTGCTGGGGCTGCCGGTGTTGGGGCTGCCGGCGCACGGGGGAAGGGGGGCGAGGAGCAGCAGCTGCGCTGCCACACAGCGAGGGGCTCTTCCTCACCCCCTTCACTAGCACTACCTCAGGGTTTGTATTCGGTTGTTTTCTTAATTTTCCTCCAGGTTAACATACTTCACGGTTTTGTTTTTCCAACGTACACGGCCTGTTCTCACAGCACAGGGCGCCTTGCCTGTGAAGAGAGCCACCTCAGAGACCCTCATAGGTAGAAGTGACTTTTTTAGCAGTATCAAACGATACAAGAATGGGTTTGGCCGTAGCAGTGAACTTTCAACAAACACTGAAACCCAGTCTGGTTCATAAAAAACCACAAACCCCTCCAGTTTTCCTCTCCTGGCCAGAATCTGTGTAAGTACACTGGAAATCAGGAAGAACTTTATGTGCTTCTTAAATTTCAATTACCCAATCTAAACAAAGTACCAAAATTAATGTTTACCATGCACCACTTTACCTGATACTACTCTCCCGTTTAGAGGGCACAGTGCCACACCATCTGCCTTTTCTCACATGCCTCTTGGCAGCATTGTTTCTTGTGCAGTTAACATCCAGCAAGGTCCAAATTCACTCTGTCCCTACATTGTAATAGTTAAGACATTCCTATAGCAATCATAACCCCATTTTGTATTTTATGTATATACTTAGGAAAAGTCTTTTTAATGCAATTATGAACTATGGGAATCTTGGCTTTGAAATTACTTTTAAAAACAATGGAAGTATTCCAGTTATTTTACTCATCCTAACCAGAATGTTCCAAGTCCAAGCAAATTTAATCAGTACTGTCATGAAAACTAGTGGGAGCTATTAATTTCATTTAAAATCAAACCAAAACCAAATGCTGGTATTTTGACAACTGAGATGCTTCCTGACTGCTTTGTAAAATAAAACAAACCAAACACCACAGTAAGTTCATCAGATTCTGGAGTGCAAACAACAGAAGCAGATGAACAGCAGCTAAACAGACGTTTTCTTGTTCCATTGCTATCTCATTTTGCATCAGATTCCCCCAGAAGAAAGGGGACTGCAGAGAGTTTATTTAAAAGGATCATTTTTTCTTTCTTTTTTTTTTCAGGAGCTTCATTGCAGAACATAACTGATACCCAGCTTAATTTTTCACTGATGTCAACACTATATCATAGAAAGAATTCTTACCTTTTTGATAATACTCATCAGTGCTGAAAATACAGATTTTATCGATTCCTCAATCTCAAGAGCATTCAAGCACAGAAGTATCTGATATAGCCAGCCTCCTTCTGGTTTGTTCATAAAGGAAAAAGAAAGGTTTTACATTACAATTGTCAACTGAATGTAACTTCAACTAATTTTTTTTTTAAGACTGCAAAATTACTTTCCTTAAAATTAAGAAACTTGACACTTACCATTACTTGGAACGTAGTTCTGGATGGCATCTGAGAAAGACATTTTGACATCAAATGGGGAGTCAACTACTGAACTGTCCGTTTTTTCTTCAGAATTTACTGAAGGAATTGCTGTTGCTTTTGAATGTTGGTCACTGTCGCATTCACTATCTACAGCTGCATTCGTTTCATATTCCCTCTCTGGTGTTTCTTCTAGTAGCTTTCTTCTACTGCCTACTCCTGCAAATAATTGTGAAGGGAAATCATGCTTATTTTCAGAGGATTCAACTCACACACACACTTTTATAAAGTATTAAATTTTACAGAGATTTTGATTTTTTTATTTTCCTCAACTTAAAGCCAAACACTAGAGTGCTACATTAGAATAAAAATGTGCTACAGATTTATGATTTAATAATTACTTGTTCAAATAATGGTCTCAGAACAGAGTTTGGAGGATAAAGCTTTAAGCAAAACTGGTGGTGTAGTAGTTAAAATCAATGTTCAGGAAAAAATATGCTTGGTTTTGATAGCCTATAAATTCCCTGGTCAGTACTAGTAGATTTCTTTCTTATATCCAAATACAAGTGGGAAAAGCTTTACAAAAAGAACAGTTAAAAATGCAGTGTAGGATTAAAGATTAACAACTCCCCACGAGATAACACACTTCACTGCGAAATACAAGAAACAACAGATGTGCTCATGGCTGCCTCAGTTTCAGTGACTTGGCGTAAATTCCCTGAAGCCAATACAGTATCGCTTTCAAAAAAACCCACACCTTCCATACCCATGTAGGAAAGAAATGCCATTTACAAATTGATTAATGTTTGAATTCTGTGCTTCAAGCCAGTACCAGCCAAAGATACTGCATCACAAATAATAGTAGTCAAAAGTCACGAAGAGTAACTGGCTGTTAAACAGTTACCATTATATTATCTCCATCTGTATGATCAGATCCTCAGAATATAAATCGGTCATTAACTGCTATGAGTTAGGCTCACTACCTCTCAATTTTAAATCACCAGGAGACAGTGTTGTATCTGTTGTATTTTTTCCCCTCAAACAAAGTGTATTTTGTCCTTGCTAAATCACTGTTCGTGAAGCATTAGTCCAGTACCTCTGGACTGCACACTTGATTGTTAGAGCAGACAAAAGCTCTGGCAACTCTAGAAGAACATTCTGGTTTTGCATACATTTCTCCTGCCCAGTGTTGAAATTGTGCCCCTTTTGTGCAGACACAGTCACTTGTTTCCTCTGCGTAATTCTGGCTTCACATGAGTAAGCGGTGATTTCATCATGAATCTTTTCGAATTGCTGGTGCAGCTGCATCAGTTTGCTTCCCTTGCAGAGATGTTCTAAGCGTTGCTTAACATCTTGTTTTAACTTTAAATAAAATTGTTGGAATATAATCAATAGGTTTGGTAAATCTGAGTGTTTATCATACAGTATCTGCCTGGTTTTGCTTGGTTTTGGGGACATGAACTCCATCTGCCCTACTGTGGTTTTGTCAGTGTCCTTGTTTTCACTGGATTCTGCAGCAGTATTTTTTCCAAAATGCCAAGCTGCCCTTCCTCAAATTTCCCTTGCATGATTTCTAAATTGATTTCATCATTTTCTGTACCTTCTATAGACTTTTTTTCTACAGGCTTAATTGTTAGTTTTACTAAATATATTTGCAGAGAAGAACCCTGATGGTCTGGTAAAATACTACCTGGAACCCTTTCTGTTAGAATATAAGTTTAATTATTTATATTTCTGGACTTTGACTCTCTCTGATTTTCAGATTATTTCTTTTTTTCTTTCCTTCTGTCTTGTTTTAGTAGCAGCAATTAATTTTCTAGTATCATCCATTCTTTCAGTTACAACAGTGTTTTCTTTTTCAACATATACTTTATCAGCCAGGTTTCTGAGCAATCTCAAATTGCCAAGATTTAATCAATCTGTTTTTTTAATAGTAGTCTGGCTTTCTAGTTCAAGGGTTTTAAAAGACATCAGGTATTTTGTTTTTCTTTAAAAATGGTCTTCTATTTTAGAGGGCTGCTAGGGTAAAAGTTCATGTTCAGTCAGACCAGTGTCGTGTGACTGCTCTGTTGCTTTTATTGTTAGTAATTTTTCTTTATAATTTTTTTTACTTGGATTCAGCTGAAGACTTTGGCGTTACTGTTCCTTTTGAAGTAGTGTTTGATGATGCTTTCCAAAATTCAGATTCATTTTCTATGTTTTTGTATCTTACACTCTCATAATAACTTGAATTGATGGGCCTAAATCTGATGATACAGAATAATCTTTTCTTTGACTGTATCACATGTGATTTTTATATTTCTTTCTAAGATCTGGATTAAGACTGCCCTACGACCCATTCTCTGGTACCAGAAGCTCATGTTGGGAACATGAATCTTCCCATGTTATTTCTGCTTCGCCTTTCTGATGATATTGCACATTCATAGAAATTTGTTCAGTACATAGCTTCGCTCCTGACAAGCTATCAGCAAGAGCATCGAGTGTTGTCCTGTCTTTTACTAATCTGTTAGATTTTGTTGGGGTTTTTGCCATCCACTGCCCTGTTTGTTATTTTTGTCCCTTTGGTGGTATCAGCATTACTGTTAACCTGATTCGTTATGTTTAACCTTCTGCTTTGAGGTGCCTTCAGTTTCTTTTCCCCATAGTATTTTATTGAGGCTTATACTGAGGCCTTTTGTCATTCTGGAAGCTTTGTTCTTCTGTTCTCAGCAAGCAGTTTTTTCATGCTGAAACTCCACGTCTTCCAAGTGGCCAGTTTCTTCTGAAGTTTTGGTACCTGTTAAACTGAAGCCACTAGGTGAGGGGTGAGGAGAGAAAGGTTGGTCAGGAGTCAACTCTTGGGACTCCTCAGATTTCTGATTCTGTTTCATCATTAAAAATATCCTGACTGAAATCTTTGATGTTGTTTTCATAAAAACCCAGTAGGTTGTTTTTATTCTCTGGTTAGTGAATTTTCTCTTTTGCATCACCAACCATTTGGAACTGCTTTTCGATGCTGAATTTCATTCTGTCTCACAGCATTTGACTGGTTTGCCTTTCTCCGATGTTTCCAGAGTAAGACTTTGTTCACTGTCACCTGGTATCTTCTTGATGCCAGATGATTATCTGCAATTCCTGGTAGTTCCCCATAACTTGATAACTCATTTTCTGAATTTACAGATTCTTGAATACAAGTGTTCAAGTTATTTTGTTCTTTTTGCATTGTTCCAACCGTTTGAGTTTTTTATTTTCCCTGCAGAGTAGTTCCAATTTCCACTGTATTTTCAAAATTTAATTTTGAAGGTAAATGTAGGGAATCTTTGGAGACAGGGTCATTAAAATAACCTTTTATATTGGTATTTTCCTGGCTTTCGCTACTCTTAGAAACTTGTTCTTCAGCACTGGGATAACTTACATACTGTCTTTGAGTTAATTCAGGTTGTGCTAGTGTTTCAACAGATAAAATTTGTGAAGCATTACTATCACTAACTAATTTGACAAAATGTTTTTCATTACTGCATTCATTATTTTGCACAGCTAGTGAGGAAAACAGATTGCTTTCCTGGATTGCACCCTTGTCTTTTTCAGACAGCTCCTCACTAACTTGGTGATTTATTTGTACTTTCATTGCTCTGTTATTGTTTCTGTGTAACATGTTATCATTTTCAGTTTGAGGGGTTCACTAAAAAACCATACTCTTGCAAACTCTGCACTTGCTCTTCCTTGGCTGTTGCACTCCGAAACTTCAGTATGTCTGCAAAAAGACTAAAAGAAATGGCTCTGTTCTTCAGCAGTGTCAGGCTTTTCAGTATCTTTTGTGTCTGAGGAATCACAATTCTGGGGCAGGCTAGAAGGAGAAGCAATCTGATCTGATGCAATCTGATGCAATATCCCTGTTGATTATCATATGTGTCCATATTATAATTAATACAGCTATTATAGATATTTGTATACCAACCTGGCTGGCCGTGCTTGCTTTCTGACTCCCGATTTCTCTTTTTAGCTTCAGTGTTTTTCAGTGGTTGACTTTCTGAGACCAAGTCTTGTTCTGAACTGTAAGGTTTCGTTGGCTTCTCTTTGTCACCTGTTAGTGTATCAAAAGATGATTCTGTCCTATTTGAGGTACTTTTGGTGTCATTAAGAGTATGCACACTTGCTGGTATCTCCCCAGGATTTGACATGTTATGGTTTGAATCTATTATTTCTTGTGCATAATCCTCTTCATCTGTCGATACTTTAACTGTCTCCTTTGATTCTTTGTCCTTGTGTGATTCTTTCCAGTCTAAAGTCCGCATTTCTTCATTCTTACTTGTTTTATCCTCTGTTTCTCCTCTTTGCTGGTTTTCCGTAGCGATTGTATCTTTCTCAGCATTGCCAAAATTAAGAACGTTACTTAAACCCAAGTTAAACCAACTTGATTCAGATTCTTGGCTTTCACTCTTTTCTTCTTCTGTCAATAGCTCTGTGACTGCTGTTTCCTGTTCATTATTGGAATGTCCAGGTACACCAGGAACATCATGGGTTTGTGGATCTTTTTTTTCTGATGCCAAATCAACATCCACATTCTCTTCACCAAAATAGAGAAAGTCCGTCAGTCCACCTCGAAACCAATCAGATGCGGGGAGTTCTTGTTCTTCCTTATCATTTGGCTCCTGTAAGTCATTTGCAGCAGTTACCATTATTTTTCTGCCTCGGTATGTATTTTCTACTAAAGATTCAGTAAGAGCTTCTAAGGGCTCTTCATCATTTTTACTTCCTGTGGTGAACCATCCTGCAATCCAGCTAGACTGAGCTGGAGTGGATTCTTGCGGGAGACTGTCTTGCATTTGTGGCTCTTCAGTATCATCTTTTCTGTTCTCATTTTTTCTAACCAAGTTGCTTGCAGACTCCTCCTGATTGTGAGATTCCTTGAAGTCATTTTCAGAAGCTGATTCAAGTTCTTCCTTTTGAAGAGAGTCTCTGGTATGTTTTAAGAGGTCATTTCCATGCAGCTTTGATTCTGCATCAGGTGATGAATATTCACTTTCTTTATTGTGATCATGTAATGAGCTATCATCATTTTCAAAAGCATACTTATCTTCATGAAGACAAAGGAAATCAGTTTCCTAAAAGAACAATATTAACTTTTAAAATATTTTTACGTGTAATTTTCTACAGCACTGTGTAGCACAGCAATTTATCTTTATTCTCTTTCTGTGTAGTTATATCTGTGTATAACTTTACACAAAGCACTGTAAATAATTCTGTTATTCCTAAGTTTTATATAATTTATTAGATAAAAAATATTTTAGAGGACAGTAAATACACAAATGGAGCAATAATGAAAAAACAACATGTTTTGAATTATCTGAAATAAAATATACATCAACACTTGAATTTCTAACTGGATATTAGATTTTCAGTTGCTGTGAACTACATTGGAAAATTTGGTGATGTTGGTTTACCTTAGTGAGCACTTCAACTTCTTCTGTAATTAAAACTTCTTCAACCTTCACAGCATCTTTTGGGAAATATCCAAAATCCTTTCCTTTCTGTAGAAGATATAAAAAGAATGAGAGCATTTAAACTTCAGTGATAAGTTTGTTAGATGCTTGCATATATGCTAGAAAAGTACCAATAAACAGTAAGTTTATAGGACTGCCCCCTACTCTCTTCACTGTGTTTGGTCAAAAGATTGGTTTATTTTTTCCTTCATGAAAGTGTTCCTTTTGGCATTTCAGAAAGCAAGGGGAAGTATATTACTTCATACTATTATTTTCTGTATTGTTTTTATGAATGTATGTTTATGCAGAACCAAACCAGTAGCCTTAACACTGCTTCAACTGAAGACAGGGTTGTGTGCATAGATGGTCTCACTCAGCTCCTACTAAAATCAGCTGCCAATTTCCCATTGACTCAAGTGGGAGAAAAATCGTGCTCTAATAACTAATGACCCATAGTAAATTACAAGATAAGTAAGATATGAAATTCAAGTAAAAGGCCATCTGCAGCTGAAGAGAAAATGACAATGAAGCTGATGCTAATGCCCCAAAGAATCAAGTAAGGGTCAGTGTGACTGAGAAACCAACCACTAGCTTTACATCAAACCATTGCACATAGCCTTTAATGGAAGAATACATCTTGGAAGGGAAGAAAGAGTGAGGTAGCTGCAAAGATGGTCTCAGATGAAAACAAGGAATTTCACTGTTAAACAATAAATGTGACAGATCAATATTAAAAAAAAGTTTACCAATATCTTTTGGTTTTGAAGCACTTACACAGTTTTACTAGCAGTTGGATTTGGATCAACGCATCCATTCCTTCTTTGCTATAACATAACTACATGACTGTTCTAACTACATTGTCAATTGTTCCAAATAATTAAATATGCATGGTAACTTCTCTGGGAACTTCTCTTGAGCACTGAACTGTGAAGTCAAGTCCCAGTACTGGATCGCTGATTAAGCAACTGTAAAACCTCTTACCCACAGACCCATAGGTGGGTATCTGACCTGATAGTCCGGAATGTTTTTAAGGGAACCAGATAAAATCATCATAGCCAAATGATTAGATGAAGGAGACTGAAAACTTGAATTCTAGCCTTGACTTTGCTTCTCTATCAGTCATCTTTGCCAAGATTTGATTTTCCCTTCCTATATAACGATAGTAACAGTGACCCATCTCCCAAGTACTATATTGATCCACGACTGGTTAATATTACAAAAGAGATTGAGGACCCCTAGAAGCAAGCAGACTGCAGTGTTGACTATTATTACACTATCTAAATTATTTATGGAGAAAGTCTTTCAAGATTGAAGTACTTACACTTCCTATCCACAAGTTTTCATTTTTCCTTGAAAGTTTGGAGTATACCATTATGTCTTCCCCTGTTTTGAAGTTAAGATACCGGCAGTCAGGCCCTAGGTAGTCTGTAGTGGCTTGAACTCTGCTCATTGCCGCTGGAATAGTTTGTAGAAAGAAAGAAAGAAACAAGTAACTGTAGCAGCCATTTTGTCTGAAGTCAGAGGTTACTGGAGAAGTCTGATATATATAAATACAGTAAAATGTTTGTTGTGTTGTGTTGTGTTTGATATGTGCTTTGATACTAATGGTACTAATACATTTATATCATCAAGTGGAAAGCAACTAGTGCAAAAAGCAGCCCTATCCTGTTTTCCCTCTTATTTCCTACAGACATCAAGGAGAAAAGCACTTATCCTATATGGACATTTTCCAATCCTTATTCAGCCAAGCTTTCAATGCTGAAATTGGTGTAGAAAATTAGCAAGTTCAAGTACTTGTTGAAGCCAGATCTAAACAGCAAAAAGATATTTTCCAGGCATATTTATAATTGCGTATTTTAGAAATTCTAAATTAAATCTAGTACTTGTTTCAGGGATTTTATCCTCTATTTTGAATACATTTATCTTATGAAGAAAATAGGTAAGTTCAAGCAATATAAATCTTAAACGCATTATCAAAAACAAAGTTTCCAAATCAATTTTAATAACTTTAAATTCTCCTTGCCTCCACTCCTGTCTTCCCACGGAAACCACCACTGATGTGCCCTAGTCAGTTTGGAGCCCATTCCACATGCTGTCGCACCAAGACAGACATCTCTGACATCCAGAACTCACTGAAGTCTGTATGGCTCCACATGAAAATACAGATCCATCAGCAGAGGAAATTTAAGGTCTCTTCCACTTCAGGACAAGCTATCCACATTGAAAATGCAATAATTAAGGCTGCCAAACCAAGTTTAGAAACAGCTTCAACTACATATGATTATGACAGGTTCGACAATGCTGATCCATGGATAATAAATGGGGCATAATTTATCACTGCCTGTTTGTGGTTCTCCAGGAGACAGAGCCATTTACCCCCAAGGAACTCTGTAACTGGTTACCACTCTTACTTCATGTTAAAGGAGAAAAAAATAAGTAAAGAGGATATATTATTAACAGTGCCTTTTGTAAGAAGGATTTAAAAAAAACCAAACAAATAAAACAGTAGAAAAAATAGAATTTTGCAAAACGGGCTATGAATGTGCTGTAAACACAAGATCTATAGTCTTCTTTCTCAGTTCATAGCCTACCATTTTTGGTTTTCCTGATTTTCTTTTTTACCTGTAAAGAATGAGTTAAAAAAACTTTAAAGCTGCTTTATGCAGCCTGTTTTGAGGAAACCTCAGAAAAAACAGCTATTCAAGAATATTCTTACTGAACTTTGGTCTTTACATACTTGTACAATGCAATCCAGCAAGTATTTTTTTCTCTTTTTATTTTAAAATTTTAAGCCTATTCCTCATAAACTTAGTATATGGACAACAAACATTTTCTATGGCTACTCATTTTCAGTGTTTCATTGCTAATCTTGACATTATGGTTGGTAGTAACTGTAACTTTTTGAAAAAAAAACAAAAAACTTTTACTTACTCTCACATTCCTGATCACCACACTTCTTCCATTCTGAAAGTACCTTTGTACTCTGCAGACTTGCTAAAAATGAAGTCAGTAACAGAAAAATTCTCTGATCTAAGACCCTTGACATTTCAGATTCATTCTATAATGCACTGAAACTGTGGAAACTGCATCAATGTTCAGTTAGCAAGAATATTCTACATTATTTTTCTTAGCCTAACAAAACATTGCAGGTAAACTTATAATCCTGTTTTCCTTCTCTCATCTGCTTAAACAGAAGTACGCTATGCTAACCTGCCAGCAATCTGTGAAGTCAGGTGTCCTGATTATACACGTTTAATAATTAACGATGTTCTGATAGCTAGACTGGTGTTTTGAATACAAAGAAACTAGTTCTGGTCACATCAAAAATTTAGCCTCTATCAGACAGATTCTTTTATACTGAGCTTGTGGAAGATTGTCTTGGAGGAAATTCAACAAGAGTTATATTGGGATTTTTTCTAGATTATGAATGTTTTTAATATACAACTTCCATCTGATTTTAAGATGAACTATCAATTTTATGTTTATATATTGATTTGCATGATTGCTAATATAGTTACTGTCAATTTCTAGGCTTTTTTTGTTTAATAAACCGTATTTTGTGTGCATGGATATGTTTTAGATTATTTATAGGTCGTCATTGGGAACTCAGAACAAATTTTTTCCACATAATCTTTTGGAGTTTTCTCACACATTAGATGCTAAGTACAATTCTTTAATGTGGGGAATACTTACTCAACTCCAAAGTCTTTTAAAAGTGCTTGTCAGTTTTCAGGCTCTTAAGACAACTAGAAAATCCATATGCTATCTCTGCATCATATATCACAGAGCAATATACCAAAGCTAAGTAGATTGCATGTCCTGCTTTTTAGGGAATACCTTCTGTTTCTTGGCAACCTATTATGCAATACGAAGTTACAAATGATGTTTTCGCAAATACAGGTTATGCTTTAAAGCAGTAATTATGCAGGGAGTTGCACACTGGTTGTATAGGTATGGAGTTGTGCTATAAATGAAACCTTGCAGAGAGGTTTGCATTACAAGTAAGCTTTGCTTCAAAGGCTTCGCATTGTTGTCCTTGGTGACCTAAACACAGTATATTTAACTTGCCGACAAAGCAGCTTTGTCTTTCCTTTCCCACTCTCCTGCGTAAGGTAGGCTCTTCTCTCTCCTTTCTCGATAGTGCCCCAAGAATCTGCATTCCTTCCCAACCTGATAATATTTGCAGTCATATGCTTCCTAGTAGAGCTGCCCCTCCTTCAGTCCTGAGCATGACTCATGCAGAATTTGCTCTGCTTTCCCTTTCCATGAACCTAAGCTGTATCCTACTTGCAGCATAGTTCCCCCTCCCTCCTGCTCCATAACCCAAACTTGCCAGACACTGGTGCTTGGCCTGACCTCCTGAGCCAGCAAACAGATGATCTACTGGCGGTTGGGAGAGAAGGCACAAAAGCGAGCCAGGGTCACGTTAACCAGCCTGCAAACAAAAAAATCACAGTAGATGACATGTCCTCCAGTTGCAATCTAACACTTTGGCCCCTTCCTTTGCCACATGACCTGGTGATCAGACAGGCCTATCCTATGACCCAGTACACCAGCTGTCTCTGCTGTTAGGTAATCCACTGGAGAGCTGTCTTGTGCACCAGGGAAAACAGGCTACAGATCAGCTCCCCCCTTGCTCCTGACTAGCTTTGATACAGCCGCATCCCCAGCTCAGCATTCACTCCCCTGGATCTTGTGTGATTTGGGACCTTCCCTGCAGACCTCTAGGTTTATCTATAGGAGGTGAAAGGGGAGAATGCCAAGTAGCTAAAACATGACAAATGCAAAGAAAGCTGGTGAGCAGGAAAAGGTTTTTTTCCCCATAGTTTTTACAGATTAGGACAGATTGATGAGAAGGAATATACAAGAAATTTTATACTGGAGGGACTCTCTCTAGATACTAAATGTTGTACAAAATTTTAAAAAAAGACAACATTTTTATACCACCAAGATTAACAACCCGTTAGAAGAGTTAAAACGTCGCACATCGATCATGGAACATGAGACAAAAGCAGATAATGAGCCTAGGAAGGTTAGCAGTCCCTCTTTGAGCCTGGTAACATGGAGCTGATTCACCTAACGTGGAAAAGCCCAGTATTCTGACACCTAAAATCACATACTTCAGCAAGTTTGTGTGGGAGAACAAACTATCAGACACACACCTTGAGATCTTAATCGGATTATTACTGTATTTGTCAAAATAGCTGTGAAAGTGGCTCTGACTTCAGTTCTGTGGATACACAGACTAATTCTCAAGTCTTTATATGGAAATAAAATGTTGCAGCTCATTTTAGCAACTCAGTTTAATCCACATCTGCAATTTTCAAGTAATTTTGGGCACTGCTCATTGAGTAGCTTATTCTCAACAATCATTCTTCTAGGTGTGAAGCTCTTAAAAGGATGGTGAGCACCGCTCTGATATTTGTTCCTCTAGTAACTTCAATAATAAGTCATATTTATAGAAAATATTATTTTCTGGGTGTAAATCCTATACTTGCAGATGTTATACATAACTTTTAATCACCTTTGAACTAAAGTCAAAGATTCGTGAGTTTATCATAGCTGCCTTCCAAAGGACAAAGTTGAAAGCTTTATAGCAGACAGGGGTGAGGCTTCAGTTAATTTCTGTTCTGCAGAACTGAAGCAACAAGTGTGAGTACTATTATTGCACATGTGAAGGCAAAGGAGAATAAGATCTATTTCCAACAGCTTTTGTTAGGATGAAACTATTAACTTTTTATTTGCAATGAGACCTTAGTAACTTTAATTACCGAGCTAGAAATGCTGAGATCCCTTATGATATATTAAAATTCACAGAAGGATCAACTCAGAATTAACAGTGTAATTTAAATAAACCCAGTAGTATTGCACACTGGATGGCTCTTTTAAGACACGGCTTTGTGTAAGTAAAACAGATGTTGCATTTCCTAGATTATTCGGTATCTGCATTAACAGCAAAGATCCCAAAGCAAATCATAAGTTTCTAAAAGTTCTCCTAAGTACATTAAAGTCAACATTTATTTTATAACAACAGTATATGCAGCTTTGGTTACATTCTTACGATAGCACCACGGGGCTCCACACAGGATGCAGGGTTTCACTGTGTAGAATATTGCACTAATACATGGAAGAATATAGTCTATGGCAAAAGCACTTCAAAAATAGAGTTCTCTTGACTTAGGATGTTTGGATGAAAATACAGATCAACTTTTACATTGAATCAAATGTTGTGCCAAAAGGATATGTTTTTTTTAAACAGTTATCTTCAAAAAATTACTAAGTCAAAAAAGAGGGACACTAATTTGCTCTTGCAGTTAGACAAATCTAAACAGGTAACAGTCATTTATCACCCAGATTTGAACCAACTTTTCCAGCCAGGATAAAGTCAAGAAAAAGCCATTATTACTTCTGCTTCTACAAAACCAGTTATAAGCATGAAAACTAACACTGCATTTCTAGAAAATCATGGAACTTGTGACTTAAATTACTTTGAATCTTGGTAATATATTTCCAAGCTCTGAATGCCTCACATTTTGCCATATAATAGAACACTGTCACCTAACAACAACTGCCTGAGTAAGGTTTGTGGTAAAACACAGGTTTTCTATAAAACTGAGGGGGGGAAGAAGAAGGGGGAAAGAAGTCTGAAAGAGCAAAATTACATTCTCCAAAACACAAATCTCTGTGTATTACTCATACACCACTGCCACTGCATTTGATGGAACCACAAATACATGTAGTCTCAGAGGAATACTTCTTTGAGCAGGGAAACTAAGTTTTGAGATCTGGGACATACACAAAATGAATAGGTTTGTCCTGTTGTACCATAGTAATTGCTACAAAATCAGCAGCTGAACCTGAATCTCAGAATTACAGCTGGGACCTAAACACAAGACCATTACTTTCCTGATAAACATAAGATGCTGTAGAAATCTATTTGCAAGTTTACTAGTTTTGGAAATTAATTTTGCTGGGGGGGGGTGTTTAGTTCACCAATATCTACTTTCTGCAGAGAAATTCTGTTCAGGCTCCCTTTGAATACATAAATGAAGCTGTTCTAAGCACAAAGGCATCACTTTGTGATGAGCAGGAATTTGAAGAGGTGTACCTTTTATGCAAAGTCATGTTTCAGCTTATAATTAATGAACAATCTGCATAAAATCTACTCTTGACAAGAGCTCCGAGTGGAGCATCATGGAAAACACATGTTCTTGGAGCCTTACACTTTATCTGTACATCAGGACTGAAGAAAAAGACAAGTAAACAGTATAGAGCCAGTGCATAGTATAAAAGCTCTAATAAAACCCCAAACACCTTCTAAAGTTATATTTAAAACTAGAAGGGACTATCTGATGGAAGCACTCCACAACAGGCATAGAGCATACATGGTGTATTGCCCTCTCACATAAAACATCTCTACTTTAGTTTTTCCCCTTTTCTATCATTTCTTTTGCCACATTACCCGAGTGAAAAGAGAACGTGTTTTTCCTTTGATCTCTGCTCACCACTATGGGGAAGGGAAATAAGAAAATGTTACCAGAACTTAATTCTCAGAACCGCCAACCTTGCATCAAATTCAGTCTTGAAATTGTCAGCTATTTGGAACAGTAGGCTGGAAACAGAGGAAAGAAATTGGTCCCAGTCCTATCCAACAGCTCTGAAATTGTTTCAGGGCAAGAGGATAGGACCTTGAGGGCAAATGCAAAAATTACTAAAAATACTACTGCTTTATAAAGACACAGGTCTTCGCATGATGTTGTGCTAAGAATATCTTAACACTATTTCTGTAGCAGAATATTGGTTGGACTATCTAGCTTTTAGAAAGCTTCATACTTACAAAGTTGTCACACACTCATGTTGTTACATTGAGCTGCCTAGATTTAACACAGCTCATATTAATGGCACAGTTTAACCATAGCAGAAAGTTTCTTCTAACAAATATTAAACTATCAAATACATCACCAGCTTTGTACTCAGCAACAAAACTCCTTTATTTACACTTTGTCAAAAATACATTGCTGTCTGTAATATAACCTGAAACCACATACGTAATCCAATCTCTAGTTTAGTTACCATGACCCACAACATTGTTTTTACAAACCCTGTTAATACGCTTCTCTGAAACAGGGGCTTCTGATTATCAACCTACTTCTTCAGCATTGCATAATGACAACAGTATCAGCCACTAAAACCTGTACAGTAAATAAACTACAGCAGTGAATCACTCAGTGAAGCTAAAAATAAGAAACCTCAAAAATACTCAATGTTAGGAAAAAATGTATTATTAATAGACAAAATTAGAATGGCTTCCAAAGGCAATTTGAAATATGAAGTTAGTTGGAACATGCAAACCAGTAACATTTACTCAACTACTCAGAAAAGTTTGTTCCTTGTGGTAAACTGCTGTGTTTAGCATTTGAACTTTTGCTTGTCCTTCAAAAAAGGTGGCACGTTAAACCACCACATTTCTCTGAAGGGGAGAAAACACGGTAGGAGACTACTGACAAGAACTAAAGCTGATTCTCACTTGCAGAGAAGCAGAGGCAGATAGGATATTGAAGTAGCAAATTGACTGGAGAATCAGAATAAAGTACTGAACTTGCTGAGAAGGGAGTAGCCTGAGGGGCTTCCCCCTTCATCCCTTGCAAGACACGTTTCTTTAAGCCAGGAAGTTCAACTCTTCAGAAGTCTGTCACTAGTCTGAGTTCAGATGAACAAAATCCAAAAACTGACACCCTCCCAAACTTTGCAAAAGTCTGCTCTATATTCCAGAAAAATGGAGTATACATAACATTTTGTACACTAAAATAAACTTACGTGTCATTTACATTCTGAAATCTTTCTAGGACTTCCTGATCTATGATTTGGCATATGAGATCTAAGAATCCTCTTCCTGACAGCATGGATTATAGCAGTGTTTTATATTCAGTTAATAGGCATTAATTAAAGCCTATAAGAACAATTTTGGATACAGAGCTTATATGGTATAGTCACCTGCAATTATGATTCATGCTTTAAATGTAGAAAGACTAAAGTACTACACCCGTTATACAAAACATCATAGGCATCAAGAGAGTAGTCTACAAAGCCACATTTATTTGCACATGTACAGAACAGAGTGACAGATGTTGTTTTCCATACAAAATTATATAAAAACAGTGTTCACCTTCATAGATAACACCATACCACTTCAAGTTGTATTAAATACATTCAGAAAGCATTCTTGCACGCACACAACATTAGTATTAGGTAGTCCCAGATAACTCCAGCACTGCAATGTAATTATTTCTAGTGGTATGAAGGGATCAAAGATTAGTCTGCGACTAAAATAAAAAGAATCCTGGTTGAGAAGCAAGCTGAAGTCCTTCCTCCACTGGCCATCAAAGCAAGGAACATCATTAAACAGATTAACTGTCTCCAGATCATAGATGTAAATACTACCAAAACACCTGCAGAAGGCAGGTAAGAGTCATATTCCAGACTGACTTGAGCTATCTTGGCCAGTGTAAACATTTCTGTTTAATCACTGCTTGCCTATTGACAGGAAAAAGTTTTATAAAACTGGAAGATAGAACTGAGTAAGAGCTTGCGATTACAGAAAACAAAGGTATAGATCCAAACCAATTACCTTCCCTTCCTACCCAGCACTAGAGAGATTACTCCATTTACTGGGTCTTAAGATTCCCATTCTTGCAAGGAATAGAGAGCAAAAAGCAAAGTTTTAAGACTCCTGCAACACTGCCTCCCTACATATGATCTAAAAGGGGAACTTAGTTGTCAACAGGACATCTCAAACAATTTATTAAAAATGCACATTTATTTCTACCAAAAAAAAAAAGTATGATACAGAAGAAATGATCACATCTACTTAAAGGTTTACCTATTAAAATATACAGAGGATCTTAATGAGTACAGGATATTTAAAAAAAGATGCAAAGGAGTGTTAATCTTTTATTTTTACATTTTCAGGAACTTCACATAATTTTGGTAAATAACCTTTTACAAAATTATGTAAAAAGTACAAGAATGCCTGGTAAACAGTCTGCATTTTTCCAAAAGATTTTTTACAGCATGCAATTCTTAAGGCAGCCTTCTCCTCCTCCTTACAAGGAATCCTTTCTCTCAAATAATCTTCTGCTGCAAAGATTAGGCTAAGGAAGCTTGGTCTCTTCTGTTAACGCCTTTTGTCTTTCCTGTCTGATTTACGGTCTCTTTCACTCCGTGAAGTTCTCTTGCCTGACCGACTACTTTCTGATATAGACCTCTTTCTGTCAGATCTTGAACTTTTATCCTTTGAGCTTTTGGTATCTCTGCTCCCACCTTTTGAGGACTTGTGACTTCTATCTACTCCTGAAGCATCCCTTCGCTTCCTGTCCGTGCTCCTTCTGCGTTTTCTATCTCTGTTATGCCCCCTGCCTCGGCTTCGACTTCTACTTTCACTACTGCTAGAGCTACTGCTGCTAGTGTCCCTACTAGTACTTCCACTTGTAGTGCTGCTGCTGGTGGAACTACTCCGACTGCTGCTGCTGGCAGTGCTGGAACTACTTCCACTACTAGTACTGCTTGAAGTACTACTGCTACTACTGCTGCTGCTACTACGGCCATGACCAGTTTTGTTCCCTGCCCTACCCCTGCTTCTACTCCTAGTCTTACTCTTAATTTCTGCATTCGGTGTCTGACTCTGCTCTGTCTGTGCCTCTACCACCTTTACAGACACCACAGCATTTTCATCCTTGTCTGCCTGGGGCTCTATATCCTGAGTGGACTGGGACAACTGAGGTGACTGTGACAGTGGCACAGACTGCGGCTGAGAGAGAGTCTCAGCCACAAGTTCTGGCTGAGCTTCAGCTGCCTTCTCCTGTTTTTCTTCAGGTTCAGCTTCAGCTTCAATTTCTGGTTTCAAACCTTTCTCCTTCTCAGGAGAAGGAACATTACACACTTTTTCTGGCTGAGCATCACACTCTGTTTCTAGTTCTGCTTCTTTGCCATTTTCAGTTTCTACAGGTTCTACACTATCTGCCTCATTCATTTCAGCCACATCCTGCTCATTATCCACTGGCTGAATGTTTTCACTTTCCTCTTTTAGACCTGTGACCTCTTCATGCTGACTATCCTGTTGCTTGTCATTCTCCCTCACCTCGGCAGTCTCTTCTACTTTAATCTCCATTTCATGTTTCTGTTCATCCTCTTCCTGTTCTTTCTCTGCATCACTATGCCCTGAACCTGTTTTTCCCTTTTCCTCCCCTACCTCCTCCATTTCTACATCATTGTGCTGATTACCTGTCTCCAACTCTTCCACCTGCTGAGCCGCCTTACCCTCTTCCCGCTCCTTGTTCTGTTCTTCCTTCTTTGCTTCATTCTGCACCTCCTGCTGTTCTTTTTCCTTCATAGATTGTCTTCTGGGCCTGGCCTCCATTTTGTTAATCTGCTCTGCAAATTCATTTCGCCTGCTTTCAAAGAGTGCTGGGAATAAATGCATAAATAGTAGTTTCAGATAATCTACCGACACTGAAGTCTATATTCCCCTTAACTGTGAGCTAATAAGTTATCAAATTGTTTTGGCTTATAAATACTGCATCCTTATTCATTCTGGAGTAGCAAGCCATTCATGCATAATGAAAAAGACTGCTAGTTACCTTAAGAAAACAAAGCAAAGGAGACAGTCAGCTCAGCTGAGTATCAGAACAGTAAAGCCCTAGATCTAAGCTAACAAAAAGTTTTTGACTTCATTAAAATCAATCCAACCAACAGTATAGCAAAATTATACCTTAATTTCCTGGTATTTATTTATTAACAAGGTTATACTTCCTAAGGTAAACAAAAGACAGTAAGAGTCAGCAAAAAGCCAGTTAGGTATTAAGAAAGCTTAAATAATGTAATCTATTCAGACAGGTGAGCCAGCTTCTCTTATCCCCCAACCCCACACAATGAAGAAAAGCTCCTTAAGAAAAAATCCCAGTACATTCTCCATTTAATAAAAAAGAACAGTAGGACTACCATCAACCGCAGTATTTTAAATTGTTTTCCAAAAGAAAAATATAGTCCTGTGAAACAGAAATGAACACACGTTAAGGTATAAAAAATTGTGCTTGTTGTGTAAGTGTTGTGCTTAAGAAAATGCTTCTCGAATTCTTTGTAAAAACCTGCATTTCCTTGGGTCTTCATTCTATAGAATCTGCCTTTTTAAAAACTAAGTTGTTGCACTGGCATACATCAGGGTAGTAAAGCTAATATAAAGGACTATGTTTAAAACACATACCTCTAAGATTATGCACACATCTCTTTCGACTTCTTGTAAGAGAATCAAAGCATATCCAACATAAAAATAAAGTCACTGAAAGAGTAATGTTCATTTATGATGAACATCCACGCAAAACCAGTTTGTCCTAACAATGAAATTCATGTATTTAAGCAGAGACACTTAAAAGAAATTTGTACAGTAAATATCAAAGGGAGGCAAGAACAAGGGCCTTTGTATCACGAAGGCCACTTACCATTCATCTTTTTCTGTGAGTCTTCCATCAACTTCTGTGTAGCAGGACACATTCTGCCAGGTATGTAGAATAAGTGGGGTTTTGTCTTCGTTCTTATGTATTTAATTATTTTAGCGTTATGTTCATTCCATTCTTCTTGCTGAGAAATGAAAGCAAATAACCTTGAGATACAGAAGAATAGTTTAAACAAGAGAAAGATCAAGAGCAAAACTAAAACTCACCAACTGTGCAAGCTCAACCTTTTGCTCCAGTATCCGCAGCTCTGTCTGCTTAGCACGTCTTTCTTCAAACAGTTCTCGCCTTTCATTTTCAACTTGCTTTCTTTCTTCCTCTGCCTGCACTTCAAGTTTTTGTTCAATTTCTTGTCGTCTCTTTTGCTAAGGTAAACAAAGAAGTATCTTATATAATTTTTCTAAATCAAGAGTGTGTTCCGGTTTGGTCCAATTATTTACAACATTAAAGGCATTCCTAAAAACACATTAAGAAGTAACTCCTAAATTACAGATAATGGAAAAAAAGTGTCATTGCTTGCTGACACTTAATTTTTTGGGGGTTAACTATAAAATTATGGGATTTCTGTCTGCTTTTCCGTCATTCAATTTGGACTTGAATTTTGAATGCAAGCATGTTTTTCCAACATGTTTTTTTTTTCCCCAGTGGCAGGAAAAAAAGAAATAGATCTCAGGTATTCCACTTAAGAAAAAAAGTCAACTCCCCCAGAAACAAATGAAGGGCAGCAGACCAGTGTTTGTGACCAAAAAAACAAGTTACATTGCAAATACTTCCAGTATATTCATTGCTAATTAGATATATTACTATAATCCAGGAATGCCCTCTTTTTATGTCAGAGACAGCCATCTGCTCAGATAGCACAACAGTTGTCTAATAAAAAAAATACAATTTAGTGCCTGAACAACAAAACAGCTGTGTCACAAAACTCCTCAGGCCTCTACTTGGATTTATAGTAAGTTTTTATGTATGAAGAGGACAATGCCTATACAAATTCTCATAAAAACATTGTGAAGAGCAGCAACTCCTCAAAGTCTGTTTACGCAAACACGTACTACTATAAATTAGACAAGGACTCCATGTTTCTAGACCATCCTAATCAAGTTTCTTGTTCTAAAGGCAAGCTGCAACAGAGAACTTTGGTCCTTTCTCATGTGCTACATGACAAATTAGATAAAACCACGGGATAACCAAATACTGAATCTGAAAGTAATCAATACCAACACAGCAAGCCAGCTATGCTAACACTACACAGAAAAGGTTTTAAGCTTAAAGACTTTGTATTTGCTTCTACCAGACTGCTGAAAGTAGAACTTTCAAACACTGTTTTAAATCTGAAGGTTTTTAGTATTAACTGAATAACCCATTTAGGGCAACAGTAAATAAACAGCACACCCTCCACAATTTAAAAGGGTATACTAGGAGTAAAGTTACCACTGCCCTATGTACAAGTTTTCTGAAGTTATCACTAAGCTATGCAAAGCCTTCACTTCAGTACAATCACATGTCCTTTTATCAAAACCTGGAATTACTGTTATCTATACTGGGAGGGGGAAGCCATTTGTAGTCAGACAGATAGTATAACACAACCATACATTTCTGTATACTTGGTTATAATTTAAACATCTGAGACACATCAGGGCAGACACTGCTTCAGCAATACCAAATCACCATTATTTACAGAAGTAGCTTATGACCTATTAAATAGTTACCTGATTAAATTCCATTTACTCTGAAATGATCCCCAAGTAATGTAAACAAGAAAAAAATATAATCTATTTTGTGTTTTACGTGTTGTAAAACTGTACAGCAATTAAAAATAAATAAACTAAACTTGCCTTTTTCACTTCTGCAATGGTCAGAAATAGCGTTGTAAAGTCATGAAGTTGTTAAGAGTCCCTTTCCTGCCTCCCACCCCAATTCTACTAAACCAAACAACAATCTACATGCACTCTTACCAATTTGTTGCACTTGCAATCTACACTGTGGGGAATTTTCATTCCTATTTGAAGCAGCTTAACTACACAATTTAACTTTATTATTTACAATTTGATAGAACTAAAAATAAGTACCCCCTCAGTAGCAACTGTGGCCTCCTGCTTAAATTTTTGAAGAGTGCCCATCAACAAGCCAAATATACGTCGATTCCTGAATAAAAACAAAAAGAAATTTGAGATTCAGTTCAAGTACTAAGATTTTTACTTGCATAAACAATCAGAGAAGCTTCCCACCTCAGAGACATTTATTTTTAAAGGCTCAGTATTACTCAAGGCCATCAGCAATAGAACACATATTGACTGTGCCAGCAGTCAAGGATATAATTTACAGTGACATATCATATTTTACTTAAGATGCAGCTCTTATCTGTAATACAGCACAGTTAGCTGGGAAAACTGGAAGCCTGCACATTTTACATCTAGAAATAATGACACTAAGGAAATATTAAAAACAAAACAAAACCCAACCAAAAGCAGGGAGTACTGAAAAAAAATAATGGAGTAAATACAGTGTGACCTATCAATAAAGCAATTAACTGAAAGGTCACTGGGCTTTCTGAAAAGCATACTCCCCCGACCTGCTCAGAGGATTAAGGAGAAAAGGAGCCACAGAGGAGTGAAAGCTTATCTGTCAGTTCGCCTAACGGTATCTTCTACAACGAGACACTGCACTGTGGGATGGGACCAGAATCGCTCTCATTCAATTAAGTGGTGTTTTGAGAAAACCTAAGTAAAACTTTTCAAGGAATTCCCTTCTTCTGGACAAGAACTAATTTCTTGAATTTCACCTTTACTTTCTCTCTATTTAATCCCAAATTAAGCCTTTCCAGCAAGAGGCAGACCTTCTTACCTGCCTTGAACTTTTACCCAATTAAGAGAGAAAGGAAATGCTACTTGCTTCACTCAGCACCACCCTACTACAGCAGCACAAACCTGACATGGAAATGTAAAGGTATTTGGAAAATAAACAGTAGAAATAGGAATAAATAAAGATGTGAGAGCTAGAGATAACTCAAAGTGTATTTGTATCTGAACAACACCCCAGAAGACGCTGAGCAAAATCAAGAGTTCAATGGATGCTGTCCTCCTAAAGAGCCTCTTTCCACCACAAGTCATGAGTAGAGATCAATATGGGTTTTCTCATCTCCCCAGAAAACTACTGAAGTGCAAAACACTAAGACTACAATTCTGAGGAAACAAACTTTTAGTGCCTGAAACTCTAGAAAGTCCACTAAGAATTTTGAAAGTATTTCTGTGAGGAAAGCAGTTGGAAACTGGTGATGGAAGCAACAGCAGTCTTTTAGTGATGTTATAACTGTAAAAGAAGCAAGCAAAGTGTCTTTTCTGTGCTAGTTGATCTGTGGTCCTTGTCAGAGAAGCTCTCTTTAGTTCCTTATTTCAGCTCCCTTTCTGCTATTTATTTGAGATATGGGTTATTATTGCACTAAGTGAGCTGCAGACTGAAGTGGATGAAGTCCAAGAGGTTGGACACAGTTGCAAATTTTCTTTTCCAACACCTCTTCCCAACAGAACTGCATTTCAACAAGAATTTTTATGAGCTACCCTGACACAAATAAAATATAGGAAAAAGGAGATATACACAGGAGGAATCTAAAAAGAAGCAGGCAAAAGGAAGGTCAGACTGTACACACAATAACGAGTCTGAAAGTAGTCAGAGAAAAGGAACACATGAAGAAAAGGAACTGCATGAAGAAAAAAAAAACGGGGGGAGGAAAAACCCACGCCCAAAAGCCTCCTTCAACCAACAAAATAAATGATGTACCAAGAGTGTTATAACAGTCCAAAATGTAACCAATGAAGCTATATATATTCCTGTCTTACTCAAAGTCGATTACTTACAGTAGCACTAGCAAACCTATTCCTGTAGGTGGCCTGAGAAGTAAAACTCCTGTCAGCTACATAAGGTGACCAATGTGTTGTTACTGCTGTGAAGTATTTTGAGAGAGTATTTTTTAAAATCAATTTTATACCATTATGGTACCTCTTCAACCTAATCTTTGATACATAATACCATCTGTATAGTACTTTTGAAATCTAAAGCTACTTCCCATGCTAGCACTCAGAAGTACCATGTTAGTGCTTAAGAGATTTCTACGTACCTTTGTTTTCCTTTCTCATCCATATTTTGATCTTGTATAAGGTCTCGACGTGTTCGCTCTTTGGAGGTAGCAACAACAGAAGATGGCAACGCTGGCTACAACAAATGAAAACAAGCTACATTGTTCATGTTCCAGATAAGTTAAGTTTCTGCCTGCACAGCTCCATTTATCAGGTATTACCTTTTTAATATCATCATCCTCTGCGTCGCTGTCTTGGCGTGATTCTCTTCTTGACCGACGTTCTCCACCCAGCCTAAGGAAGAAAAAGCATTAGTGGTCACTAGAGAACATATATTTAAGACAGCATCAGTTCTAACACAAGAAAAACACAAGCCAGCATATCCAGTGGGAGGAACCAACATTTCCAGTAAAAATTCCTCCACTGTTCAAATGACCAGTAAGTATCATTTTACAAACAGAATCTACTGTTGGTGAAAATCAGTGAGAGAAAACAGTGTAAGTTTTAATACAACTTGCACAGTAAAGTAAACCAGAAGAGCCCACATTATTGCCATTTGACTTCTTAAAATATCTTTGGAATTTATTTCTTGTTTAGAATGTCTGCACTTTTCTTCGTCCAGAATCTCTAAAATGGCTACTGGTAAAAAGGGATCACAAAACAGATTTAAATGCATGAGGATCTAAAGGCTGGTACGATTTTTCAAGTGGGAAATGCTGTTTAAGTTACATAGCCAAGTAGCTAGAAAACAGGTCAGGAGGGGCAGAGCACTCAGAACCCAAGAACCTGGATGAATTGTGGCTTTAACAAAGAACAACTAGGCACTGCGTTGAAGAAAAGTGATTTTCAGCTTTCACTCTCGCCTTTGTGGCACCGCACTTTACTACCAGTGAAGACATTTCACAGTATTCACTTTGCTTTAACTGAAAAAGTCAAAAGCAGTCCTTGCTATAGTCAAGAACTACCTCTGTGTTAAGTGCCCATAGAATAAAGCTCACTATGATCAGTCACGTCTGAGGGGTCTGCATCCGGATGTGAAAGCTCAAAATCCGAGCCTGTTGTCACACTATGTGTTTGATGTATCTCAGTCAAAATTCAACTTGTGCCTACTGTGAAACAGCTCTGGGCTACTAAGCAGAATATAATACAGCAAGACTGTGCACCAAGTAAAACAGAAAATTCCAAGACTCTTTTTATTGCTAAATCTTTATATTATTGCTATAAACTTTATATTGCCATAAGGCATGAGAAAAAAGAAAGATTTCACCGCAGTCAATTGCTATCATCCAAATACATTTCTAACAAGTCTTCAACATGCAATCTCTGAAGACAATGACAGTCATCAGTTATTAAAAGTTATTGAATCTATGTATTTTAAATTTACTCTGCGTCAGTTTTTGCACCCACCTACTGGTTGCCCCTTCAAGATCCCTCTGCTTGGCTGGGGGTCCTCCTCCACTGTCCGAGAATCCACGCCTAAAAAGAAAATAACTTGTGATCTCAGAACAAGTTCAGCTAACCCCAGGTTGACCTTAAACCTGCACAATCAAACTGCATTTTGGCTTTGTGATCATGAAGTAACAATAAATTTTACGCAGCTCTATCATCATTTACTGTAACTACTGCAATAAGATGTTAAAACCTACTGCTTGTGAACCAACTAATTTAAACTTGAATTTATTGGACAGGCTGGATTGATGGGCTGAGGCCAATTGTATGAGAGTAACAAGGCCAAGTGCCGGGTCCTGCACTGGGTCACAATGACCCCATGCAGTGCTCCAGGCTTGGGGAAGAGTGGCTGGAAAGCTGCCTGGCAAAAAAGGACCTGGGGTCTTGATTAACAGTCAGCTGAACATGAGCCAGCAGTGTGCTCAGGTGGCCAAGAAGGCCAAAGGCATCCTGGCCTGTATCAGACATAGTGTGGCCAGCAGGTATAGGGAAGCGATCATCCCACTCTACTCGGCACTGGTGAGGCTGCACCTCGAACACTGTGTGCAGTTTTGGGCCCCTCACAACAGGAAAGACATTGAGGTGCTGGAGCAGGTCCAGAAAAAAGCAATGAAGCTGGTGAAGGGTCTGGAGCACAGGTCTTACAAAGAGTGGCTGAGGGAACTGGGGTTGCTCAGCCTGGAGAAAAGGAGGCTGATGGGACACCTTATCACTCTCTACAACTGAAAGGAGGCTGGAGCGAGGCGGGAGTCGGTCTCTCCTCCCAAGTAAGAAGTGACAGAACAAGAGGGAATGGCCTCAGGTTGCCCCGGGGGGGGTTAGATTGGATATTAGGAAAAATTTCTTCACTGAAAGGGTTGTCAGGCTCTGTCACAGGCTGCCCAGGGCAGTGGTGGAGTCACCATCCCTGGAGGTGATTAAAAGCTGTGTTAGATGTGATGCTTAGGGACGTGGTTTAGTGGTGGATTTGGCAGTGCTGGGTTAACCATTGGACTTCGTGATCTTAAAGGTTTTTTCCAACCAAAATAATTCTGTGATTCTGCACTTACATAATTGAGTAGTTACACTAAAACAAGGAGCCCCATTACGTTCAAGTGTCCATATTTGCAATAATTTTCAAGATGTATTAAGCCTTAACCAGCAGTTTAATACTGAAATAAACCAAATTAAGAACTACTGAACAAAAATGGGCCTTTTCATTCTACTTGAGGTAGGGGGCAGGGGGAAAGGAGATAAAAAAGGAAAACCCACAACAAAGCACTAGTGGTTTTACCTACACGTTTTAAAATTCCTGATGACTTGAATGTTTTCTATTCTTTCTGGAACAGCCACCAGTTTCTTAATTACCAAGAGACTGGTTTTGAACAATTTCAAAGAGATAAGGTCCCAGATACCACTGTAACACCTCCCTTAACTTTGAGGTTTCCCCTTATTTTCTGGGCTAAGGGCTGAAAGGGTTGGGGAAGCCCAGCAGTTTTAAACTTGTTGTGACTCAGAACGAGGAGGTACTTCAGATTTCAGTGGGGACACAAAACCTCAATCGCCCCGCGGGCCGGGCTGGGTGCCCGCGTACCGAACAGCACACGGAGCATCGGGGCCACCGGGGAACGCAGCGCGGTGCAGAGAGCAAACCGATGCCGGGGGAGGGCACCCCCTGCCCAGCCCGCAGCTCCTTACCTTAGCAGTAAGCTCCCACGCCCTCTACCTCCACCAGGGCCTGTGAGGGCAAGCAGCCTGTTCTGAGGGGGCCTGCAAGAGACAGCGGGCGCTGTTACCGGTGCCTGCCTCGGCGTCCCCGGGCGCCGCGGGAAGACTCCCC
>VZRW01013672.1:3944-32375 GCA_013398125.1 Aegotheles bennettii | reverse complement strand
TGTTGCTGGCGTCCTTGTTGTTGCAACGTGANCTCCAGACTGAACAACCCCAGCTCCCTCAGTCATTCCCCATAAGACATGTTTTTTAGTCCCTTCACCAGCTTTGTTGCCCTTCTCTGGACACACTCCAGCACCTCAATGTCCTTTTTGAAGTGAGGGGCCCAGAACTGAACACAGCACTCGAGGTGCAGCCTCACCAGTGCCGAGTACAGCGGGACAATCACTGCCCTATTGCTGCTGGCCACACTGTGCTTGATGCAGGCCAAGATGCCATTGGCCTTCTTGGCCACCTGAGCACGCTGCTGGCTCATACCTATCCGGCTGTCAACCAGCACCCCCAAGTCCCTTTCTGCTGAGCAGCTTTTGAGCCGCTCTTATGAATGAAAATTATGAATGGAGTATTCCACTGGGGTTCCTAGTGTTTGTTTTTCATCTGATGTTTCAGCTCTTTGTAACGGTGGGCAGTGTGTGAGAAGGGCAGATCATAAAGCCGGTGTAGCTTTAGATGATGCATTGCTCTATAGGGAACTAAACATATTTTTGTAGTAACTGTTATGCCAATAGTCAAAGCAGTTGCTCATTTTTACATGTGAATGTTTCATTTCAGGGTATGCTATGACTGGCTTCAGACTCCCCGTCACTACTTTTAGAAAACTTAATGTTTTGTTTGGACTGTGGGAGAAATTCCCCTCTAATAAACTGTATCTCTCTTGGAGGAGAAGCGTATTTTGTAGCTGTCAAGTAAGTTCAGTCAACTACAGAAGATGTTTCAGCTTTTCCCCAGTAAAACTCTGTGCACTGAAACTTTCTCCAGAGTATATCTCAGTACTTTCTCTGCGGAACAAAAGCAACAAAAGCTCTAAAAAGAGCAGGCAAACTGTACAAGAAGAAGAGGAAGAAGAGGGTGAGGATGAAGATGAAGAGGGAAGCAGTTTGGATGATGAATATGACAGTGACCCCAATACAGTAAAGGATTACAAGGATCTTGAAAAAGTAGTGCAGTCTCTTCGATACGATGTGATCATGAAGGCTGGTCTAGACCTTGCAAGAAAGTAAGTATGGAAGAAACAACCTGCTGATGAGAAAGATGTCACGTATCTAAAATTTGAGTTTTGATACCCCTTTATGGCAGTATTTGTGGAGGGTTTTTTTTTGTTTTTTGTTTAGCTGTTCTGGCTGTCAGAAAACAACATTTTGGATGTATGTATGGGTGGTTTTGTTTCACCTTACCTCCCTTAAACAACGTCTTTTCTGCTCTTTGCTGTCTGCAGTATTCCTAAGATTGCTGAGGAGGCATTTTCTGTCAGTTAACTATTCATTTAAAATTAAGAAAACGCAAAATACTGTACCAAGTAATACAAAAAGATCTAATTTGAGATCAAGGGAGTAAAGTAATGTGCTGCTTAATGGCTGTAGAAATAGGTGATGGTAAGTATGAACCTAGCATACTACGTCAAGCAGGTAAATATGCAGTTTGTAAACATATCAGTGTTTGATCTAATGCAACCTATAGAAGCCTTATATTGCAGTGTTGTTAGAATATTAATATAACCTGATCACTTAAAAATTATTAAACTGGCTGGTGGAGGAGAGGGAACGTTATTCATTGGATATTCAGGAGATGGGTCCTTAGAAACAGCTTTCTATTGCACCTGTGGCACAGAGCATCTATACTATTATTTCATTTAATACCTATGAAAGGCTTTTTCTTTACTTCCAGTTCAAGTCTGCCCTGACCTTAAATAAAGGTATCCTTCATGTGCAAATTAGAGTTGTGGAAATGTGCCTTTCACATGAGTGGTGTTCTTGGGTATCTGCAAAGAAACAATTGTGTTTGGTCTGCTGCACACTGTAAATGCAATAAAACCTTGTTTTTCTTCAGTAAAGTAGAAGATGCATTCTACAATAATGAACTCAGGCTGAATGGAGAAAAACTATGGAAGAAAAGTAGAACTGTAAGACTTTTTAATATTTAAATTTTTAATACAGTACAAGAAAATAAGGCATGACCTCTTCTTCCTTTTACTTGGAGCTAACCGCTAAATTGCTCTGCAAAGGTGAATGGATAGCATTGTTCACATCACTTCCAGCTTTGTGTGTGTGTGTGACTGTGATTCCCTGGGTAAGATGTTATTCCTTAAGGCAGACAGGAGACTTGTGGTCTTAGAGGGTAAAATCTAAGGTTGAAAGTCAGAAGGCGAACAGTAGCAAGGACAGCACTTTCTAAGCTGCTGAAGGAAGTGATGATAGATGTGAGGCTGATGGAGTAGGAATGATTAAATCTGAGATACTGGTGGAGCAGGCACATGATTAAGAGAAAGTTTGATGATAGAAATCCGAGATTGAAACTGGGGTAGCTCGGGAAAGGTTATTGTACCTGCAGTAGAGCACATAGGAACGCAGTTGGGGGAAGAGCCAGAAGGGTTGCAGGCCATTGTTTTTCACAACAGAGCTCCCCAGAATGGCAACAAACCTACCCACCCTTTATGTGAGGGCGATCCTAGGTGGTGGTTACTGTCATCAAAGGGCAATAAGAAGTTTTAATTCCTGATCCCCTAAAGTTAAGGTTAGTTTTTGAGATGCATACCACTTTCCTGACTTATGAAAGGAACACAGGCAGTTGAGCAGCACTGTTTTTTTAAAGCACTTTAAACTGTTTTAAAGGGAGGAGGGAGAACTTTGCGTTTTGCTGGTTTGTGTCTGTGTTGATACAAAAGGATTGGGAGGGAACACCCTTCAGGAAAGAAAACATACTACATACCACCTTTTTCACAGTTAAGTGTCAGTTGTAGAACAGGGTAAAACTCTTGGCAGAGAAGGTCATGAGACATTTAATTGCTTATTGCCAGGGCTTTCCTACAAGTTCATAGCTGGAGGATCTAAAATTGGTCTAGTATTGCCTGTCTTCCTCCTCTCCTTTGAGGTAAGAATATTAAATGGAAAGAAGGGAACAAAATTAAAATTGGACGTAGGCTGTGGGGATTTGTCTTCCCCAGGGGAATGTTTAGAATCGCTCATCCTCTCTTTCTGTTTCCAGGTGAAAATTGGTGACACGCTGGATTTCATAGTTGGTGAAGATAAAGAAACGGGAACTGCGGTAGTTATGCGGGTAGTCTTAAAAAAAGTGTCTAACAAAACCGAAAGTGAAAAATACAAAGTAATTTTGAGGCGTTGGAAAAACTTAAAAGTGCCCAAACAGGATGTGCTTAAGTAAAAGGGGGTTGCATGTGACAGCATAAGATTTTTGCAGAACGCTGTGTTGTCAGATATGAATTTTGGTTAAACAAAATTACAGTACCCTTTTTTAAGGGCTTGTGTTGGAACGCTGTCTCCCTCTGCTATGTACATCAATATTCATGCAATAAGCCTGTCACTTTAAGCTGTTTTATTTCACGGTACTGTGGGATAAAAGATCCAACTCTTGCATTTCCAGACAGTTTCTTTACAGATGTTATATGTAATGAACCAATAAAGACTAATTTGATCGTGGTTTAATTACTGTCTCGCTTTGTTTATCAGAAAGGTTACACTAAAACTGACATCAGAACAAACAGAACTACTTTCTTAGTTTTGTATCTAGGTTCATTAAATAGGTAGGGATAATAGGGATGAAAAACCCAGTTAAGTAAAATTGCTTCCTTTTTTTGTTGTTGGTTTGACCTTGGTTAACAATACCAACTCCGTGCTTATATACACTGCTGCTGTATCAAGAATACAAGAATACAAAGGGATACTGATTGCAGCTCCATATTTCTAAGCAGGAGACTTCGTGGTGACAGAGAATGAATCATGGCAAAGATACTCTGCTCTCATGGAGAAGGCAGATCAGTGGGAAGATGCATCCACTACTGCTGATTTTTACCATTTAAGTAACCATGCAGAGGAAAATGAAATCTCAGTTTGTCACATACTCATTTCAGGGTGGCATTTAATGTTTAATACTTGGGTGATGTAAAGATCTGAGCAAAGGTCAGACCATACTGTGATGAAAAGCTCATGTCTGTACTGCTGCAGGAAAATACTGTCACTTAGGACAGGCGTCTCAGGAGTCAGCACTCGCACTTGTAATGTTGAACAACAGCTTGTTCCAACACAGGCAACTTGCTGGATGAACTGTGGCAGAGCCAGAATTTTTACTCTGTTTATTCATGTTCAAACAGCCACACACAGATGTGCATCTACAGGAAAACTGGCCAGTAGGAGCAGGTAGCTACTGTTCGGTCAGTTCATGGTTGGCTCCCTGATAACCCAGAACAGGCAGGCAGAGCCTAGTCCAGGGCACTTTCTCTTAGGTGTTCCTGAAATCCCAATGGGCCGGCAAGAAATTGTTTCTCACAAAGCACACCCACTGCTCTAGATAAGCATCAGACTATCAGGTACACATCAAAGCTCTGGTAAGACAGTTGCTGAATTTTCACCACAAAATATCTCTGAGGTGAGAGGAAGCAGTGGTGCTCACCTGATTAGGAGCACATGGGAACTGTTGGGCTCAACTGCCAGCACCTGCTCCAAGACTGGGTTTAAGCAGGCTGTACCTGCTGCTGTCCGTAGCCTTGGAAGGACACCTGCTGAGTGCAGGATTTAAAATAGTTCTTCAGGCATAGCCACAAATCTGCCGTTTTCAGCTTTTTTTGTGTGTGTAGATGTTTTGAGATGCAGATGAATGTCTAGTTAATGGTGTAGAGACATAGTGACCTTTTACAAAATTGGTTCATAGGAGGACATGATTGTGGAAAGCTTTCCTAGGGAGTTTTGGTGATCCTTACACTGCAGAAGTGAAGGGATTCAGCATTGCAAGCACCCAGAGGAACACGGCAGGCTGTACTTTCACTGTGGGCATTACTGTCTTTACTGTATTTGTTGGAGCTTGAACCAAGTACTATGAAAATAAAAGAGATGAGATGCATTGTCTGTTCCCCAATTCCACTTACCATTGCTCTTCTAAGTGGCTCCTGCAATCTCCAGGGATGCTGAGAGAAATGGGTGGAAAGATGTGTTAGGAGTAATATATTGGCGAGCTCAAGTTGTTGATCAGCAACCATTCGTTACCTGTCACATGCTTATCAGTCACACTGTGACCTTCAGCAGTAGTAGCTTACACACCAGATCTTACAGGGTCAGAATAGGACCCCATTCAAACTTCAGGAATGCTTTGGGACTTGGGGATAGCCAAGGTACAGATGCGAAGAAAAGAACTCTCTGAAAGGGTTTGTTCTGCTTAAGATGGAAACCAAGAGCAACAAAAAGAGCCAATGCTTGCCTGGCATCCAAGATGGGCAGGAAGGTTGCAACCCTGAAAGCCATTGACAAGAAAGAGCACAAGCAGGGTAATTTCTCAAGTTGGACAGAATATGAATACAACATTAGGCCAAAATTTTAAATTTGAACTTTAGAAAAGCCTATTGGGAAGTAAAGTAGACAGGAACTTGCAATAAAGACCTAGCTTTCTCCTAGTGATGGTGGAGAGAAACTTTTTACCGAGGCCTGTAGTGACAGAACAAGGGGCAACGGTTTTAACTTGAAAGAGGGTACATTTAGATTAGGTACAAGAAAGAAATTTTTTACAATATGGATGATGAGACACTGGCACAGGTTGCCCAGGGAAGTTGTGGCTGCCCCCTTCCTGGCAGTGTTCAAGGCCAGGTTGGATGGGGCTCTGAGCAACCTGGTCTGGTGGGAGATGTCCCTGCCTGTGGCAAGGGGGTGGGACTATATGATCTTTAAGGTCCCTTCCAACCCAAACTGTTCTATGACTGCCATCAAAAAACAGGTCTTCATTGACAGACAAAGGTGGAAACAGGCTTTCCTAGGTCTGAAGTTGATCCACTAGTGGTAACAGCAAAGTAAAGGAAAAGAAAGGCAGAGGTCCTAAGGAGCTTTGGGTCAGAGTAACCTCTGTGGATTCAGGATTGAAATGGTTGGAGAGAGAACTGTACTCATTTGCTTCAGAAAAGAAGCTTCAGTCACAGACAGGGTGATCTCAGAGGAAAACTATGACAGCAGCAAGGTCAGTAGCTGTTCTGCTTGGCTACATTGATCTGTCCTGGATAACCACCTAAATTGATCAGGCCCTTTGTTGGGGCCTGGCATCGTTCAGCAGGTTGTGCTTGTTTCTGAAGCCCTTAAACATTTCAACTGTGAGCTAAAGAAAGGCAAGGTTAATGACTGACACAAGTACCCGGTGAGGAGAGCCAGCATGCATTCTGGGAGGAGTAGGAACAAGGTACCGCACAGTCACAGTTTTTGCCAGACCTTCAGGGGGCTTTTGGACAAGGTAGGCTCGCATAGAGTGTATGTAAAGTATACATAATAAACTTCTCTGGGAATCACCTGTGTATCTTCCATTCTTCAGCCATGAATTTAAGATGGAGTCCACCTGGTAACATGGGCAAGTGTCTGGTCAGGTAGTAAGAAGTAGTCAAACAGAAGTTTTAATGATCTTCCCAAAACAGAGAATCTGCCACTCGTCAACTACCAAATCTCTAGTGCCACCAAGTACTGAGTGGTGGGAGACACACAAATGCTTTTCCCCCTCGTCAGAGTTCAGGATACGGACAGTGAATTAGGTAAGTAATCACCCCTTCTGTCACTGATGTAATGAATTTCCTGCTCCAGGACATGGGAATCTGCCATTCTTAGTCTGCATGGTAGAGGAACTATATGAAAGGGCTTCCTCGTGGAGATACTGCTGAGAGATCATAAAGGGAGGTTTGGATGGCTTGTGAAGTGACAAGTTCACTGGAGGCTGCCCAGAGGACTGTGCTGTCCAAGCCACCTCTGCATCAACCACACATGAATCCCACCTTATGCTGGGCATGGGGCCCAGCACACTTGCCCTTGCAGAGGGACAACCTGATCCAGAAGTCTGTCTGGTTGCGCAAGAGGCAGGCACCATCAGGTTGTGGGTACAGGACCCTGCTGTCACTGGCACAGCACACAGTGCTACCTGAGAGCTTTGCGTGTTTCACCAACTGCAGGAGTGATGCGACAGCCTGCAGCACCTGCTGCACGTGGGCCAGCCTGCGCTACAGAGCAGGGCGCGGGAGGATCCTGTCTGTGAAGGAGTAGCAGGGATTGCTCACACCGGAGTTGGACTCAGGTTTGGCAGAAGAGTCAGCCTGGGCAAATAAAGTAGGCACATACAGGCACTCCTGAACAGGTTCAGAGCTCTGCTGCCTACAGATCAACAGAGAACAAGCAGAGTTATACTCTGACCTCTCTGCTGCCCTCCCCAGAATAATAGGGAATTCTTTTTTCCATAGAAAGAAAAGCACCAAAGTGTTCCTGGGTTTTGTTTTTGGGATTTTTTTGTTTCTTGGGGTTGTTTTTTTCCTGTAATGGTATGTCAGAACAGGACAGTGCACCTTCAGCAACTACCAAATTACAGTGCTCAACAGCCTGTGCAGGCCAATTGTGGTGGTCATTCTACAATGTCACACGTGGGGAAAGGAATGCAAAAGGGGTGCGTGGGAGCCACGCAGATCTGAGTACTGCTGAAGCTAAAAATACACTCAGTTTCCAGCACTTGAGTATTCAATGCACATACGGAAAAGTACTTCAAGGAGACCCTGGAGTTTTTTAATTCTTGGAAGAAGCAGAGGCAGGCAGCAAGAGAAACAAGGGACAGCAGTACATGACATAAAACCAAACTCCAAAGTTTTACACGAGGGATAAAATCTCCAATGTAAGATGTGATCGTACATTCCTGACAGCGTAAGGATTGGAGTATTTTGCCTCCCAGGGAAGATAGCACTAACACACATCACTACAAAATGCATTCAGAAACAATGACAAACAGTTGTTTTGCCTTAATGAAATTTGTGAAGGAAATTGGGAATGATTACCTGACATTTGCGTGTGGGGGTGGGTGGGGTGGGGTCTGAGATTTTAATTAGATGATCTTCCTCCAGTCTTCAGCAATCATAATTTATTTTGTTTCCATCTATTAACACAAATTTTAGTGTGACTGGATACATGGTGATTTTATGCATGGTCACGTTAGATTTTTAAAAATAAAATAAGGAAAATCTAGTAAAAACAAACTAAACAAGCGGGTTTGTTCTATTCGTATTTGCCTTTGGTAGGGGCAGAAAGGGGAGAAGTAGGAAATGAACATGTCATATTCTCCATAACAGCGTTATTTCCCTTCTATTAGAGCTCTTCCCTTCCTGTGAGAATCAAAGTTCTTCTTTCTGAATTGTTAATGAAAGAAAAATGCTCAGTGGGGAACACAGCCCCACCATGGCACAGATCAGGAAATGGAGTAAGCAGGTGGTCTGCCCATGTCACAGGCTTTTCTGGTCACTAACTAGAAAAGGTGGCATCTAGAAAATGACAAAAACCAAAAGGAATATGCTGGATAAAAATAATACTGTGTAAGGGCTGATTTCCTGCCAGTCAGATGAGGTACAAGGAAAACGTAAATATGATGGAGTTTTGATTTTGTTAGGAGTCATCTGCTCCCAGTTCTGGGACTTCCCAACCCAGGGCAGCTCCCTTCAGCCAGCACTCTCAAAAACAGGACTTGTGTCAGCTGTGACAAAGATAATGAGTATTCTGTGAGAATTTTCTGTAAGAAATTAAGACTGTCACTACCAGTGAAAAGTTTAGATGAATGACACTTATAATGGAGGGGGGGAAAGAGGATTTTGAAAGCACTGTTACTACTAGAAATTTATCTATCTTAATATTTACTAGGACAAAAAAGAATGAAAAGGGGCTTTCTTTTTATGTCTTTCTTAGCAAAGACAATTGTAAGAGAGAATTAAGAGAGGGAAACTAAACCATCACTTCGGTTATTCATTTTAAACAACTTCAAGCACATTTAGAATGATGTTTTCAGAATGCTCCAGAGGAAAAACCTGTATCTCTGTTGGTGCTAACCCCGTTGCAGTAAAAATGGAAAAAATCATATAGTCAAACCAAGGAAGAAATTCTGGCAATGACAGTGATGGAGTTGTTTGATTTACTCAGAAAAATCATAGGCTTGAACACGCCACGCTTGTTCTCCCATAGATTTAATCTATGCAATCCACTGCAATCAACTAAAATGCGCATAGTAAGTAAGAATACTTGTCAATTTATGCCCCATCCTCAGTACAGGCAAGCTTAAGACATTGAATTTTCCAGCTGTTTCACATTCCTTTAATCAGTGAAACAGAATCTGAATAAACTATTAATAAAACCTGCATATTATTTTCTGTTTCTTGGAGCTATAGAATTCATGTTAGGCCCTTCAAGCATGAAAATGGACCTAATGCACCTTTGTAGAGTGTTGAGCAAACAATTCTGTTTCTTACTGTTATAACATAAATATCAAACAGTAACTGAAAAGAGACAAATGGCAGATTTAAAAAAATGTATCTAGAAATAAATTATATGCATTTTGAAGGTAAAAAAAAACAGTCACAGACATTTCCTAGAACATGAAACACTTTGGTGACTGCAATGCATTAGCATAACAAAGTGGTTGACTTCAAGTAAAGGTTTTTGTCATCTGCAAACTTGTTGATTCTGTCAGCTGAACAGAGTTAACAGGCAATAAACTGATGCATACTTGAGCTCCCTTTTGATGTGCTGGTTTACATCTTTTACAGAGCTTCCAAGTAAGTTTTTAATTTGTAGGAAAAGGGTGAGACATAAAAATACAGAACTATGACATACTACACTGCTTCTTTTAGAAAGCTGTTAAAGGTGGGCTATTCAAAGCTTACCCAAAGCTGATATATTTAAACTCCAAGGAGATAGACACACTTGATATTAATCTTAACAGGGTTTACTGACCTGATAGGTAGAAAGTGATGCTTATCCATAGGAAGCCAGTGTGTGCATGACTATGTATGTTCCAAACACTTCAATATCCAGCAATCTTCCTATAATAGTCTCACTTTCAAAATGACAAGTTTATTCTTCTAAACAAAAAAAAGTCTGAAAGACAGAAAATTCTTAAACGGCTGCAGCAAACCAGGGGGTTTTATGTATCGTCTGACTAGCTGAGCTTATCTCAGATCTTAGTAATAGACTTTATAAAAAAAAATCCTGCTCATACTCAAGCAATCACCAGACAACATTCCTCTTGTATGAAAATAATATACCTTTAATTTATTTACAAGACTGACCAACTGGATGAAGTGGCTGTACTTCAGATGCACTGCAAGAGCTTTCATTAGTGAACTGTGTCACTATTCATGTCTGTATTTTCTTGATATCAGTTATAAAACATACAATCAAACAAATCATGAAAGGGTTGTAAAGAGTGAGATAAAAGGAATGTACACAGCAATTAGAAGAGAAAAAAACTATTAAAATCTTCCTGTACTCACTTTCAAAAACATTTTAAAGGGTGAAAATTGTTTTTCTTTACTTAGTAGATAATATGAATGGACTGATTTGTTGACTTAATGTCAACATCTACAGTAAAAGCCAGTTATGTCTCAAATTTGCATGCTAGTTAGTAACTTCTGTCAATTGTACAGAAGTTGATATATATCAAATTCTTCTGGGAGCTTCAACATCACTAAGTGGTGAAATGTGTATGACATTAAGATAAGAAAATATAATTACATTTCTTACCTTCTGGCCAGCCATTCGCAACAACACATTAAGCAACTGTTAATAATTTCTGTCATTTTATATCTCCCATAAAAGTGCATGTAAAAAATTTCACACAGGTGCTAGGCAGCGTATAGTTACAAGAGAAAGTCTTGGTTTCTGATACATTCAATTTGCTAAATCTATGCACTAAAATGAAAGATAAGATGCAGACATTGTGGTATCGGTTCTTTATCTTTGGTAAAATGTTTTCTTTTTATTATAGCCACCCTTGCTCTGATATCCATTTTGTGCATGGTTTGCTATTAATTAAACCAACAGGAACATTTAAACGGATATAAACAGTATCAGTGTATTATTTAGTACATTCATGACTTTCTTCAAACATTCTTTGAGGCTGTTGATAGCATATGGGGAAAATGAGCAAATGCTACTATCTGTTATGATTTACTCCTGGTTTAACATAATACTTTTACTAGTTCTTGCCACTAGGGAAAAACATTTCATTTTGCTTTTAAAAGAAAGAGATCAATATGACTCTAAGAACAATAAATTCTAAAAATCTGAAGTAAAAATATCAATTATTTTGTACTTTCTTACAAATGCTAAATAGAAAATTACATTGGAACTGACTTAAAATCTGATACTATGACCCATCTAAGTAAACAACAAAAAAAGGACCACAGAGAACATCAACAATTGCTCCAAGGTGTTCCAGCGACACTCAGTATAGTGATCACTGTCTTTACTGTCTTAAAAATCCACGTGACTCTCTCACACCATTCCTATTAGTATTAAAAATTAAAAAAAAAAAAAGGAGGAAAACTAGTTTTAAAGCAGCACTCTCCAGTGACATATCATACAGCAAATTCACATTGGGTTCTGAGTGGTCTTTGTTACACTTTGAACATATTAATGATGCAAACTTGACCGCATGAACCTAAGTTATATGTACACAGTTATGACTCCGAATAGCTACTAATTACACTAAATAAATTTGGCAAAGTGAGAGAATTCAATATCCCTACACCCAAAGTATCCAAACGGTGCTGCATTCACACAAAGAGTAAGTCACATTACCACAGCTCATATGTGGGGACCCTGAAATACTTAATTCCATCATAAAACCAGTCTTTGCACATACTTTTTATATATGCAATTCAATATGAATACTGGAAACCTTTGGAATCATGATTTTGATATAAAGTAAGGTCTAAAATTTTTCTGAGTTCTTGTGTTGGGTCTTGGTTTTGCTGTCTTTGTTATTTTACAAATACAGAGTGGCAAGCAGGTGATGGCAAGATATTCCATGGGCATAGGCTTGGGTCTGTTCTGCTGGTTTTATTCAGACGAGCCATCCTCAGTCACACCAGCAGTGACACCAGGCAAAACAAAAAAAGAACTCACAGGGCAGGATCAAGCTTGTGGTGTCAATATAAAAAAAAACATTCACATTGTGTCTATGTTCACATTTCAATTCTTCAACAGTTAACTCTTGGTTTCAGAAATAAAACTTGGGTAACAGTCAAAAATGCAAATGACAGCATTCTGACCCATTCTTTGACATGGTATTATTATTTTCAGTATCTTAGTATCATCAAGAACAAAACAAATGTGAAGCTGTAATTACTGCAGAAGCAAAGTCTAATATTCCAATGATTTCCAATGAACATGGCACTTTCAAATTTAAATAAAGTTTAAATTTCAAACTCCAAATTAACTAACAAGACTGATTATTAGGGTATAATGAAAAACTGCCCCTGAAGAGCACAATTTAAAATAAAAAATGCTTTATTATTAGGAAGTGATAAAAAAGGAAGATGCAGAAATGGGGAGTGAAGTAGTACAGTTTCAATACATATATCAGCACCAGTGAAAATCATGCTCTTAGCGAGTCATTGATAGCTTTATCACCGATGACTTCTGGTCTTTACCCATGTACAAACGTAGTAAGCCACTTCCCACTGCTGCAGTGCCCACATAGATGAAACACACATATTAAAACGCAACAAACTTAGTGCCTGACTGTCCTAGATGCTAAGCACCCTCAGCTCCCGACAGGCACCTCAGTCTAAACCAAAGCATAATCCTGACAATAATTTAGTGGTCAAAGTCTTAGGAATTTTAAGAGTCTGTCACTTTTTTGCTTTCTTTGCTTTTTTCAGTATATCACACTTTTTTCTGTTAGGACGCCGGCATCTTTCATCAATGCTCGGTATACATTCATAATGCCATACTTCTTCCATTTTCTCCACGGGATAAACTGCCTCCACGTAATGACGGATCAGTCTCAGTCTGATAGGGTCAAGCTGTTTTTTGTTACAAGCACCTGAATGGTTGTATTGCAGTCTGAGATTCTCTGAAGTAAAGAGTTCAGGAAAGAGTCTTACGAGAAGCCTGGCAGCGAAGTTGCCAACCGACAGGCTCTGCTGCACGATCTCTCTTACCTCCTTATCAGACAGCAAATACATTGAAGGCACAGGGAAGTCTGGATTAGGAACAACGAGTTCATCGAGTGGTATCTTGCAAAAATCCTTGCTGCTTCTTTCCGGTGGCAGTGGCGGCCCTTCAAATTCTTCTCGAAATCTCTCGGAGTTTATTGCATAGCTGAAAAATTCCCTCCTCTCGGGCCCTGGCACATGGATTTTCCGTTGCTGTTGGTATGAGCGCCTTTGCTCCGTGTCTCTTCGCCGACACCTCTCGTCAAGCTTCCCAACAAACTCCAGTGTCCACACTCTGTCATTCTTTGCTCTGGGGTACAGTATCTGCACATAATGTCGAATTAACTTAATTCTAGTGGGGTCGAGCTGCTTCTTGCCTAAAGATCCACTACAGTTGTATTGCTTCCGTAAATTTTCATGAGTAAACAGTTCAGGAAATAAGAGAACAAGCAATCGAGAGGCAAAGTTGCCTATGGAAAGACTGCTTTCATATATGCTTTTAATCTGTTCTTTGTTCAATAGGTAATCTGGGACAGGGACATCAAAATCAGGAGGGGGAAAGTCAAGTTTGTCAAAGTCTATGGGTACAAGCCAAATTTTTTTTGAGCGTCTGCCAGGTTTTTCATATTCAAAACTGTCTTCCACTTTTATGATTGATACATCATCTGGTAAACTAGAAGAATCGTAACAGTCATCCCTCATCTGATCACATTCACTCCCATCCATATATGTATTTTCAAGCTCATCGTTTATTCGCTGAACACACTGCTGCAACCAGGCTTCTTCCTCTTGCACATCTGGGAAGTAAATTTCAGTGTACCTACGGATTACCTGAAGCCGATGAGGATCCAGCAGTTGTTTCCCAGAGTCCCCATAGCAGCTATACCTTTCAGCTAATTTTCTGTGGTCGAAGAGTTCTGGAAACAATCTGTGTAACAAAAAAACAGAAAATTCCCCTGGAGAAGAAGCTTCATCTAAAAATTCATTGAGATCCTGAGCATCCAGCATGTAATCTGAGGCAATGACATTACTCCTGTCCAGGGACAAAGCTTCATCCTGCTCCTTATCTTCCATAAAATGAGAGGATTCAACCTGCTCAGTCTCATAAAAACTGGATGATTGCACACTCTGCTGACTGTTTTCCATTTCCCTTTGAGCCCAAAATCTATTGAAAAAATCATTGACTTGAGGCAAACACTCCACCTGCCACACAGTTGTATTCTTCACAGAAGGATAACAAACTTCCACATAGTTACGGATGAGCTGCAGATGAAGAGATTCAAGTTTCCTTTTGTTGAGAAAGCCGCATGCACTGCAGCTTCTGCCGAATTCATCATCGCTGAAGAGCTCTGGGAAGAGCTGCACCAGCAACCGGCAAGCTAAGTCTCCGCCTGATGTGCTTTGATCCATGATTTGTTTGAGCTCAGCAGAAGTCAGCTGGTACTCTGGGGGAGGCCTGAAGTCTGCAACGGACTCTGCTGGACTGACTTGCTTTTTAATTCTGCTAACCTCCAGAGACAACAGGTCAACTTTACTGTGAAGCTGAGTCATATTGGTATTGAGGGTGTTGAGCGTGTAAAACATTTTCTGTATCAAAGAATATATATTTGGGTCAGAATCTGTGGTGCCAGCTGTTACGGCAATGGCTGAGGCCGAGTCTCTCTTGCGTTGATCGTTCAAAGTCCGAAGATGTGAGGGACTGCTAGGGTTGATTTTTTCAAACAACTCATAAGAATTAAACTGCTCTGCTCCTGGCGGGTTCTTCTTTTCTGTGATTTTGTGTGAGATGCCATAGAGAGGTTTTTTATAAGATGAAGTGGTTATGTCACTGAAGGATTCTTCTTCACAGAGCCATGCCACATTAGGATTCTTGTTCTTGTTTGGCTGCTCTGCATTTACCTGAGTGGGTGAGCCAGTATCTCTGTTCTTCATGTTTGAAATGGGGCCCTTTGAATGAAGAAATGTTGTGTTAATAAGACTGCCTTAAAAATATTAGCTATAAAGATGTGTCCCTTAAGCAGGTATTGTTACAAAAATATGCAAAGTCAAATTTTACCCAGAGGACTTAGTTGTGTTAAATACATCAAAATTAATAAAATCACTAGGAAAAATAAAAATAAAAATGCTGTAAAATATTATTTATGTTTTTGTTCTTTTTTGTTTTGGCTTATGGCTCTCTGCATGGAATAGAAATGCAGTAATAATCCTTAATACTCTTTACCCACAGAGCTCTAAATACTTTCCCAAATTAAGTATCAATATGCTTCACCTTGCATACGAGGATCTTGGGCTGTAGAGAATTTGGGTGGCAACAAGTCAGCAACAGAGCCAAGAATAGAATCTAGATTTTCTGACTCCTAGTCCTGTGACCTTGCCACTGACTCCAACAACTGCATTTAACATTCCAGCATTCTCTTTAGGTTAGCTTTTGAAAATACCACTAAGGCTGTAACACACCAAAATTACGCTTATTCTCTTCTTTCTGATGTGAAAGGTTTATATAGTTGTTTTTTTATCTTGATAATGGTGTACAACTCCTACACAAGTTCTAAGAATTACTATAATTTTAAAAAAGTATTCTATTTAAATAATAAAAACTTAAAAGCAAAGAGAGAAGTACCTTGGTATTGTATTTTTAAAAACAGAAGCCTAAGTTTTATTTCTGAAAGGCAGAGAAATTTAGACTCATGGGTTTCTAATTTTCTAAATTATTTATATAAAAAACAGTAATGAGCTCTTAAGGAATTAATGTTCTCAATAATTTCTAACTCTTCCTCATTGCTTGTAATTGGAAGCAAGCACTTTCATCAACTCATAGCAAATATTCAGGGCTTGGGTGGGTTAGGTTTTTTTGCAAACACATGGATATTGCAAGTAATTCTTAGGAAGTTAAGTAGTTAAGTAGATACAGAACCAAAATACAACATATGGAATTCAACCATGAGAAAATACTCACAGATATTAGAGAAGTCTGTACTCAAACATTTTGCTTGGCTTGTTCCACAGAACATTAATTAAATAAAAAACACAGAATTTGCATTCAAGTATTAAAACAAATGAAAGACAGGCTCAAGATTTGAGCTGAGAGCCACAAGCAATTTTAAATTCTAGTGAAAACCCCACTATGTCCTACAGTGAGGAACTAGAATTAAGGTTCCTTTATGAAAAAAGAGAACTGTAACACTCATTAAATTAATCTGGTCCCTATGTGTACTCACACTTGGTATCTGCTTACTGCACTGACAAATTGAATCTAGTTACTTTTTAATTTCTAATGCAATGTATACTCAAAAGAGGCTCAGAAAGAACAAGCTGGTTTCCCCTCCAAGTTTAGAAACCAGCAGACTCGAATCAAAGTTGTGATTCCAAGTTCTGCTCTCATTCACATCACACAACCCTACATGTGAGACATTGTGTTTTCACAATCAAAGCTGTATGGTTGGACAGATGATAAAACGAAAGCATAAGGCAAAAGCAATACATTTCACTGTGCACAGAATCCCTAGTCGTGATGGTGCTTAGGACACCTGACTTCCAGGTCCCCTTTATAAGACTGTCCCTCCAGTCCCACTAAAATGAAAGCACATTTGCTACAAGGACAGTGAAGAATCAGAGCCCTGTAACATTGCCAGCTATTAACGGGTGACTTACCCCAGCAAGCGGTATGATATACCCTAACTAAATCAGCTCTTTGTGACTCGTAAAATACCAGAACACAAAAGCCCGAACTGTGAGCATACTGCAATGCACATTGCTCCCACCTAACTGTAGGCTCCTACACTTGTCAGTGGAGAAACAGAGGCATTTACAGGTGGTAACAGAGCTCTCCCAAACAGACATCACCTAAAAGCAGGTCATGACAATCTCCACTGACAACAAACATAGTTCTGCTTCCCAGTCAGACAACCAGACTGGACTACGAATTTATTTTACCATTTTAGATCAAAAGAACAAAATAAAGCTACGATTCTGAATATACTTCTTACACATACAGTGTGACCTGCTACCTGAGTAGCTGGTTCTTCCATTAACACTCCTGTTCACAGAGAATATTCCAAATGTTCCCTCATACAGAGTATGATTCATTCAATTCCTTCCCTACAAAATAGCTTGCCACGGGCCACCAGTTTTCTGTCAGTTTTTGTCAGAACTCCTGCCACACCTTTTCCCTAATTAATTATATAATACAACTTGGCAATACGGGGGTAACTTCCATTAGTGTGCGCCACACATGCAGAGCCAGGGCAAAGCAATATTAGAATGTGTATTACACAGCACAAAGTCACTGTCTTAACTATCTTACTGCACTTTGACAGCAAGTATTGTGAAAGTTTGCATTCTCAGTTTTGAACGCGGTGCTCCAGAGGAGTGTTCATGCCAATAACTACAGCAGATCCCTGCTGTGCCGGCAGCAGAACCTCTGCCCTTTCACTAATGCAGCTCACAGTGGTTGGAGCTGGTTGCCTGATGGATTTGGTGATCTGCATTTCAGAAACACAGAGTCAGTGTTCGACTAACAGATGACAACACATTTGGGCCTATATTTAAGGATTTTCTATTTCAGATGCATTCTCATTTTCTTTCCTTTTGCTTTTAATTATCTATCTTGTCTTTATACAGTTTCTATCTGGGAACAGCACTATGCACAGCATGGCTTTTTGTAAATTCTCCAACTAAACTAGTATTTAATATTTTTTAATTAGTTTTCTGCAACAGTAATCTTTAAACATCTATGTATTGCAGATAATACTATACCCCTTTAAGATGATCAGTTTTAATGTACCATCAAAAAATAAGCAAATATATTGTTCTATGACACTCAATGTACATAAGATAGTGCCACTTTTTATATTAGATTTGCACAGCAAGTTTTTATATTATATACATTCTATGAACATTTGCAAAATGAAGTATTTTGGTAAACTTTGACCAATATAAGTAATTGTGAAATAGTCTCTCACACTATCTCTCGGAGTCCTAAGCCAAGTTCTAAAGTTGTTTAGTTACTGATCTGCTCAGAGCTAAAGTCCAGCTAATTATGACCTTTATCACACTTAAAAACAAAGCTTAAACATCTGTAAGAATACATAACATAAATATTCTAGTATATGTGTAAAAAAGAATAAATATATGAGAAAAGAAACATATAAAACAATTCTATCAAACATGAGAACTTGGAAATATCTTGCACATAATTTTCTTAAACTTGCAATCTTCTACACTTTTTTTAAAGAAAATTAGGGAAATTTAATTTCTGGTTATGTAGTGACAATCAGAATTTTTAAAAAAGTGAAATGTCTTCTGCCAGAGAGTAATTTAGTAACATAATCACCAGCCCAATAGCACAGTTATGTAAGATACAAAGTAGAGCTCTGCTTATATCATACACAGATGCCTATGTGATGTGTAGCAAACTACAAGCACAATATTCTCAAAATAATAAACATTTTGTCCTCTGTTTGAAGAGAAACACTTAATGAAGTCATAAACAAAAAGAAAATATTGGTACTAGAAAAGTAATTTAAAGTGGTGTTGGAATTGAGGACTGTTTCTGTTTGGTTATTTAACTAAACATGCTGTTTCTTTGGAGTCAGTGAAGGATGAATTTTTATCATTGTTACTGCGTCACTTTCTGAAATTACAAATCCAGAGTTATAATTAAGTTCAAATAAATTTAAAAATTTATTAAATGCAAATAGCAAATAGTAAAATCCAAAGCAAGCACAGTTCAGAGACCATTAGGAAGCTCTCTTAAGAATTTGAATGTAAGCAAAACAATTGTAAAAAGAAAAAGATAAAGGAAAACAAAGAAACCATGTAATAAGTTTAAAACCTACCTACCACAGGCATTCAGGGAAAAAAACAGCCCCAAAAAATCAGAGAAATGACAGTCAAGAAAAAGAAATATGAAGAGCTAGAAAAGAGAAATGAAATGCACAAATACAACGTGGAATAACTGGCTAGGTAGCAGAACAGGAGAAAAGGATATGTGCGTTAGAATAGGTCATAAACTAAAAATAACCCAGGGCCTGAAGTTATTCAAAAGAGGATGAATTTGAATCTAGGTTATTTTAATAAAGTGCTGAGTGTGGAAAAACAGGAGGTCATTATACTGCTCCAAAGGGTGCTGGAAGAGATGTCACTATCCAACACTGGACATAACCCCTTCAGCAATCTCAAATAGAACAACAAAAATATAAAGTGACTCCTGAAGAAGAGCTGAAGAAAGAGAATTTTAGTCCTGGAAAGGCAGAGCTGAAGGTGGACAACATCACACTAATTTTCCCACGTGCAGGAGACTTTTCTAGGAACACATGATCACTGCTCTCCCTACTGAAAAAAACAAGGACAAAAAGGAACTTGCTCAGTTAAATGAAAATCTCTAATTGCTAGAGCAGTGAAACACTAGAACAGGATAATGGAAGAGACTGGGCATTTCCTTGACCAGCTGGACAAATATCTGGATTGTCGTAAGTGCACCAGAAATTGTAATACATTCTGCTCTTGAGATGCTGAAGTCTTCTGCATTCCTGCATCTTTATCTTTCAAGTAATACACAAATTTATACTTGTCTCACTGACATCAAAATCTGTGTCACAGAAGGAAGAATTACAGCCTTGATACTATCACTGAGGATCCAGCTGAAGGACTGTGTGACATCAGAGGGACTGTAATCAGAGCCATGCTCAGTTAATCCAAATCACTACCTGCTACCACATTCTCTGACAAACAAAAAAATAGACTTCAGATGAATGAATTAGCCTAGAAGCGCACTTCAGATACGATCGCTCCCAGCTTATTTAAAAAAATACCTAGACAAGTAATGTGTGCAAACTGGGTTAAGATTAGCCATATTTGACTCAAAACTCCTTACTAATGCTAACCAAGATAAACGACTTGCATTTTGCTTATAGCAGCAATGAATTTACCCTGTGAAGCATGAACAGAAAAATCACACATTCATGTACAGAGAAGTCACCTCTTGTGTAAAGCGTCTTTTCTTCACACCGGGTAAGACATCTTGCTGGCTCCCTGAACCATCACAACCCAGTGAGGTCTGTTTCCGTTTGTTAGAATCCTGTAGGCAAGTAACCGTGCCATCCAGTGAGTGTTTCTCAGCAGATCTGGATGTTACCGAGCAGTCTAGAGCTTCATCTTCATTTTCTGCTTCTACCTTCACAATACTTTTTTGAAGAATTTTTACTGGAAAAAGAGAGAAGGTTTAGAAAGATAAAGCGCTCTCTCCATAAAGCTATTACACCCTTAATACAATCTTTTGTGGTTTGTTTCTTTTTATGAAAATGTGTTTTGAAGAACATAATTATTTTTTACAACTTGTATGATAAGTGCACACTGAGGCCACCCCAAAGTTGTTTGTATTATGCTAGGAACCATTTAGACATCCAGTAAAGGACAGTTTCTTCCCCAAAGAAGAGTCTAAACAAATAAAGTTACAGTAGGAAGATTTTTTGAGGGGGAGGAAGGACATTGAGCCAAAAATACTATGACTAACAAAGATAACAGTGTGGTTTAGATAGCTTTTTTAAAAACATTGGTGTAATTTGTCTTGATCCAAGTGCATTTTTGTTAGCTTCCATTCAATAAGTATTTTTGCCTGATCATAAATTACAGAAAGTATAATATTTTACCTTCATCATCATCAGTGATTTCAGCTGAATTCATCTTCTATTTCACTAAAGAACAAATAAAAAATACAAAAATAATTATCAGCATCTTGTGGAATCAGGAAACATCTACATCTGTTTTTATAATTACTTTTAATCTAAAGCCACTGGGCATTAACAGCCTCTGGATAATGTCCAATCTGTAGTTCTGTAGAACCTAGCTATTTTCAATAAAAATGGCCAAAAGATGGCCGTGGCCATCTGTAGAACTGTCACCATGAAACTATACTGCAGACTACATCTGACAGCTAGGAATGTATTGAAAACTGTATGTCTTTTTCTGGCATGGAGAAAAGTGAAAGTAATTCTAACCTTCTCTACAAAGTATCTTGGCAGTATATAAGCAGAAGTTAACTGTATCAAACTCTCCATCCTGTACCAAATCACTACTTCTTATTAGAGCCAAATGTTCTTATATTGTCTTTGTGGGTGATACAAAGTCATTGCAGAAGGAAAACTCAACATAAAGTGGAATATACCTGCTGGAGTAAGTTTTCATTTGACCCAAGATTTGATCAATCTTTGATCTTTTGATATGGACTGCATCAATAGAGACAGAGCAATCTGTAGATCTACAGTAACTACCTTTTTTCTGTCAGCCTCTAAATAACGTAAGAATATTTTTTGTAAGGAAAAACAAATATATCTATTATTCTAGTGTGATTTTAGCTTTACTTCTCACACAAAAGACTTAGTTGCATTTGTTTCCTTGAAAACTAATTTTGCAAATTACCTGGGGGCAAACATCAATCTGTGGACAAGTTCCTAAAAGATATTCTAAATCTTCTGGAGATCTGCGAAGCAAACAACTTAATCAGATCTCACTGACCACGACAGAGCACACAGCTGCAAACTGACACTCTAAACTGACACTCTAAACTGGTAAACTGTCACACACGGCTCATGTTTATCTCCACACAGCATTATGTTTACTTGGCCCCAGAATACTATTACTTTTCATTTTCAACAGTTACATTCTTCTTTCAAAGAGTTTTCTTTCAACTGTTCCTGCCTGTCCTTTAGCCAAGGTCTGAAATCAAGGCAGGCTTCTCTCTGGCTTGACCAAGTGAATAAAGCCACCAGTCAATTAAAAGTCTACGTACAGCCCAGGAGTGGGGATTGTAATGAAATTTAAGAGACGCATGAGGAGAGAAAGAGAGAGGGAATCTGTTTTGGAGAGAAAAAAAACACCCTACCTTACTTTCAAATAATGTTCAATAGAATTATTTTTTTAAATCTCAAAGTATTGTTAAAAAACTCTGCAAACACTGGAATACTGTGCAGTTATGAATTTTTATTCATCAGTAACTCAGAGCTGTTAATGGTAAATATGAGATCCCATTCAGGGTAAGACTTTGTACGACTGCACTACAATGGGTAGCACAAACACCCAAATAAAAGATGCATGGAGTTATAAAATCAGCTCATACTGGGCTACTCTAGAAGTGAAAATATCCTCCGATGTGCTGATATTCAACATGGCCCCTATACACAGCCTTATACAGGACATCCTTAAAAGGATAATGAGACATTGTCTTCATCATCACATCACCAGAAGTCTCTCTCAGTTGGACACAGAGCTACTACAAACACCTTAGATACCTACTCCTTTTACCCACCACAACCCCTATTTCAGGACTTGCATTTATTAATTTATCCACATATAAATTATGCCACATTATAATCACTTCACTTAAACTTTTGCAAGCTCTGTGGAGACATAACAGCATGAAACGTTAAGTGGCCCATGCTAACTTCTAAACCACCTGATAAGCACCGGTGAAGGTTAATATCCAGTCTTACTAACTCAACATCATGAATTTAGACACAGCCACTAAAGCTCTTTATGAAAAATCCTAAAACAGTGTACTTCATACAGCAACATCAAAAAGCTGCATTGGCCCTTAAGAAAAGCACACAATACCAAATGTTCATATTTTGCCCCGATATCCCAGATACATTGACATTCCATTTCTAGATCTTTCTTACACTTCTCCATACTGTACTAGGCTTAGCTCTGAGGGATGCGGTACAAGACCAACACGTGCCAGTGCTCAAGAAGTGTGACACAGAGTCCTTTCATGGGAGATTGAGGTGACAGTAAGCAAATCAGCTGATATCACCACAAAATATTCTGCAATGGAAATGGTTTTCCAGATAATCCCAGACTGCTCTATTAGAGCAAAACACTAAAAGATGGTAAACTCAGAGTCAGAGGGAAGAATATAAAAGTGGTGCTGGAGGGAAACAATACAAAATATTTAGGAGGGGATATAAGGAATTATATTTCCCTTCTAACTCCTGCTACTGCTGCTATTCAAATAGGAAGAATGCTTCAGGAGAATTCCTCTGAGAGAATACAAGGACACTGGAAGGAGAAGACAAACGAGGATCGGAATATAGCCACTCTTTAAAACTGGAAAAAGGTAAAACTAAAGCAAAATGCATAACCTGGTTAACTTTCTAAAGGACGCAACAGCAGGTAGACCAAAACTATCACAAACTCAGGTCAAATCATATTAAGACAAAACACTGCTTCACATATTTGAAGAGTTATTAATTATTTTTAAAGCCCCCCCCCCCCAACTGCCAGAATACAATTAAAGGGAAATAACCCAAAGAGCATCAGAATGAACAAGGCTTGGAAATAATTGGGTTTCGTATCTGAACTCCTTGGTGCCAAACAAAACATAAGCTCCAAACTTTGTGGATTTTTGGGAGCCCTGGTAGCATCTCTCTTGTTATCTGATTTCTTTTCTTCTTTGTGAGATTTGTAAGAACTTAGATATTATGAGAAAACTAAGCACAGCACATATAATAGCTTCTGTCAAGATACAGGAGTCAACTGCCCCTCTGATTTCCTGCCTCATAGTCCCACCTGCTCCCTCAGTCAAGCATGGGTGCCCACCTTAACCTTCAGTCAAGCTGTTCCAGCTTGATAAACTGGCAGAAAACAATTCACTTCTTTCTTTGCCAGGCTGCTTTTTTCCTAATTCAGAGAGGTAAATGGTAAGGCAAGTAATCAAGCCCAGCTCAGGACCATACATGAGGTTTGGGACAGAAAGGAGGAATTAAAATCTCTCCATATCAGCAAGCCACCGGCTTGGTTCAACCATGTCATAAAACTTCATTTATCATCTATTTACACCACTGTCTTGCTTCAAATTTGGGTTGCAATGGACCCACAAGTGAGTAGTGAGCAGACAGAGAGGCATCAACAGAGCAATTGTATCATCGCTTCTGTAAGAAATGGCATCCTACAGGAAGAGGGGAAGCCTGCGTGCATGCGTGTGCATGTCCATGCATGTATGCCTGTCTATATAATGTCAACAATAATTCTGCTGATTGTTTAAAGTCCACTAAAGATAAAACATTTCGGATTCTTTAAAATACTGCTTGCAGTGAATCAGTACTTATGAATAATATAATGCCGTAGAAGAAGCAGCAGCGCCAAAACTTGTTTTGAAGTAGCATTCTCATCATCAACCAACACCCCCAAATCCTTCTCAGGGCTGCTCTCAATCCATTCTCTGCCCAGCCTGTATTTGTGCCTGACTTAGATGCAGGACCTTGCACTTGGCCTTGTTCAACTTCATGCAGTTTGCACAGGCCCACCTCTCAAGCCTGTCAAGATCCCTCTGGATGACAGCACATCAACTGCACTACACAGCTTGGTGTCATCACCGGACTGCCACAACTTCTCAAATATGATGGATAGTGGCTTAGCAACTTCATCCGCCAGTTCCTTCAGGACCCATGGATGTATCTCATCAGGTCCCACGGATTTGTGCATCTTCAGGTTCCTTATGTGGTCTCAAACCTGATCTACCCGTACTGTGGGTGGTTCTTCATTCTTCCAGTCCATGCCTTTGCCTTCTGTGACTTGGGTGGTGTAGCTCAAGCACTTGTTGGTGAAGACTGAGGCGAAAAAGTTACCGAGTACCTCAGCCACCTTCTTATCCTGGGTAACCAGGTCTTCTGTTTCCTTCCAGAGAGGGCCCACATTTCCTCTAGTCTTCTTTTTGTCACCAACATACATACAGAAGCTCTTCTTATTACCTCTGATGCCCTAGCTTTCCTCACCTGATCCCTGGTTGCTCAGACAATTTCTCTATATTCCTCCCAGGCTACTTGTCCTTGCTTCCTTTTTGTGTTTGAAGTTGCCCAGTAGCTCCTTCCTCGTCCGTGCAGGCCTCCTGGCTTTTTTACCTGACTTCCTCTTTGTTGGAATGCAGCGCTCCTGAGCTTGGAGGAGGTGATCCTTGAATACTAACCAGCTTTCTTTGGTCCCTATTCCACTCAGGGCTTTTTCCCCCAGTACCGTACCAAGCAGGTCCCTGAAGAGGTACAAGTCCACTCTCCTGAAGTCCAGGGTAGCAGGCGTGCTTGTGAGCCCTCCCTGCTGCCCCAAGGATCTTGAACTCCACCATCTCATGGTCACTGCAGCCAAGGCTGCCCTTGAGCTTCACGTTCCTCACCAGTCCCTCCCTGTCAATGAGAACAAGGTGCAGCACAGCACTTCTCCTTGCTGGCTCCTCCATCACTTGAAGAAGGAAGTTAACATCAATGCATTCCAAAAACTTCCTGAATTGCTTGTGCCTTGTTGTGTTGTCCCTCCAACTGATAGCGGTTGAAGTGTGGTTGAAGTCCTCCATGAAGACCAAGACTTGTGAATGTGAGGCTACTTCTACCTGTCTATAAAGGGCCTCACCTTCTCAGTCTTTCTGATCGGGTGGCCTGTAGCAGACTCCCACCGTAATGCCCCTTGCCCTCCCTTTAATCCTGACCCGTAAGCTCTCAGTTGGCTCCTTGTCCATCCCCAAGTAGAGCTCCATGCACTCCAGCTGGTCATTGACATAGAGGTCACATCCTCTCCTCGTGTCCCCTGCCTGTCCTTCCTAAAGAGCCTGTAACCTTCCATTCCAATACTCCAGTCATAGGAGTGACACTGCTAGGTGTCACACAACAGAGCCTGGGGGATGCCAGCACTCACCTGGGAAGACACAAACATTCCCTTTGGCGCAGTCCTCCAGACTAACCCACACTTCTGAAGCAGTTAAAAAAGATAAACCAAAAAAGGATGGTTTTCTCAACATAATGAAAGCTTTGTTCTTCTTAGACAAGTGAATAAAAATACCTAGATTTGCAATCATGTAAATGAGGGTACAACTCTTTTTAAAATGTATGATGAGCCTATTTGCAGAGAACTGATCAATATACAGTGTTGTATCCTCTTGTTTCAAGTGAAGCTACTTCAAATAAACTGAATATGCACTGAAGTCTAACTCTAGACATGAATTTGTGTTGATTTGTCATCTTGTGATTTGCATCAAGATCCAGAAATCCCACTCAGCTACCAGCTAGATGCGTAGGTGGTTATAGATTCCAGATACCAAGTTTCTGGTGGGCCACATACACAAAACCTTTTGAGCCCTGCTGGGACTGCTGCGCTAGGAACTCCTCTGCATCTGGTCTACTGGCTAAGATTCAAGACCCATTTTCAGAACACACTCAGTACTTTGGGACTCTCACAGAGTACAGTTATAATAAGTGTAGGGTATTTCACATACCAGTGGTGCAATGCTTATTAAAGAGGTATTTGGGAGACAGAAAACTTGTGGTTTGGGTTTTTTTTACTTTCTTGCTCTTGATTTTGCAGCATAGATGAGAATCCAGGTTCCCAGATCCTAGAAGGGTGATCTAATCACCAGGTTATGGCATGCTGGAGGGCAGGTGGGAAGAGGAGTTGTGGGCCAGGGCATGAGGGAGTGCGGAAAGAAGGGGAGATCCCAGCACACCTTGGCGGTCAATGAATTGCAAATCATACTCTAAATGTACCACAGTCTCGTAACGTAGTTAGTGTAACGCATAATGCTACTTAAAAGCAGCATAAAAGCATACCTAGCTATCGATATATAAACCAGAACTGAATCATAAGCCTAAGTTAAACCAGCTAATGATGTGCATTCTCCTCCTCCTATTTACCATGGTACTCATGTGCTGGCCTTGGAGAATGGAGTAACTGACGTCATCTACCTGGACCTGTGCAAAGCATTTGACACTGTCCCACATGACATCCTTGTCTCTAAATTAAAGAGACATGGACTTCACGGATGGACCACTCGGTGGATAAGGAATTGGCTGGAAGGTCACACTCAAAGAGTTGTGGTCAACTGCTCGGTGTCCAGGTGGAGATGAGTGATGAGTGGAGTTCCTCAGGGGTCAGTATTGGGACCAGTTCTCTCCAACAGTGGGATCGAGTACAACCACAGCAATTTTTCCGATGACACCATGCTGTGTGGTGTTCAACAAAGCCAAGTGCAAGCTTCTACACATGGGTCGGGATAATCTCAAGCACAAAGACAGGCTGGGCAGAGAATGGATTGAGAACAGCCCCAAGGAGAAGGATGGTTGGTTGATGATGAGATCAACATCAGCCGGCAGTGTGCACTTGCAGCCCAGAAAACCAATGGTATCCTGGGTGGCGTCAAAAGCAGCACGACCAGCAGGTCAAGGGAGGTGATTCTCTCCCTCTACTCCACTCTCGTGAGACTCCACCTGGAGTCCAGTTCTGGAGTCCCCAACATAAGGAGGACATGGAGCTGTTGGAGCGAGTCCAGAGGAGGGCCACAAAGATGATCAGGGGGCTGAAGCACCTCTCCTACGAAGAGAGGCTGAGAGAGTTGGGGGTGTTCAGCCTGGAGAAAAGAAGGCTCTGGGGAGACCTCAGAGCAGCCTTCCAGTACCTGAAGGGGCTACAGGAAAGCTGGAGAGGGACTTTTTACACAGGCATGGAGTGACAGGACAAGGGGAACAATTTTAAGCTGCAAGAGGGGAGATTTAGATTGGATATTTGGAAGAAATTCTTTGCTGTGAGGGTGGCGAGACACTGGCACAGGTTGCTCAGAGAAGCTGTGGCTGCCCCCTCCCTGGCAGTGTTCCAGTTCAGGCTGGATGGGGCTTTGAACAACATTGGAACCGCATGATCTTTAAGGTCCCTTCCATCCCAATCGTTCTATGATTCCATGCTTTCCCTATCTGTCTTATGATTACAACCACTGTAAAAGCTCAACGCAAAGAGGAAAGATCTTGCTAATAATGTAAGATCAAGGCAGTTGCCTGCCATTTCAATCACTCTTAAAGAAACCCTGATTGATCAGTTTCAAGTTCTGACTTAAAAAAGCCCCAAACAAACAGAAAGTTCACCAGAAAAAAATACTGTTGTTTTGCTGTTCATAACTAAAAAAATATAACTCTACTCTTCAAACTTCCATATGTAATGTACTAAGTTCTAACAACTGAAAAAAAAATCAGTGTGAAAACCATGTAAAAAGGTATAAAAGTGCACACATGCTCTATGTGAAAAGCAATTCTGATTTCATAACACTTCTTAGTTACAAATTAAATGAATGATTATCTTAACTAATCACAGAATCACAGAATCCTAGGGGTTGGAAGGGACCTCGAAAGATCATCTAGTCCAACCTCCCTGCCAGAGCAGGGTCACCTAGAGTACATCACACAGGAACGCATCCAGGTGGGTTTTGAATATCTCCAGTGAAGGAGACTCCACAACCTCTCTGGGCAGCCTGTTCCAGTGCTCCGTCACTCGCACAGTAAAGAAGTTTTTCCTGATATTCACATGGAACCTCCTATGCTCCAGTTTGCAACCATTGCCCCTTGTCCCATCATTGGTCATTACTGAAAAAAGCTTTGCTCCATCATCCTGACCTTCACCCTTTACATATTTGTAA
>VZRW01013671.1:12414-27925 GCA_013398125.1 Aegotheles bennettii | reverse complement strand
AACACCTCAATGCCTTTTTTGAAGTGAGAGGTCCAAAACTGAACACAGTACTTGAGATGTGGCCTCACCAGTGCCGAATACAGCAGGACAATCACTGCCCTGTTCCTGCTGGCCACACTGTTCTTGATGCAGGCCAAGATTCCATTGGCCTTCTTGGCCACCTGGGCACACTGCTGGCTCATATCTACCTGTCTGTTAACCATCACCCAAGTCCCTTTCTGCTGAGCAGCTTTCCAGCCACTCTTCCCGGAGCCTATATTGGTGCCTGGGGTTGTTGTGACACAAGTGCAGGACCCGGCACTTGGCCTTAGTGAACTTCATCCCATTGGCCTCTGCCCATAGATCCAGCTTGTCCAGATCTCTCTGTAGAGCCTTCCTTCCCTCAAGCACTTTAAAGCCATTACTCCTTGTCCTATCACTACAGACCCTGCTAAGAAGACCGTCCCCAACTTTTTTATAAGTCCCCTTTAATTATTGAAAGGCCACAATCAGGTCTTCCCAGAGCTTTCTTCTCTCCAGGCTGAAAAATCCCAACTCTCTCAGCCTGTACTCATAGGAGAGGTGCTCCAGTCCTCTGAACCTTTCTGTGGTTCTCCTTTGGGCCTGCTCCAACAGGTCCATGTGTTTCCTGTGCTGAGGCACTGGACACAGCACACCAGATGGGGGCAGAGTAAAGGGGGAGAATCAGCTGCCTTGACCTGCTGGTCATGCTTCTTTTGATGCATCTCAGGACACAGTTGGCTTTCTGGGCTGTGATCACATATTGTTGATTTCTGTCCCGCTTTTCATCCAGCTGTACACCCAGGGCCTTTTCCGCAGGGCTGCTCTCAATCGCTTCATCTCCCAGCCCCTCTTGGTTTCTCTGACCAAGATACAGGACCTTGCACGTGGTCTTGTTGAACCTCAAGGGGCTCACATGGGCCCACTTCTTGTGCTTGTCCAGTTCCCTCTGGATGGCATCTTATCCCTCAGGGGTGTCACTGTCACTGTCACTGTCACCACTCAGACTTGTTGAGGGTGTGCTCAATCCCACTGCCTATGTCATTGATGAATTTAAGTGTTGTATTCTACAACTATCAAATTGCTCAAGTCTTATTCAGTGTGAGTGTCCAAAGAGAATGCACAAATGAGTTGATGTGGTTCAAAAATTTCTTGCTTTCTACAAGTGAAACTGAGACACTTGATCCTTCAGAGTGATTATCCAGTTTTGGAGAGCATACAACTGAACTTGACAATGGCTCCCTCTGAAAGGTAGAAAAAATCAGGGTGTGGTGGTTGTTGAGTGCTGTTTCTCCAGCCCGTGCTTCCAAAACAACAGTTCATACACCTTCCATAATCTCAGGGTCGAGGGAACATGTCTTATGAGTGGCTGAGGGAACTGAGGTTGTTTATCCTGGTAAAAGGACGCTCAAAGGACACCTTGTAACACACTACAACTACCTGAAAAGGGGTGGTAGTGAGGTGGATGTGGGCCTCTTCTCCTGATTAACAATCAAAAGGACTAGAGGAAATGGCCTCAAGTTGCACCAGGGGAGGTTTAGATTGAATATTCAGAAAAAATTCTTCACTGAAAGAGTTGTCGGGCACTGGAACAGGTTGCCCAGGACAGTGGTGGAATCACCATCCCTGGAGGCACTTAAAAGACGTGTAGACACAGTGCTTAGGGACATGGTTAATTGGTGGACTTGGCATTGTTAGGCTTGCAGTTGGATTTGATGGACTTTTCCAACCTAAATGATTCTGTGATTCTATTGTATAGTTCTATGATCTCCTGACTCACTCTTCAGATCCACTTAGTGTTTTGTAAAAGCAGGCAACTATTCCACGTGCTTTTCTTTTCTACACGGCCACAACTAAATATGTCCTCTGGGGAAATCCACAGATTCAGCTTCTGATTTAGCTGTTCTTACTTCTGTGTGAGCTTTTGGACATTTTGGACTTGTGGGTTTTCTGCTGGACTTAAGGGAGTTAACCAAGTTTGAATAATAAAAGAATGTGGATTTGAGACTTGATTCTTGTTCCAGTTGTTTATCCACTATTCAGTTATTTAGATGATACTAGTTTTTTCTTTTCTTACCCTGTTGAGTAATAACAAAACAATGCTTATTTTGGGTCTTTGTTTTGCTTGTTTCAGTCTGGAAACAGTAGGAACATCCAAATGACATTTTAATGTCACGAGCCAGAAATCCATCTGCAAAAGTCCCAAGGTTTAAGAATGAGGCAGAGTTTTATTTTTGTTTTGTTTTTTTTTTTTCCTCATTTCAACTACTTCACAAGGTACAATGTAACACAATCAATCCAAGTATGAGTTGGTAGTCTCATTAAGTTGCATATGAGCAAGTAATTAGACACGAGTAAAGTTTTTGATTAATTTTGTAATTTATTCTGCTGAATTGGCTTTGCTCAAACAATAAATTATTTAGCACATTCACTGTTCTAAACTGTACATAAACTTCAAATGAATAGTCTTCTGCCAGCAAAGTCTGTTGTGAATACCTGCATGCAGCAATACCAAATACATATGCCTGTAACAATGGAAATTAACTTTTAGTTATCTACTTGTTAAAATTATTTGGAATGTGGAGTTCACAGTTGTGTGTTGGCTATTTACATAAATAATCCAATCTGGAGGTAAAAACAATACCATATTTCAAGCAACTCATTAATCTTGTTGATTTATAAATCAGTTATAATTGGGTGCAATTGATTATGCAATTAAAAATTCAGTTGAAAATGTTGCAAATACATCAAACTGAATTTTATATTTGAATGTGAATGATTATTAGGAGCTCAGATCTTTTTACTACTGACTTGGCTCTAATCATATTTCTGTGTAGCATGCCTCTTTTCAATTGCTCACCCAAGTGTATGAAGTAGCTGACTATCCACCTCTGTTCTGTTCTTTTATAGGCAACTCATATTACACAGAATCACAGAATCACAGAACGTTAGGGGTTGGAAGGGACCTTGATCATCTAGTCTAACCCCCCTGCCAGAGCAGGACAACCTGGAGCAGGTCACACAGGAATGCATCCAGGCGGGTTTTGAATGTCTCCAGGGAAGGAGACTCCACAATCTCTCTGGGCAGCCTGTTCCAGTGCTCTGTCACTCTTACAGTGAAAAAGTTCTTCCTTATGTTCACCCGGAACCTTCTATGTTCCAACTTGTACCTGTTCCCCCTTGTCTTGTCACTGGACATCACTGAGAAGAGCCTGTCTCCATCCTCCTGACACTCACCCTTTACATATTTATAAACATTAATGAGGTCACCCCTCACTCTCCTCCAAGCTAAAGAGACCCAGCTCCCTCAGCCTCTCCTCATAAGGAAGATGTTTCACTCACTTATTCCACAGCCTTATATTGGCTGTGCGGATGCTCCTCTGCACTCTTCTGCTATGGTATGATAGTATTACTGTTTTCTTGATTTAAAAAGTGACATTTTGATACCATTTTCCCATTTAAAATCACTAGCCTCTCCTTTTGATAATGATATGGAGATCCAAATTGCATTGATGAAAGAGGACAGAACAGGTTTGCATTGAATATTAACTGAGCTGCATGTGTGAAAAAGCTACAGCAAGTGATACTTGACCAAGGAGTCCAGCCAAACCTATCAACCTTATTGGCCCCTGCAGTGTAAGCTCAGCATGAACTCTTATTTTGGGAATCCTTCAATAAAACGTCACAGAGAACATGGATGCTGGCTGGCCCAGGCAGGCTCACATACTTAGCCTGACAGTTGTAAGATATAAAGGACACACTTTGTGTTCAAGAAACTGCAATTTTTAAAGGCAGAATAATTAAAAAAAGGTGACAGATGGACATTTGAATCCAGGGCAACATGACCTTAACCACAGATGATATAAAATATTTTGATATCTTTATTTGGTAAAATAACTGATAATTTAGGATGTCTGCAGTCAAGACTTCTATCACACATTGTGTGGGAAATTATCAAATTAACCAGAAAATATTTTGATTTTCCCTAATCGGATAAAGAGCTGGCCAAAGGGAAAAAGGAATCAGTAGTTTTGGTGAGACATCATCATCCTTGGAAGAGGAAAATTACAAATACTGCTTCTCAAGATTCAGTCTTGGGAGCGTTCTTACCCCATGGTTTTGCTAGCAACCTTGTCACAAAAGCTGAGAGTGCATTATTGTAATTTGGTGATAAAATAGAGTTTCATTGGCACAGAAAAAATGCAGAGCAAAGAGGATGGTCTTTCAAGCTGGAGTAGTAAGACCAAATCAGAAAATGGCATGAAAATATATGAGCACAAAGACACAGGGCTAGGATTTCAGTTACAATGTGAAGAATTACCACTGGGAGATTTTAGTGAAATTTACTTATCCGTGCAATGTGCCAGTACAACAAATGATTATTTCTTAAGTTGCTCAGATCCATATACCTCAGACAGCAGTATTCTTAATTTACCCTTCATTCTTATGCTGCATGTTGACTTTATAAACAGCCCCAAAATTTGCTTTTTTGAAAGTATTATTAGGTACTTGGACAGTTCTGACATTATACACCCAATAAAAGTACAATGATAGATCACAGAAACAGAAGTTTAAATGAGCCACCCCATCACCACCTCTGACATCTACCCATGTACTAGTTTAGTAGTAAGAAATTAACAGTAACAAAAAAGACGAAGGGTAGGAACCTTTAGATTAAGGAGTCACAACAGCTCACCAGTCACTTCCCTTTTTATGATTTAGACCCAGAAAAATGCCATCCATCTGCAATGACTAGAACTATTTTCTCTTTTTCTGTTATACTCTGGCTGTGTTATCCTTTATCAGCCCTGTAACATTTTGACTCTGTCTCTCCTCCTGTGTTCTTGGGCCAAGGATCCCTCCCTGCAGAGCATCAATTCAATCCAAATGAGACATTTCTTTAAGTGGTTCCCATTCCCTCTATGCTTATATTTGCCTTTTGTTTTTGTACTTTCAGAGTCAAATGTCAGCAAAGAAGATTTGGTTAATCATGCTCTCTCCTAAGTTGAAATCTTATATGCAAACAAGATCTCTGAGTCAAGATTTTTGGGCCTGCAAAGCCAAGATATATAAAAAAAAAGATTTCTTTTCTTTTAAATAAAAACACATTTGTCATTGTTAAGGGAGAAGCCAGTGCCTGAAACATTCACACACCACTCAAGGACTCATGCACACACTGCCCGAGTCTTTAACTGCTCAGACTGGGGTCCCTTTGCAGTGAGTTACTCCAGCTAACTGATGGGTTTGCCTTTCAACTCTACTCACAAACACACACACGGTTAGTCTCGGGTGTGCTTCATCCTCCTCAGGGTCGACTGTAGGTTTCCTGCAGCAGAATCTCAGGTGTCGGATTTTATAAAAATAAATAATTTAATTGGAAGTTACAGCATCAGGGTCAGCTTGAGCTGGGTGCCTCTGGGAAGGGGCCGTGATCAAAGAAATCCCTGGGCAGGGATACCTTTGTGATTTGTGCCCCTGCCCCTCACATGCTCTTCACGCATCTCTTAGTCTAGTGGTGATTTTTGGTCTGGGGTCTTCTAACACCTTATTATTGGATTCTTTCCCTGTGTCTAGGCAGGATGTTAATTGTTCTTATCTTGTTGAGTTGCAGTTGCTGTTGATGTTTGTAGCCTTGTTAACCTTTGTTACCTTCCCATGCGTGCTTCTTGTGTGAGGGAAGAGCACAGGAAACTAAAAACTCCTAGATTTAGATAAACATTCCTTAGCAATATCAGTGTGTTAGCAACATTATTCTACTCAAGGCTAAACAAAGCACTGTGACAGCTACTAGGAAAATTACTAAGAATATTAACTCCTTTGCAGCTTAAGCCTTCAGCAAATCTAGCTGTTCATNTGTTCTTATCTTGTTGAGTTGCAGTTGCTGTTGATGTTTGTAGCCTTGTTAACCTTTGTTACCTTCCCATGCGTGCTTCTTGTGTGAGGGAAGAGCACAGGAAACTAAAAACTCCTAGATTTAGATAAACATTCCTTAGCAATATCAGTGTGTTAGCAACATTATTCTACTCAAGGCTAAACAAAGCACTGTGACAGCTACTAGGAAAATTACTAAGAATATTAACTCCTTTGCAGCTTAAGCCTTCAGCAAATCTAGCTGTTCATGTGTTGGAGATTTTCTGAGAAACTAAAACCTGTGAGCAATTCAGCTTTCCCTGTGTGAGCAATTCAGTTCTCATGAGAACACAGCTGTGTTGTCCAAGAACAAGAAGAAATTGCAAAAGATAAAAAAGAAGAAACATACCAAGAAGATAAAGAACTTCAGGATGCAGAGGAAGGGAGTGCTAACCATGAGCAGTAGAATATTCTGTGTGAGCAGCTTGACTGTTGCCAATTAGTAGATAAGCAAGGTATGTAGACAGCTGCAAGTAGCCAATAATAGCACGGGTCAAAAAATGTATAAAAAGACGATGTACTTTTCAATAAACGGCTTCACTTTGGATGATATTGGTTGTGTGCTGTGTTGCCCGCGTGCCTCTTGCGACATTCATGCTAAGTAAGTAAAGACAAACAAACAGCCTATGAAATTGAACAATATTATAACTCTAAGTAATTAATTCTGTTTAAATCTTACTTATTTAATCTAAACAACTAATATTTCTCAATAGTCGTATTCTACATAATGCCCCGTTCCAGACCTATAGCACTAGTAAGCATACTGGAGATTTGTTTACTAGCATTTCAACTTTGCAAAAAGTGAACAATTTTTTATAGGCTAGTATCTGTCAAAGGCCCAGTAGAGTGTTTCTTACAGTGTCTCTGCCATTAAGTTAGTCATATTTTGTATGTATAAGAGATAGTAGGTTTGGCAGACCTTGAAGAAAGCCCACGGGGTCTTTATGAATGATAAATATTGGTTTAGGGCTAAAACATCCAGCTGAACTCTACTTTCAAACTCTGTAGTGTGAGCTTTTGTAAAGTTGTTTTGTTTCTTTTACAGAACATACTCAGTGTTCTGTCTGGTTGTAAGAATAAAATTATAAATGTTTGTGCATATTGCTGTGAGATTGTGACTAGACAAATTACTATTCTTCCTATGAGGCTTTGTAATTGTGTCTTGGGCTAGTCTCTCTCCTTTGATACTGCTGAGTACAAAATCCTGCTTCTGACTTCTTTCGGAAGGGGACAAAGCTGTGAATCTTAGGTGTGATCATCTAATTTTTGAGAACAGACATTAACACAACTGTTGAAGTCACTGCTATACATTTATGGACTGAAACCCTATTTTGGCATTCATGTTTTTGTAGTAAAACTTTAAAATCAAGACAGAAATATTTTATTTCAATCCACATTTTAAGGAATAAATATCTACTGTTGCCAATAAAGCAGCTACATTTCTTTCCTGCTCCTCATCCATAAGGATCTGCATGTATTTTTGTCTAATAGTCACTTTGCATGTTCCCACATTTAATATAATGCATTTTTATATGAAATGTATGTTTAAAAAATCCTATATATTACAATTTGAAGTCTTTTGTTATAATCGTTCTTGGCCAACTCTTTTCAGACATTCTCCATTTTCATCTTTACCTATGCATTATCAGAAAAGTCAGATTTATTTTAACCTCCAGACCCACCACATTTCAATTTATCCATCAAGAATTCACTACATTTTTTCACCATCTTGTCCTTTTCTGATCTCATGAATCTTACAGAGAAATATATTTAAAGGCTGCTGCTGTGACATCAGGGAACTCACTAGTACAAAACTTGACACCTTGACTATTCTATCAGGTTTCACTGGCTTCCAGATTGTTACAGAATTGATTGTTACTGATTTCAAAGTGCCACTGACTTTAGGTTCTGGTGCTATCTCTCCTTACTAAAAAAAACCCCTATTCATACGTATTATTTCTGATCTTTCTCATAGCATGCTTCATCTGGGGGAGTCTGATTATGAAATGGATTCAGATTACTTGACATAAATGGAGCTTCCTGATTAACTGCTAAATCATGTCAGATGTGGGTCACAGGGCTCTCAGCATCTCAGCACTCCCATTCATTTTGCTGGCATGACCTTATTCCTTTTTAAAAGGATATTTCTACCTATAACGGTAGTGCAAAATGCTTATCTATTGGGACACTATTATAAACAGTCTTGGATAAACTAGGTCTCTCACTTAAGAATGTCTCATGTATATGACACATGCATATCGGTTACCATATTAAATATTCTCTGATTCTCTATCTGGGCAAATAAGCAGTATGAATTATATATTTTACCTTGACTAGTACTTGAGCTCAGCACTAAGATAGAGCCATTTCATCCAATCTGATGACCCCACATGACTGCATCTATCCCACAACATGCATCTACTCTATAGTGTATGTCCTCCCCTTGTAGACCTATCAGAAAATATCACAGTTCCCTCCCTACTAGGAGGTTTCTTTCAAAGTTTCTTCTAAGAAAGCCAGGGTGAATAATAAGCGTGCTGAAAAGCATCTTTTCTTACAAGTCTCTCTCCTACATACTTCATCTCACTTTAACAGCTGTCAAACGACAACATTATGCAGATGTCCTCCTGCCTTCCCTAATGGCTGTTGGGAGAGATGTGAGTAAATGCATCACTTTCATTTTTAAAGGTGAAAGTCAGTTGATGGATGACCACAAAATGTTTCACAACATTTCTTTAAAGCCAGCCTTATAAGAGGAATATGTACAATTATCACCAGTTACAGAAAACAGTTAACATTGTCATAAACTGAAAGGAATGTTTAATAGTAGAACTTAACAAAAAATAATAAAAAAATCCTTAAAAAAACCCTTAAAAGCCCTAAAAAACCTTAAAAGCCTTAAAAATCACCAAATCACAATCAGGAAAGCCTAGGCAAAGAGAAAATTAGTTGAACACATACTAGTATGTCCTAAGCAGAAGTCTGGGTGAAAAAATCCAACAAAATTTAACTACGAACCATGAAAAAAAGCCATATGACCAAATGTAATAAAGAATTCATCCTTTTCCAAGTAATTTCCTCATTGCCACTTCCCCTTTGGAAAGTTTGCACTGGTAAGAAGGAACTGACCATATTCACTTCTTCCAGTGAGGATGCAACTCGGGCTCCTGTTCTACAGTAGAACCACAGCCTGAAGTATCTTCCCAAGACCTGGAAAACAGACAGGATTGCCCTGGTACTTTCAAGAAAATCTGTTAGAACATCCAGATTTGTTTTTACTTGATTTTTCATTGTGTTTCAGTAAGCAAAAAAGGAACCTAGGAAAAAGCACTGTGCCTGCCAGTGCATTTACTTCATGTTAAAAATCTGAGCACTTCCTGCTTAGAGATGATTAAAGAATAAGTCATTAAAACAAGATATAAAACACAGTCTCCAGAACAGTCCAGTCCCCAAAAGCCTCTTGCTACAACCTTTTTCCTGCCAGTGGAGCACTGGATAAGAGTCAGGATTCACTTGCAGTGTGTCATCTCTGTGATTCTTCTTTCAAGTACAGATTCCTACTAACAGCTTTTCTATTCTCAGCCCACCTTTTAACTATCCTGAGTCTACAGCACCATTTTAATAGTTATGTTTCTTGTGTGTGAAGTGCTTGAAGGTACTCTGTTTGAAAGGCACAATACAGGTGCTATTGCATTTTATTGTATTATTCAAAAAATGAGCAACAGAGATACTAGCTGGCTGAACTGCCAAAGTTAGACGATTGCCATGAGGGAGCTTTTGGGGCCTTTAAATAAACTATGTGTGATTTCCATAGATATATTGCTATTTAAATAGTGCCTATGACAGACAAGCACATTTGGGAAAAAAAAAGAAAGGATGAAGGCTGTTTGAGATTTCCACAGTTGACATGTCAATAGTGGAACAGCCTGGGGAAAATGAAGTGAAACTTGTCCATGAGGAGACAATAAATGAACAATACATAAAAACACATGCACACATGCATAATGATCCAGAGGCACAATGAAGTGTGCTGGAAAAAAGAAAGGTGTGGTGTGATACATGCAAAGAAAATCAGATTGGATCTGATACATTAAGCAAGATTACAAGGCCATTTCAACATTCATGATTGCTCTCTAAATGTCAGTGGTAGCACACTTGTCACTATATATATACATGCAGCATGACTTGTGACATCCAGTAGGATACAAGTGGGGAAACAGGATGAAACAGCAAATGAAAATACAGGGCTACTTTCTTCTCCTATTATATGAATATCATTCTGGCTTTGAAACTCTACATCTTCTCTTACACTGATATGAACTAACCTTGAGAACAATTTATTTTAGCAGGGATTAGTAGGGAGAGGGGATATGCACTCCACCAAGTCTTTTCTTATTCTTAGCGTCTATGGGAAAAATCTTGAGATGGGATTGAAAATAAGTACTGTAACAGATTTGACCATGTATTTGTATTATATAAGTTAATTTTCTAGGAATATTTGGTGGCATGGGTGTCATGGTCTATTACAATAGCAGAAATAGGGCATTTTAAAATAGCATTCCAATTTTCAATAGAAATTGATACAATTTTGAGTTTTTCTGCATCTGCCTGAATATTCACATGATTTTGAGTTATTTAATGTCATACTGCTATGTGTGTAGTAAGCATGGTTCTGAGACCATGAAATAAATTCAATTTACTTGTTTTCTTTGTGAGATTTTTTTGTTTGGTTGGTTGTTTTTTTCCCCCAAGAATTAGATTCAATATCAATCAAAAATGGTTAGTATGGCTAATTGAAGTGTAGCATCTTGTAGACTTTTCCACAAATAGAGTAGCTGCTTAAAAATGAAATCAGATTCTAGAACTTTGGTTCCTGGCTTTGAAAATACTAATTTTACAAGTATGATCACCATACATAAGCTTGACAACTCTTTTCATGTAGATTTACCTTTACATTAAAATAATCCTAAGAACATCTAATATTTTCTGTATCTATTTTTTTTCTATCTAGATACTACCTCTTGTCCTCTTCTGAAAGAATTTATTTCTTTTCTTCTTTCACAAAGAAATCCCCTGTTACTCTTTTCTTCCAGAGTGGGTAACGAACTGTTCACTGTCTGTTGAACATGTGCTGGTGTAACCTGGAGCAGTAGAGCTTGTTTCAGAGCAGTTGTCTGGTGAGGATAACCATGCTCTTGTGCTACTGTGCATGCCAGGGTTTAAAACAGTGCTTGATGATCTAATAGGATAAATCAGGAATGCCTGCAGATTGTTTCTTCTGCTAAGTATGTGAAATCTCTCATAACTCTCTCCTTTTGGGGATAATCTGAAGTATTTCACTTTGCTTTCCAATCTCCTTCCTGACACTGCTCATTTAAGAAATATTTTCTTTATGCAACAAGTTGAGGAGTCAGAGCTCTTCTACCTAAGAAGTATCTACAATACTTCTGCAATCAACAAATGTGGCTTCTGTGTCAGTCCCACCTTTCCCAATGAGGAAAGGGAAGAAGAGAAGGTGCTCTGAGATCACCACCCATTCTTAGAGAGGCAAACACCCTCTGCTCTCTGGAACATTTTCACAGTCACAGGCCCTTCGAAAAACAGAAAGTGAATGAATACCTCGTCAGTTCCTTCAAAATATTGCTTTTCCAAATCTCTAAAAAAAGCAAAAAAGTCACTTCCACTTGAACAATCTTCAAGCAAGTGACAATTTTTTTTATCTTTCAACCTTCTGAAATGGTTTAAAATTATAAATATAGTTTAAAATTTTGTTAAAAAAATTGTAAGATAAAAATTAAAAATATTTCACTTCAAACTGCCTAAACATATATTTCAAAGGATACTGGTGTGCAAGATATTTTGTTGTCACCAATTTGCATTTCTGTAAGAGAAGATCTCCTTAGTGCAGTGGACAGAATGCCCAGTGATTCCTAACTGATCACTCGGGAGCAAAGAATACAAAGCAAAGCTGGTTTTGAAGGTACACAGATCACAGTGAGACAACAACCCTAGCTCCCTTCTGTTTTTTTTACTAATTGGGAACAGAAGGCACACAGCATCTTGCGGGGCACAAGTCATGTCATTGCCGAGGACAGTAAAACCTTTTGCTGCCACAATGGCTTTAGTCTCCACTTTTGAAGAGAGAAAAAGAGTTTAGAGACTTTGGAAGGTCATTTAGTTCATTCCCTTTTCCCCAAAGCAGAAACAACCACACCTGTGTTGGGAGTAGTGTTGTGATAAATTTCTAATTTCTGAAAAAAGATAATTTTTGCACTGATTATTTGGGATTTACATAGTGTGTGTGTGGGAGGGTGTTTAGTTGAAAAACTGTCTGCTATGTAATTACATTACGGGAAACTTGCAAAAGATATTCATTTTGAAACTTGACTGGGGGAGTAATACTCCCTGACTTGCTTACCATGTCTGTCATGGTTAAAAAGCTAGAGTGCAACTGTTGTACATGTCTGAGAAGGACTGTGTTGCCTCCCACCACGAAGTCTGTATTTTCCATTCATTTAAGAATTACATAAGCACTTTATCATGAAAATATTATTTTGCCATTGGACATAATTTAATTGCTGTTCAGCAGGCATTGTATCAATTAAAACATAGGTACATAGACAGTCCAGGGTCTACAAATGTACCATATTTGACTCTGCAAGGCTGATACTCAGTGGCAGCCCTTATCAACCAAGGCTGATGGACTTTTCCAGCACTTCATGAAGGCACAGGTTGTAGTCCTCTGTTAACATTCTTCTTTTCCTAAGACTTGTGGGCTACATAGCCATACCATTTGTCCTTAGAACTAAACAAGAGTAGGATATACTCTTCTCGAACACTGTAATTACACTGCTGGCAGGAATTCAGGCTATGCTGGAACTTTTCTTTCCTCCCTTGCACCTCCACATAGATTAGATTAGACCCATGTTGTTCATGAAGCGTTGTTTTGGTGATGACTAGCAGGACTATCTACTCCAAGAATACCCTGATAGATTTATGAACTGTGATGTGAACCAGAATACAGGATGGGGACCCGTACAATGAGAGACATGAAGAGGACTCACATCTGTCCAAGTCTGTCTCCCTGGACAGTCAGTGGCTATGGAGGTATCTTAGAGAAGGTATACTCAATTCTTATGCTGGTTTCTTGAAACATGTGGGTATGTGCATATATTTGGAATACCAAGTTTTGCTTGGGTGTTGCCATCTCATTTTCTAGGTGAAACAATTCATTATGTTGGCAAACTACCCTAATGCAGTTTTTCTAGATAATAGCAGTAGGTTTATTTGTAATTCTGTGCACACAATTTGGTTTTGAAGTTTGTTTAGATTTCTCTATAATGCAAGAAAACTTCTTTGAAACTTTCTGAGGAAGGAAGAGCTTCACTGTTTATTATCCATTTTAACTGCTTTTTGTTCCTCAGAAGCTTGCCACAGCTTCCCCAGTTTTGTTTTGTTTTTTTGTTTTTTTTGTTTTTTTGCTACATCTGACTATGCACTTGGCATGACCACAAGCCATCCAAACCCATTTCAGTGATCTAAACTATGCACAAACCTACCCACACTGGACTGTCTCTGCTCTCCTCAACCTGCCTTGTCCTGGAGTAGAAAGTATAAAAATCTTTTTCCCTATCTGCAGCCCGGAAGAAAAAAAAATTCTTTCTCCTGCATTATTAGTCCTGTCAAAATTATCCAACAATCAATTGCACCGCAAATAGACAGCTCTGGTGTGTGGGACTCAATCCAGATATTCCTGACACCTCTAAATCACTGCAGTGCTTTTTCTAAATGGTGTCAATGCTGAGAACAAACGATCACTGCTTTCAGATATGAACAGACTTCCAGTAACCTCCTGGGTGAAGCAACAATTTAACCTGTCAAACTGTGAACACTGTGTTAAGCAGCTACCCGATACATGAAATTTCCTCACGCTGCCACAGGTGAGGATAGTTTGAATACTATGGCTAGTACATGCCCAGAACAAACATGAGGAAGCTGCTTGTAAAGGCTCTTCCATGCTGCGGGTTAGTCACTTCAGCTATCTGTTAGACCCTGTGCTTGTTCACTTTCCAGGAAGACGGGTAGCCCTCTGTGTTTCCACTTTATTAGAAGCTATTAGGTAAGTACATTTACTGATATTAGGTTTGCTTGGGTTATTTTATAATCTTTATATACGAAGGTGGCACCAAGCAGGTGACTGACATCCATAGAGCCTATTTTAAAAAACATAAAACAAGCAAAGTTTCAGCCTAAATTTGCCCCACTGAATTCAGTGATAAAGCTAATAGCAAGAGTAAATGTGAACAAATTCTGGGACCTTTCAAAGTATCACACAGAAATACTGCTAGATTGTAGCATAGCTTGCTCTATTTTTAATCTATATTCAATGAAAATCCTTGTTTTATTTAGAAAAAAATTCTATTGCTGTGTTTTAGCTCTGATTTCCTTTGCTTTATTGTAGTTCTATTAAGTGCTGCTCTGGCAAATGATACATGAAGGTCTTTATCACAGTCTGGACACTTCTGTCATTGGAAGCCACTATGATCACAAGTTGTTAGGGAAAACAATTTGGTGATAAGAGCTTTCAATGAAACAAAACAAAGCAGACAGGAAAAAAAGGTCAGAGAGGATCACATTGCACCACCACAACTGTTTTCCAATAAATATTAAAAACAATATCTGCTGCTCTCTTTAATGTTGTGAAATTTCATTTTATTAAGATCTGAGTAGCAAATTACTTTTAGATTACTTCAAAAGTAATCTGCAGCCTAAATGTGTCTGTGTTTTTCTGGGGTAATTTATGACTGTGTTTTCAGATTGCATGATGATTTTTATTAAGATCATTTTTCAACTTCCTTCCTTTTAAGAAAAAAAGGAAAGGTACTAAGTGATTACACATAGTTTTCTTTCTCCTTACATCTTGTGTCTCTTAACACAAACACTCTATTAAGTAAATTGCTGCATGCTGCGCAATACTATAAAGAACCCTAAGATTATAGAAAGTTCATGTAATTTGGGTTTTAGAGAATTGAAGCAATTAATAACTTAAAATTCTCTGAAAATCTGGCCTGCCTCAGCATAATCTACTGAATGTGTTGATACATGATACTAAAGAACTGTCATGTCTCGCTCAGGGGAGGGAGGCAAGTGACCAAAATCCGTAAATCCCCAACAGAGTGGATAACACGGAAACAATTCTCAAAGTCCGTATACAAAGTTTATTAACTATTCACAATGTGTTGAACTCATGATAATTGGCTAAGATAAAACAAATTAAGGCAAGTGATATGGATATAATCAATTATAGTAGGCTATATGATGTTACTTGTATTAACAAGAAAAAGGAAAGGAGAAAAAGAGAAACAAGGGAAAAGAAGGAGGGAAAGAGAGATATTGAGATCCAGATCACCACCCCAAGTTTCGGCATTGTCTCAGATCTGGTTCCTCAGGTGATGGGTGGGTGTAGATGGATAGTGCTTGGGCCTTTTATTGTGCCTCAGGGGCAGACGTTGCCTCCAAGTGTTGAGTCCAGAGTTAATTTTCACGGTAGGTGAGAGTGGACATTTCTATGGTCACTGCACATATACCATGGGGGAAGGGC
>VZRW01013671.1:860-12376 GCA_013398125.1 Aegotheles bennettii | reverse complement strand
GATGAATAGTGCTTGGGCCTTTTATTGTGCCTCAGGGGCAGGCGTTACCTCCAGGTGTTGTGTCCAGAGTTAATTTGCATGGTAGGCAAGGGTGGGCATTTCTATGGTCACTGCGCATACAGCACGGGGGAAGGGCAGCATTAACCCTTTCCACAATTTGAGTTGGTGGTCGTGCAGACCCTGTATTTTATTACTGCTCAGTGCCCTCACGCAGCAAACTTCTTTGTGTGCCTCAGAAAAACAAGAGCTTGAGTGAGGCCTAGGTGGGTGTCCTTCATTGCTCTCCCACATCCTTTTTGGCAGCACTCCACTCCTACTGTCTCTTCTTTTTGATAAGTTCCCCCACATTCCCAGTGGCAGCCCTTCACTCCACAACTGATGTTTGAGACATTAACCCTCTCAGTTCTCAGTTCCTTACACAGACTTAATTTGCTTGTTTTCCTCCTACTCAATTTCAAATCAGGAAGTTTTAGATGAGGAAAAGAAAGTTATAGAACATATGAAAAAGACTTCCTCCCAGACCTCTGCAAAGCATTGTAATAGGAGATTCATGCCACAGACAGAAATCCCAGAAATCCCCTAATTACAGCTGTATGCAGCAGAAAGAAGGGTGCACACAATTTAATACTACTGCAGGAAGCTACCATAAAATGCACTAAACCCTTTGCCTGTAGTTTTGGCAGCAATCTAGCTCCACTGAAAAGCTTGCCAATGCCATTTTCATCCTGCAGTTATTGGAAAAATCTCACTGACAGCAGGACATTCTTTACTCCTTCTGGGCATGTGGAAGAGCCCATAAAGTCTATATGCATATACATATGCATATAATCTATCTGCAACAGCTATCACCAGGTTATCTCAAGATCATGGTGTGATAAGGGATCAGCACTTCATTCTTTTGCAACTTGATTGCATCTTGGGAACTAGGGTGTCTGCATTGTGGACCTCTTTCAAACTGTTTCAGCACACATTTTCTATGATTCCAAGCTTATAAAAGTCCCTGGAGATTATTGCCTGATTCTTTCCCTCTTCAGTCAAGTCTGACTTTAATTTCATTCCCCTAATATTAAGATACCAACAAGAACTGCAAGTATCCAAATCATCATAGAAAAATTACCGGGTTATTATACCAGGCCAAAAACATGTTTCCAGTCTTAAAGTATCTCAGCTTAAATAACCATGAAGATAAACACTGATGAGTAACAAAATGGGAGCCGCAAAGAGAGTAGTGGGTTTTCTTCTATTGTTTTTCAGGAGCGTATTGCTTAGGAGTCTTTATATGGCCTTCATGCTTCCTTTTAAAGTTCCTTCACCCTCACCAACCACACCATTACAATTGGAAGAAACAACCATTATCCAACATACCCTAACATTTTTTGACATAGTTTGCATACACCACTGATAAAAACTATTGAATGGCATCTCTGTAGATTTTTGTTCAAAAATTGAGAGATGTATCTCTCTAAACTGCACATTATCTTCACCAAATCAGTTGGCTCACAGCTTGCCTTTTGATGTATGCAAGACTCTACATTTGTTCCCAAAGACAAAGATGCATGTTACTATCTGTGTTAAAGTACTTTAAGCAGTAAACGATCATTAATTGTTAGTGCCCATACATTTTTCTATTCAGTAAGTTGAGAAAAATACAGTGAGGGTAGGAATATTTCACTAATGTAGATTTTATTTTCATTGTAGCATGCGTTTCACCCTGTGTGAACATATGATTTCTTATGGAATGTTTAAATGTAGGACCTAGCAGGGCAATTCTTGTAATTTGCTGTCATATTCATTTATTGAGTAGTGAGTTTTATATTTTTCTACTCTGTGCAAGGTTATATTTCATTTCACTGAGGTTGGGGACCCCAGACTGCATTACAATATGTAAGGAGAACACCCACTCACATGTATACAATTAGAAGTTATTGCTAAAAACTAGCATTGGCTTCATATTCATTTACTATGAAAGAAAGAAAGAAAATACAAAATTTCTCACTTTTTTTCAGTTTTGACTCACCAACTATCTTGTCATATATGCAGCTGCTAGAGTTCAACAGACAGAATCACAGGCAACCTTCTATTGTTCTTTGCACAGTATTTCTAATTTAAATATTTTTGATAAGTCTTCCATTTGGTCTTAAATTTGGAAATATGTTCTGCAACTGGGACATTGCATCTGGACACAGTACACAGATTAAAGGTATTACAACTAAGCCTTCTGCAAAGTAGACCAGCAATGCTCAAAAACTAATATATTTTTGAACTTCTAAATTTCTTTTAAATTTTCATCAGGTTCTTGGGAGAGAAGCATGGATAGATAGTTCAAGGTAGACAGTCACTGCTCAAATACAGTTTTTTTCTAACAGATAAACAAAAATGTGGTTGGGTGTATTGGATGGCTTTTCTGAACTAAATTTGCATTATAACACTCAGAGGAGAAGGGGATGCTTTAAAATTATACATCTGGCATTTTTTTACGCACAGGAAAGTATGAAAACAAAAGTATTTGATGGTTGCTTTTCTGTATCTAAACTTTCTTCTACACTTATCATTAAGCTCCCTATACTGAAAGTACTTTTTTAAACAAAGTCATTGGAATAAATATCTTTGTCTCTGCAAATGTATATAAATGTAGTGCTTTATTTCCGTACCTGAGTTGTGACAGCCCTTGGCTTTCAATCCAATTAACTGAGTCATACTGCTATAAAACTCCAAGGAGAGGGAAATGTCAGTCCCATAAACTTAGAAGTAACAGGATTGTACACTTTTCTTTCTTTGAAGGACACACTTTTCTTTCAACTGTATGGCTTCCTTAATATTTTATAGGTTCAAAATGAAAGAAAAAAGATCTGATTTTTAATTGGTATATATGGGTAGTATATTTAGAAGGAGCTACATACATATAACTTATAGTGGTTTTCCAGAAATATGTACCCTGTGTGTAAGGACTGAACAGATGAATAGTCTTCATAATACTTATCTTAACCTTATGGTCTCTTAATATGGAATAAGAGTAAGATCCCAAAACTCTTGCTTTTGCTTGTCGTTCAAGTGAAACTAGGAAGAGTTATTGAGTATCAGCTGGTATGCAAATGAATCTTAATAAAGTTTCTGAGGATTATGCAAAAATCCTGCTCCTGGAAGTGAGGATTGTGGTCAGGGAAATGTAACTTTCTTTCAAGATCTTTAATCACATTGAGTGTTCAAAATCATAACTATTAAGTTCTACTTACTCCTCTGGGAAGCTGCACTGCTGCTAAAGGATATACAAGCCTCATGCACAGCTGAGTGCTGACTATGTGAGTGGGCAAGGATGTTTGGAGGGTTTAGTAGTTTCACTTTGTGTAAGGTTCTGCCTAATCACACCAAGCAGTTTAGATTTGGGCAGACCTTGAAATATGCAGAGATGTACCTCAAAATAGCAATGGCCAATGCAAATTCATAACTAAACACCTGTATGTGAAGAAGAAATTTAACATCAGAAGGGCAAATTTTGAGAACAAAAAAAAAAAAGGGATTTGGAATAGAAGTTGATAAACACAAAGAACAGAAACAAGATACCAGAAGCATGCAGAGCAGAAGAAATTCAGGTTGTATAGTGTAATCCAGTCAACTGCAGATACTCACTGCAATAATTACAACAGGGTGTAATTACAACAGGGTGAAGATTCAATGGGAGTATAGGAGCAGGCATCACTGACTAAATGCATTTCTCTTACATGAAATAAAATAACCAGAATAACCATCTGATTGTTAATCTGATGTTGCTAAAGCCTGAATTGTGCTTTGTACATCTCTGTACTAACATCTCTTGACTAACTTTCCTCTTGTTTCATTCCCATTGATATTAAATATATTTCATAACTGAAAGGATAATTTATAACTCTTAAAATTGTGGTTTTGTATAGAATCAATAGAAATAGCTTCATTTTTTTCTATTCTTACCATTTTGTATAATATTTTTGGCACACACAGAAAAAGATGGTATTTGCTGTTGGTTTGTTTCTCTTAATGACAATTTCTGAAGGTTCTCTCCTAATCTAAAGCCACAAAGTAAAAGTGGCAACAAAATGAGCACTGTACAAAGAAGAGTACCATGCAATATAGATAATGTACTTGGAAGAGAGAAATAACAGTTGAGAAGATTGAGGGATTCCAAGAAAAGTCTCTTAGTGTCACTTGAGCTGGCTTGACGTGTTGTGTCATGAGGTTTATAAGTAGAAGCCTCATGTATTCAAGTATAGAACAGATGAGGAAATGCTGTCTGTGGACTTAGCTTCATGCAGGGGTGAGATGTGCTTTCAAAACCAGCATGTTAGCATTTAAAAAATAAGGTGATACCTGAGAACAAATAAGTTTCTTCAGCCACTTACATCATGAATTCTTTAGAGGCATCTCACTTGCTTGTCCCAGAGTTCTTAACAAAGCCTAAAATCCAGCATTTTGCTTCACATGCCTTTCTCGAAATAAGGATTTATTAAAAAGTTAAAATAATAATCATATAATGAAATAAATCTGGGAAAAGCACATCTTTTTGATTCTTTCTTCATGTAGATTAACTAAACCTTTTGCTAGTTAACCTTGTTTCTGCTGTTTTAGATCTGTGGTAAATTGTAGTGCAGCCAACAATGAGAGAGAAAAGACTTAACACAGCTCTTTGGGATTTTCACAATCTGTTGCCTTGTAGGAAGGACTGCATTAACCATTTCTATAGCACTTGACTTGCCTCTGCTGCTGTTCTCTGTAACAGTTCCAATAGTCATGTGTCATGTTTTTGCAGTTGCTCTTTAAAGAGGAATGATAGCTTTGGGGTTTATTTACCAGATCTAGACTATATCGTTGTTTCCCCTGTTTTTTCAGTAATTGGCCTCTGCTATCACTGTTCATATAAGGTACCTAAATCTGCAAGCTATTATAAACAAAGACTTAATTCCTAAGGTAAGGGATTCTGGAGTCTGTACATGATAACAATGTGAACACATATATGTCAAACTTGATTATGGATTTCTGCATGTATCTATGTCCATAGAGTCTCATGCAGCCACCAAACAACAGTGAATGCTCCTGATTAGGCAAGATTTGAATGACTGACCCTGTGGTCTACATATGAAATGCTCTGTAGCCCACTACCTCGCATGATAAAGTAAGTATATGGAAAGTTGTGTTCACCTAGGAATTAATAATGGGAATAAATACCAATTTGGTTTTCCCAGTTATTTTCTGCACTAGAAGTTATTGCTGAATCATTGCTTTTCATGGTCTGTGAGCATACAGCTAGAAGGCACTTATAATTTAAAAGTGGAGGTAACTATTATGCTTCTGTGAGTAAAATGCAATATGTAAATCTCTCTTGTACACCTCAACAATCTCTTGGTTTGTAACCAAATCTGCAATACATAAAACAGTGGCAGAGGTTACTGCACATTCATTTCTGCAACAACAACTGTTATGAAATGTTATTGATGTTGATGCAAAGCTGCTGAAAAAAAAAAAAAGGAAGACAATTTTTGGAAGGGAGGTTTTTGGATTTTTTTCAGTGAAACACAGTGATTTTCCAGACTACAGTGTGCTGGAGGAAAACAGCATCACACTGAGTATTCAACTAAATCCAGATATAGAGGATGTCTGAGCTGGGCCATGATGGGTAGCTTTTCATCATAGTACTAGCAGGCTGGTCTGTAGCTCTAATAAAAAAGCGAAACAAACCAAACACAAAACCAAACAAAAAACAAGTGTGTGAATATGATATAAAGGATAACCTATAAAAATAAATTAGAATATTCTCATAATTAATCTTCATCATAATCTGACTTTGCTGTAACTGTAGGTAAGCAAAGAAAGCCTGTCCCGAGAGGAACCAGTGGAAATCTAGGAAGGGACCTGTTACAAGGGGTGCCAGAGCAGATATGGTGGCAAAGGTTTAAACATCTCACCACAAAGCTGTTAAACTTCTCAAGCCAGTGTATTTATGCCTGTATCTTCTTGTAGACTCTCTTCTCTGTACAACTTGTTACAAATGCACTTCCCATTTACATATTGTAGTGAATGAAAAACTTTTTAAAATTAGAGATATAAATAATTTAAACACACCAACCAAGTATAAATACTGTGAACCTGTAAATATACGTGTAAGCATAACTCCACTTGGAGATCTGAACAGTCATCCAATTGGAGGCACAGTTATTATTAAAACAATTGTGTTCAGTTTTGGGCCCTTCACTTCAAAAAAGACATTGAGGTGCTGGAGCGTGTCCAGAAAAGGGCAGCAAAGCTGGTGAAGGGACTAGAAAATATGTTTTATGGGGAACAACTGAGGGAGCTGGGTTGTTCAGTCTAGAGAAGGCTCAGGGGGGACCTCATTGCTCTCTACAACTACCTGAAAGGAGGTTGTAGTGAGGTGGAGGTCGGTCTCTTCTGCCATGTCCATAGTGAAAAGACAAGAGAAAATGGCTTTAAATTACAGCAGGGGAGATTCAGTTTGGGCATTAGGAAATTTTTTTTCATTGTAAGGGTGATTGGGTATTGGAATAGGTTACCCAGGAAGATGGTGAAATCACTGTCCCTGGAGGTGTTCAAGAGTCATCTGGATGTGGCGCTGAGTGATATGGTTTGGTGGTGATGTAGGTAGGTGGTTGGGCTGAATGATCTTGAAGGTCTCTTCCAACCTCAATTATTCTATGAAATTGTGAAATTAGAAGCTTCTGAAGTGTAAATGGTCCATTTCATTTGTCTTCTGAGTACATTTCCTTCATCCATTTTGACCACCCTTTTTCCATAGACTGTTCTTGATGTTGAAAAACTTCAGAAAAATGAAGGAAAGGAATTTTTTTGGTCATAATTCAACATCAATGGACTTTGATCAGTTTTGGAAGGTAAATTTGTCAACAATAATTTGGTTTCTTCTCCTAATTCAAATGCATATTCATAAAATATGCAAAATGTAATGCCGCATGGGCTAGTTAACTTTCTCAGTCCTAACTTAGTATTTTGAGTTTTTCCATTTTTAACCTCAAAATCTTAAATTACAGTAACAGTTTATATATTAATTTAAAATGTAAGATAAATTAAAACACCATTGTTTAAATAATACAAGAACACATAAAGCATAGAATCTTGTTATTTTAATGTAAAAGCTTTATCTCCTTTCAGAGATAAAACCACCACTAAAGACAAAGAACAGATTTAATAATCCAGCTTCCACTTCCCATATACCTACATACTACCCTCTACTTCAGAGAATATTTAGCCTTTTTAGAACTGGTCCAGAAACCATGGAAACTACTGACTCCTTGCTCACTAAGTAAAATCACAGACAACATGAATTTGCTGTTGATTTTGGAGGGAAATGTGCCCTTGGACTTATTCTTATTTTAATGCTATTTATAAACACAAGGGAACCAGCACTTACAGTACGGGCTAAGATTTGATTTTTAGGCAGCTTTGAATTAATAATGTGTTGGCATCACTTACAAGTAACAAGCTCATCATGTGGCCAGTGTGATTAATATTCACAATACACTGTATCCGGAGGTATGCATTGTAAGAACAATAAGTGTCATAGGCATTTTTTGTAAATTTATAAACAAAATATACAATTCTGTAGGAATTTGTCTGTGATTTAGAGTGGTTATTCATTTAAAAAAATCAATATGAACAGTCTAAAGGTCAAATTGATTTAAAATAGGATATCAGATAATTAGTCTGTATTTATATTTAAGTCTCTGTGCTTAATAAAAAAACAAAAACAAAAACAGAAACAAGAACAACCAAAAAAAAAAAAAAAGAGAGAAAGAAAAATAAGGATTTGTATAGCAACTACCTTGAAAATTTTATAAACTAGTTGTGCCTACCTAGTGTGCTCAGGAAGATCCCTGAAGATCTAATTAATGGCACTAAATCCAGTTGGTGGCTGGTCACTAATGGTGTTCCTCAGGGCTCGGTACTGGGACCGGTTCTGTTTAATATCTTTATTGATAACGTAGATGAGGGGATTGAGTGTACCCTCAGTAAGTTTGCAGGTGACACTAAGTGGGGTCAAAGTGTTGATCTTCTTGAGGGGTGGAAGGCTCTGCAGAGAGATCTGGACAGGCTGCATCATTGGGCAGAGGCCAACAGGATGAGGTTCAACAAGGTCAAGTGCTGGGTACTGCACTTGTGTCAGAACAACCCCAAGCACTGATACAGACTTGGAGAAGAGTGGCTGTAAAGATGTTCAGCAGAAAGGGACTATTCTATTCTAATTAGTGTTAATAGAAACTGTATTGCATTTCTTTAGACTATGGAAATTATTCTTTTAAAGAAAACTGTCATTTAACTGTATCATCTAAGCGTATCTTTTAAGATAACAGTGCCTGTCAAATGCAAAGACACGGCGATGTCAAATTATTAATGTATTGTGTACTCCAAACACCATGTGCTCTGTTTTGTCTCATTCAGCTTCTTTTTTCTGGCTGTATATTCTTTTCAGTTTTGTTTTCTTTGTCTTTTTGTCTGAGAGCTGGACTTAATTCCCACTGATGTCAATGGAAGCACCCTTACTGAGTTCAGAGACCATTGACTAGGATCCCATGCAGTTTTCTCTGTCAGCTTACTCTTTTGACTTCCTAAGTCACAGGTCAATTTACACCCCAAATTTACATCCTTTAAGAACCTGCTCCTTATTCCTAAATTCTACTCTTTGTCTCATTATTCCATTTTCATATTTTTAACTTTGTGCCAATCCAAACTGAATAGTTTGGCTACTCCTAACTTTCTTGGTCTAAAAACTACATGTCATGTTTCACACCCTCCCCTTTTGTTTATGCCTCTCACCCTATTAATTCTGTTTCAAAAGAAATCACCTTGAGATTTCAAATATTCTATATGAACATTTCTTTCTTGACTGCATAAGCATAAGAGATCTCTTCTACGCATGTACTTTATTTTTCACTCAGATACTGTAATTTAAGATTTTAGTGTATTTTTCCCTCTCTGTTTGACTTTCCCATGCTGTATTTTTTCCCTCCATCTTGAAGTAATTAGATTTTATATTATTTTGAATAAGGCACATGTGGGTCTTACCTCCGATGGTTCCAGGGCTACCATTGAGACACAAGCTGATGAGCAATGATGATAACGTACCATGTTGTCAACACTAGGATTTCAAAAGCTGCAGCACCCAGGAATCTCTTCCTCTTCTCTGTATTAATCAAAGTAATTGGCAAGATAATTTCTAAACATAGTGTACCATCAGCATACTAATGATAACATAACCCTACCTTGCTCACTGGATCATGTTAGAATAGTCTATATTATAGAAAAACACTTCAGCAAATTGTATCAGCTTTGCCCATCCTCTGTGCATGGTAAACAACCATCACTCACAGTGGGTCTGCCCCACTGGAAGGTGTTCACTTCCTCTTGTCTCTGGGTTTGCTGTGGCAGGATGGGTCTAAGATAAATGTCCACCATTAGTTGTACACAGCCAACTGTCTGCCAGACAACTGGCTGCTGATCAACAGATGACATTTGTTCAGCACTCTGAACAGAACCTCTGGGAGCAGGCAGCTCTGGTCATGGTGCTTGGATTTCTGTAAGAAAACTGTGTATATACAGGGGAGCTCAAGTGTATGAGTCACACAATTTGTAACATGAAAAAGGAGTGATGAGATAAAGGCAATTTGATCAAACATGAGAAATGAAAAATTAATGATAACTGAAAAGAGCTGCAGAGCAAGGTGGACATGTCTGATGGTTGAGCACAATGGAGTGAAATTAATCGATTAGCATGTGTTACAAATTGTGTGACTCCTACACTTGAGCTCCCCTGTGTTTCCTTGCAAAAGTTCGAGCAGAGCCGCAGCTCCCTGAGGTTCTGTTCACGGTGCTGAATGAGCGCCATCTGTCGATAGACTTACAGTTGTCCTGGAGACAGTCGGCAGTGTAAAAGTGCCCGGTGGACGGTTGGCAGAGTTCAGTTTGCGGTGTACAATTGTCCCTTTCTAAGCAGGACAACAGCAGATAAGTAAGGCATTGCTAGACACAAAGCTGCCACTTTGCACACTATCCCATGACAGAGTGAATCCAGAGATGATCTCAAGTTCCCTTCTCCTTTGAAAATGCAGAGCACTGCCTCATGCTGCAGCAAGCTGTCCAGTAGTCCATTTCTGTTACATTTGCCACCACCAAGCCTTTGCTATTGACCAACTGCATAGGCTCAAAGTCCTGTGCTTTTCAGGGAGAATTACTGGGGAAAGAAAGAGTGGATTCCTATTGAGTGGAAGCAAAGTGGGGCTTAAGGTTGATCACAGGAAGGTGAATCTTTACGGCATCTTAGGTGAGAAGAGTAACTGCTCACCTTATCAAATTAATTTTAGGCCCTCTGTGTTGTTTTTTAGGGTCAGGTCCAGATTCTCACAGCCTTAGGTGTAAAACTTCTAGAGCTGAATTTATGCATATTAAAAATATTTTCTTCATGACTTTTAGACAGTTCCTGGTTATTGAGATGCCTGGAGTATGCAAATACAGATGAATATACTTTTGCCCTTCTAAGGTGCTGTACAGAAAAGCTGTGCTAAATGCCCTTCATCACAGGTTTAGATCCCCTACTAGAGGGGATGTGATACTGGACTTGGTGATTACCAATACAAGTGAGTTAATTGCTAACATCAAGATAGGTGGCAGCCTGGGCTGCAGTGACCATGCTTTGGTGGAGTTCCCTGTCCTGAGGGGTGTGGGTCAGGCCAGAAGTAAAGCCAGGTCTCTGTATTTTAAGAAAGCAGACTCCCAGCTCTTCAAGGAATTAGTCAACAGGGCCCCCTGGGAAACTGCCCTCAGGGACAAGGGGGCAGAACAGAGCTGGCAGATCTTTAAGGACACTTTACATAGAGTGCAAGAGCTTGCAATCCCCAGGTGCAAGAAATTGGGCAAGAAGGTCAAGAGAATGCCATGGGTGAGTCAGAGCCTGCTGGCCAGGCTAAGGGCCAAGAAGGAAATGCACAGGCAGTGGAAGCAGGGACAAGTAACTTGGGAGGACTACAGGGGCACTGCCCAGTTGTTTAGGGATGGAGTTAGGAAGGCCAAGGCATGGCTGGAGCTGAACCTGTCAAGGGACGTAAAGAATAACAAGAAGGGCTTTTCCAGAAAAGGAAGGTTAGGGAAAGTGTATCCCCCCTGACAAGCAAGGCTGGCAAACTTGTAACAACAGACCAGGAGAAGGCTGAGGTGCTCAACAATGTTTTTTGCCTCAGACTTCACTGGAAATCCCTCCTCAGGCATCTCTCCAGTGGATGGACTGAATGACAGAGACTGGGGGGCAAAGTTCCTCGCACTACAGGAGAAGATCAGGTTCAAGACCTCTTGAAGAACCTGGACACACATAAGTCTATGGGAACTGACAAGATACATCCCAGAGTCCTGAGGGAATTGGCTGATGCAGTGGCCAAGCCACTTATCATGTTATTTGAAAAGTCATGACAGTCAGGTGAAGTCCCAAGTGACTGGAAAAAGGGGAACATTACTCCCATTTTTAAAAAGGG
>VZRW01013670.1:0-12714 GCA_013398125.1 Aegotheles bennettii | reverse complement strand
GCGGCACAGCCGGTCCCGCGGCCCGGGGAGGCGGCGCGAAGGAGCGCGGCCGGGGTTCCCTCCATGTCTGTCTCCTCCCTCAGGGGCAGCCCCGCGGCGCAGAGCGGAGCCCGAGCCTCCCGCTGGCGGCGGAGGAGCAGGGGCTCGGTGGGAGCGGTGGCTCACGGCCCCCACGCCTGCACCGCGGCAGTTAGAGAGGGGGCGAGGCTGGAGCCGGTGGCGCTGCGGGCCTCGCCGCATTCCCAATGGCCGCCCCTCGGCTGCAGGCCTTGGCTGCCCAGGTCACCGAGAGCAGAGAACAGGACATCCCCCTGCTGCTTCTGAAGTTAAAGGGTAATTAACACCGTTTCTGAAATAAAAGGGTGAGCTGCTGAAGTATGGACAGACCTTCTTCCCTCTGCCTCATTATTTAAGAAGGTTTTTCTGACTGTTTCTGGCAGGGCTGGAAACTAAGGTTGATAACACGGCCTTTCTGAGTGGTACCGAGTGGCATTTAGCTTGGCAACAGTAAGGAGTAGGAGAGCAAATGGAGAAGTCTTTTCTCCCCACTCAGCTGTCACCGTGTTTGTAAGACCCCTGCCAGTGCGGGCAAGGAGCTCACACTTGGGCAAATCATTTCCCTGAGTGCTTTTGCATAGAGAGCTGGAATGGCTGTCACTATCCAATTTTTAAGTTCTAACACAGAAATGCAATTGCAAGCTCCTGTGCGACTCCCCCTGTCTTTCCTTTTGCCACATAGCCACTGCTCTTAGAAACAGTAGAAACAAGTTAGATCCTGTTCTAAATTGGGATGTAATTATAAGGAAGCTGTATGTTTCACAGTGGCTGTGGTTTTATCTGGCCTAGGAAATTCATACAAATGGGCTATATCCCAGGTAATGTGTTTTACTTCTAACCGTGTAATGAGAGGGTGGAAACCTAAGTTTAGCTGTTCTTCCCAATTGTCATCTAATCTAACAAATAGATTGTAGCTATAGGAGTGAAAAATGCTGACAAAATATTTTATGCTGCTAGCACTTTTAGAATTACCTTAAAGCTGGCTCTGTGTACACATACTCCTCTTACATTTTGCAAAGAGAAAAAAACAGATCTTGCACATCAGAATCTTATGCTCCTCTTTGTCTCTCTCTTGCTTTCCTCCCACAGGAATTTTAAATAGTGCTTCCTCGGGATGTGAAGAATCCAAGAAAATTAAGCAAGATATATATGATTATGGTCTCACTCAGTACTGCCTGCTGGTCCTTAAACAAGACCACTCTCGACTGCGTGGAGACTGGGCTACTGCTGCCCAGCTAGCAGAGATACTAAGGTAAAAAAAATGGCGAAGAAGTAGTTTTCTTCTTGTTTTCTTTCTGTCTTTTCATCTTGCTCTTTTTCTTTTCAAGCTGTAATATGTTGGCTCCCATCCAGGACAAGGCTTGTTGTTCAGGAAAGGCCAGGGTTAAAGTGCAGGGAGCAGTCAAGAGCAGGGGGGTCAGGCATAGCCTAATTGATCCTGTTTAATTCATTTGCATTGTGTTTCATTGAGCTGGGTAAACTGTTTGTTGGGAACACTTTTTGTGTTGGCTTTACCTTTTTTTGTGAACAGTACTCATCAGTGTCACAGTTCTTACTCAGAACTGCAGTTATTTTATAAAGTTTGTTTACTTAGATTTCATCTTGCAAAAATCTTCAGCCTGATTGACTCACAGCTTGGCTTCTCTCTATTTAAATATTTAATATACCTATTTTAAATGTCTATTTACATTTTAAACATAATAGGGGGCACAGTTCATGGAGAATAGATAGCTTGATGTAGTGATACCATGAAAATGGCATAATTAAGTTTAATTCATAGCTAGTAAATAAGACAATTTCAAACTCAAATTCCCAGCAATCCAGTCTCCATTTTTGATGTCAGGAAAAACACTTCAGTTTAAAATTTTCCCCAAGTTGTACTGGATTTTTGCTTAACTAGGGAGCAAAATGTTAAGGCATAAAGCAATTAGCCATCTCTTATTTATACCATATATGCAGTATGAATTTTTAGTGCCAGGAATTTCACTAAGAGATGCAAGATTTATCACCAGAGATGTGTGATTCTTAAATCATCCCCTATAAGCTATTTAATTTTGCAGAGAAACCCAAAATTTATTTTAGCTGTAAAAATGACCTTTTGTAACTAGATGAATCTCAGCTTCATGCCTAGAATTTGTTTTCCAAGGGCTTTGATAAGCAAAGATTTACATGTGTGCTTTCACAAAAAGGTCAAAAAAGCCTAAATAAGAGGTCAGAAAGCAAAATTAATAAAAAATTAGAGAGACTCTTTTGTTGCACGAGTATCAGTGTGGAGTACAGAATTGAAAAACTTCCCAGTTGTAAACCGTGCAGTTTCTTGTAAAAAGTCTTCCAGAAATGACCAACTTGTTTGTGGTGAGTAAAATAAGAAAACTGAGATCTAAAGAACTGATTTCTAGCCCACGTGTATTCCTCAGTCAGTGGGAAGTTGTAGACAGACTCACTGAAGTTTTTGTGGTCAATAATATTTTTTAATGTGTATTTTCCTTGCGTGATCAGCACCCCCTTCGTCAGATTTCTGTCCTCAGTTTTTTGTCTACCTTTCTATTTTGCCTTTTTTTGTTTTTATGATCATCAGAGCTCTTCCTTAGCATGTGGAACAAGCCTGAACAGATCATATGGAGCTAAAGGAGAAAGTGCTTTGGACACATTTTAAGCTGAGATATGCTGTAATAAGCAGTAACACACTTGCTGTCTCCAGCCTGCCAGTGATTCCTCTTCCTTTTGGGGAACCTTAGAGCCAGTTACAGCACTTAGCTGTTGTTCAGTGTTGAATTGTCCCATGCCAGTGAAGCATTTCTTCTCTGATGACGTGACATTCATACGAAGCTGTTCAAACAGGCCCTCGACTATTCAGGTTGATTTTTTTTCTTTCTTATTTTTTTTCTTTCCATTTCAGTCATTGTTGTGTAGGATTGGAGGTGAAAGAAGATCCTGAGGAATTTTACAAGAAATTCCTTCCTTCAGCTGTAGACAACCTGCTGTTTTTGGGAAGGCGCTTGCAAGCACGATTTATCCGAGCCATGAAGGTATTTAAATTCCATAGTTAAAAGATAAGAGAACCTCTGTAAACTTTCCAAGGTTACGTATTGTATAAGTAGGATATTGTTCTAGGGACACTGTATTATGAAAATTTATTTTTCAGAATTTGCAGTAGTTTGTCTTATGCCTTGGAGCTTTGAAACTGAGCTCTGTCACTGCGGAGTGTTCAGCCATTAGGTGTGCAAAGCTACTTTGTTACCATAGGTTTGTTTAGAGGGTTGGGCTACTACTTTTCACAAGTTTTAAAGACGGGGAAGGAATGCAATTACAAGGAGGATAGAAGGATTAGAGCAGTATGATAGAAAAAATGCTTTACAAAAGACAGCATCCCAGTCATGGTAGTGTCTTTTTAACTTTGCATATGATTAGTTCAGTCTTTGTAACAGTTCTGTTCCTATTGCTCTATTCAGCTTGACCAAAAATGCTTAGGAAGTCTTAATACTTTAACTCAAATTTGTTGAAGTTTGTTTGCCATACAACTTCTACTGCGAAATTGGCAAAAAATTCCAAAAATGCTCACTGCTTCTGAACGTGCACATTGGGAACCCCAAAGGCAGACTTTATGAATTTGTAGATTTGAACACTTTCTCACATTTCTCTCCCTCTTTGCAAAGAAGTGTTTTGCTCAGCCAGGTTCCCTCATGTTTTTGAAGCATTCTAAGTTCCCGAATCAGAAGAAAAAAACCCCAGCAAATGAAACCCGTGAATAATTTAAACAACCAATCTCTTGAATTCTGATAGTTTCTTTTAATACCCCTGTTTCCCCATAGTAACTCATTTCTTGGCTCGCTGGCTTCTTGCACTTAGTCGAAGTTTTCCTACAGAGTATTGTGACAGACACCACAAAAGTGGTCAATTTTCAGAAAGTATCAGTAGAGCGAGGTATTTTCTGCTGGTTCAATACTTTAGAAGTGCATTTTGTGCTTGGGAAGGAAGCTTCCTGAATGCCATCCCAGGAGACTTGAGTCTCATCCACAATATGTAATTTCCCCCCCAACTTTCTTATTATGTCTCAGCCTACATGCTACTTGAGTCATGCTCGTGGGCAAAGATTTCTTTTGAATGCAAATGCAGTCTACATTATAATTTGTACTTTGGCTTTTAAACCTTGTGGTCTCAGAGGTGACTGGGTACCAAGACTTGATGCTGGCTCAGTGGAACTTTGGAAATCCCACTCTACCAGTGGAGATTTGTAGTTTATTCAGCTCTCGTTTACTTCTCGTACAAGTCTTTGAAGTCAATGGAAGCACTGAAATAGCTTTCAGAAACGGATGTATTGCCAAAACACAGAGCAGATAATATTATAGCTTACATTATTACTGTGATTTCATATCTCTCATTGTCAGTAAGAACCAAATACAAAGTTAAACCATGTTAAACTGATGGCTGGGCCTGCAGCACGGATGTAGGAATAGCCTTTCCAGAGTTTCACTTGTGGAGCCTTAATTAATGAGGGAGATACCTGGCTGAGGGCTTTATAACAACATTTGTCAGCAATGTAGCACTATCAAAAGCTCCTTTGCTGTCCCACACACCAAGATTTTAGACTTCCAGAGCCTGTGGCTCATACTGGGAATACAGACTCTAGACTGTGTCTGTATGTCCGTTCATATGTTCAAACCTGGATTCCCCCTGGTCATTTTCTCCAGTCCAGCGTTATCATGGGCAAGCACATAGCATTGTCTGCTTTGGCAGACTGACCAAACTGCAGCTTAATGATGGTTTGGTGGTTGCTCCCAGACCTCCAACTAGGAGGTGCTTCTGAAGCCTCACTGAAATGCATATTTTTAGGAACTTCTTACATTTTAACTGTGTCCTTGACCACTTTGTACCCTTTTTTTTTTCCTCTGCTTTAATCTGAAATAATGTATTTCCCACTTTCTGGATTAAATCTACAATGCATTTGTACTGAGCTATTATTTGTCGTCTTAGCCCTTCTATGCTATCAAGTATTTTTTAAGGAGTAAACAAGACTTCTCTCTCCCTGTTAAGTTTGTTTGGTTTTTTCAGTAATCAATGTTTTTTAAATTGTTTAGGTTTTCTTGATTGATCTCTGGGCTTGAAGGACTTGCAAGTTATTTTTTTGACTGGTTCCTACAGTTTCACCAACCCCATCTGGGAATTTGATGGGGTTTTGGTCTCCAAATCCCTGAAGCATACAAACTTTCCCACTACATCAAGCTGAAGTCCTCAGTGAAGATTCATATGCATACTTTTACCTGTTTCTTTTTTGTTTAGGGTAAAGATAAACAAGATTTTTTACGCTGGTTCCAAACAGTAACTGATGCTATCTGCTGGCTGTTTGGTGGGCACGTTCAACTCGCAGCAAGCGGTAAGGGAGAATTAAACCCACAAAACACCTGAAAATTTATTTATGGCAAGTTCTCCACCTAATTTTATAAATCGGAGTAGATGTTAAATCAATCTTTTAAAGTAGTCCACTCAACAGAAATATATCTAAAAAGGGAAATACCCCTTCTAGGCTTTCAGATATGAACATTAAAAGCATTCTCCTGTAATTTTCCTTTGTAATTCTATACCTTTAAAAAAATCAGATATTTTTTTCTGATAACATGCAGTTGATCTTTTAACTTATGTGTGATTAACATATGCAGAAATTTGACCAGAGTATGTTGCCAGCCCTGAAAAGTAGATAGACTCGAAAACGGATTTCTGAAGTTGTTGCCGTGCCAGGAAATTTTACAAATATCTAACAAGTGTCACTGTACACTTCTGGCCAAAATAAGCTTTCAATTAAACCAATATTAATCACACTGATTTTAAAAAAGCAGAATTTGGTTTTGTTTCTAATATAGAACAAACACCTAATGATAATAAGATGTGTAACTGAAAACAAGCATGGTCAGAAAAATTACTAAATATGCAGACAATGATACACTGGAATAAAAAAGATGGTGCTTTAGAGACATCAGTGGACTTGCATTAAATAAACCTGGTGTAGCAAACTGCCAAGGTTGAAGTCCTTATCCTTTCCGGATGTTGTTGCTCCAGTGATAATTCCACTGTTGTAATAAGAAACTGGTATTAGTGTAACATAAAAGATTTTAAAGCTTTTATTCCATTGTAACACCAGTACCTGAGGGATATCCAACAGCAGAAAAACAGGGCTTAACGTGGTTTTTGGTTGTTGAAGTTGTTTACTTATTCCAGTAATTTTCAGTGTAAAAATTATAAAAGAGGGAGTTTGTTCCAGAACCAGTATCTGGTTTTAGTTGCAATGGCTTATGTTCCATGATGAAGTTTATTTGTTTTATGGTATTTTCATGTCTGGATCTGTTTGTGTGATTTCTTGTTTGCTTGGTTTTGGTTTTTTTTGCAGTACTGCAAAATGAGCACTTCCTGCAGTTGTTGATAACAGATGATGTTGAAACAGCAATTACAATGATGTCTGTTTTACACAATATTTTGAGAGTCAATAGGTTAGTTTTTATATCATTGGGGTTTTTTGTTTTTGTTTTAAATTTAAAACTCAGTTCATTACTTCTTGGTAAAATAGAACTTGTTAATATACAAGAATTGTTTGTTTGTTTTCCCAGTCTTTGTTGTAAAAATAGAAAAAATAGCTATTTTCTTTATCTTGTTGTTAAATTGAGGGAATGGGAATCAGTTGATTGAGGCAGTAGTACTGCCTGGATCAGACTGCTGGTCCAGCTAGCTGGGTGTGTTGGGTGTGCTGAATGCCTGTCACACCTAAAAATAAGTCACTGCTAAAAAGCTCATAGTTTGTAATTAACACTTCATTTATGTCCTTTTTTTTCTTTTCCCCTTCTTTTTAAAGTTCTGTCTTGCTTCAGGTTGGTGAAGAGACCCTTCATTCTGTTTTGGATGAACTTGTTTATAAGCTTTCATCTACTACCAATCCTGTCATCGGAAATGCTGCTACAAAACTGCTGTTGGTGGTGGCAAAATTTTGTAAGCAGCTTGTGAAGCTACTCACAGTTCGCTACAAAGGTTTGTGAACGTGCATGGGACCAGTCACCCGGCCTTCTCTTACGTTCACTGTAAAAATACAAAGATGGAGTTTTCCCATCTCAGCTCAGTAACTATCCAATAGAGGTGGAAACTGCAGTGCTGTGGGTTTTTTTCTTCCTTCTGTTCATTTTCATTGCAGTTTAAGGTGCTGTGCCTCTTTCTGTTTCCTAAATTTATTTCCTTCTGTGTATTGAGGACTCTGCATGTGGTAACTTACCTCCTGGAGCTGTTGTTTGTCACTTCCAACCTGATGGGCTTTGCTTCTTTCTCTCTGCATCTTTTTTCCTGTGCAGGTTGCATATTGAGAGATCCTAGTAGCAGGGTGCCTTGTACTGCCAGGGTAAGAGCTATGTGTCAGGCACCTGCCATTGTGCTAAGGCTCACTAATCCAGAAGCATGGAAGTTTTACTTACAGCCAGCTTCTGACCCTGGCTGTTACAGGCCTGCTTCTCTGATAGGTGCTGTTACTGAGGAGCTGACTGTCTTGATATCCAAGTGATTGGAATGAACTCCTTCCAAGAACACATGAAATGGGTTTATCATTTTGCCTTGATGCCTTTTTAGATGAGGAGGCTGAGTGTCCATATAATTTTTTCTATGCTGCTCATTATTTAATGAAGTGTCCTGTTTAATGTTTCTCTCTCTAGCCTGGCAGGGAGCTCCAGGAAACCCCTTTGTCCTCTCATGCCCATGGAGACTAAGAAAGAGGCTTTGATGTTTGCCAAGTCTTTCATATGATATTGGTGGTCAGAACTACTTGTGAGCAGCCTGTGTCCTTTAGGGACAAAGACAGTATGAAGTGGATATGCTAGACAAAAATGTCCAATTCACTTTCTTTATACTTGTGCTGGCTACTTATCAGCCAATAACAGCCAGATAAATTTCTGGACCAGTTGGGCAGCTTTGCCACCTTTTTGCCTACACAACTGATGGAGGAGGGCTTCCTTTTGGTATGAAATAAAGTATAACGTGCCTAAGGCTGGTATCACATAGTGGATTTTTGTGAAGCTGCTGTAAATTCTGGCTTGTCTGAAGAGGTTCAGGTCTCCGTCAAAGGACTATGCTTTATTTTGCCCTAGAATCACAATATGCCACCGTCATTTAGAGACTCTTCATCTCTCTTCTGTACATGTTTCCTGTTTCCACTAAGGAAAAAAAAATACCACTTTTTTCCTCTTTTTTTTTTTCTAAGTTAGATTCCTTGTTAGTTTTCACTCAGGATTTGGAATCCTTTAGACAGTTTGAGGAAAAACAGCAACAAAGAAAGCATCACAGCATTTCTGCCACCTGGCTGTCTTATTGAATTATCTCAGCTTCACAGTGGCTCAGAGCTGCTGCCAGCATGAGGTACTTCAGTGCAAGCTTTCTGTCGGTAAAGGCAGCCTGCCAGAGGTAAGGACGTCACCTGAACCTCCCATCTCCAAGACCAGCACAGTCTTTTCATCAGGTTTCCAGGAAGGCCTGGTATATTGGTCAGCAGGGGTTGACACATCTGAGAGGCACACTTGAAGTACTCCCTGTCAGAGGTGAGTGTGGCTGCGTGGTCTATACAGAAACTGGCAAATGTTTGGCAGCAAACCCACAGGACTTCTGTGAGGGAACTGCTTCATGTAGCCAGGTGGCTACATGCTTTTGCAGAGCTCAGGCAGCCTTAGAGCACCCACTGACTCCTTTTGGAGTCTCACTCGTCTCTTTCAAGTGTTCAACCATCATTGTCTTTCCAAAGTGGTGCATGTGTGATAGAACAGAGATGCCATTTCTGTTTGCATTGAGGACTTTGTGCTCCATATCCAGATTCTGTATGTATATATGAGTGTTGGAGTTGCCCGGTGTATGAATATACTTATGGACAATGATTAGAAGATGGAAAAGTTACTTGAATCTGCAGCTCTCCAGGAGGTTTCCAAACACGTTTACTTCCCACCCTCTGTCCTTTTCCCTCCAACTCCCTGCAGAACTCTCCAGCTCTGAGATTTGTCTGATACAAAGCTAAAAAGCATGTGTTACTGACTACTGTGTGTCGTGTGGGGAGTACAAGTGTGCTTTTTAGCTACTGTGAACCTAAAAAGCTATTTTGTCTTGGGGAATGGATGCACGTGTACTCACAGTTAGGCTATGCCTAACAGATAAGATATCAAAGAATTCCAGTCATAAATAAATAAATTTTATTATGAGATATCTGAAAGCAGTCCTAGTAAAAGCTAGCACTTGCATGGTGCTTTACATCCTGTTAGTACTTTACAGTGGCTTACTGATAAGACACTGGAACTACATGGATAATTTAACTGCCAGTTATGTAGACACAGTAGATAGTGAATTGGACATACGAAATTACAATCAGTGTATAATACTTCTCTGTGATGGTTGGAGCACCAGGTAGTCATTGGCAGTATTCTACACTGAAACTCAAAGAAGACTGATGGTGTTCAGCTCCAATCTAGTGTTCCCTTGCACAAAGAATCAGACTAATTTTTTTACTTGAAAATTGTTAATTTGAAATCCTGAAAAGAAAAATTCACTGCAGCAGTATCATGTGCTTCTTTTTTTCTCTTTTAGGATTAAAAAGGCTTCGGAGTAAGCAGTGGAGTGGCAAAGGATTTGACAGGGATCTCAACCAACTCTTGAACCTGCTGTACTTGGAACAATCCAATGGAAAAGGAGAAATGCAGGTGCTGAAGTTTAACGAGACTTTTGTATGTGAAGCCCCAGTTACATGTGATTTATTTATGTTTAGAATGGATTTACTCTCACTTTGACGTTTTGCAAAACCTATATTTTTTCACGATATTAATGGATTTTTAAATTCCCTATTTATTATTTCTTTTCCCCCTCAATCATTTTTGAAGACTTCAAGAAATTGTCCAGCGGTCAAGCTATGGGACTGTGACTCAAGAGATTAACATTCTGTTGCAGATTCTTCATAGATTTCTATAAAACTGTAGGGAGAAAAAAAATCAGTTTTAATAACTATAAAACAAAAATAACTATCTGCTTTTCTGACATCCGTGTTACAAATTTAGATCTCTGAATTCTAGACAGCACTCACATAGAATTAAGTCATATAGAGAAAATATTCAGTAAGAACACAGTCTGGTCTGTGTTCCAAATGAAAGAAATGATGTGTGTTTTATGAACTTCTAACCAAAATTTTATGTGCAGGTTACTCAGAGACAATACTTTAAAGGAAATCAGTTGTGTTAGTAGAGACCTGTTTTCATCTTCAACAGAGCAGAGTGTTTTGTGTTGTGGGCTTTTTTGGTTTTGTTTTGTTTTTTTAATTCCATTTAAAAATAGAATTGATTTTTTCCCCCCAGATTTGTTGCATTTCAGTGTCTTCTGATCATACTGCAAATGTAACATTTTTCCCCACTGCTAATTCTCCAAACTTGTCTTTCTGTCCTCTCTAGTGTAGGTATTTTGATTGAATCACTATTTGAAATATCAAGTGCTGTGGGTGTTTTAAATACAAATTTCTAACATTAACTAATGCAGCTAATATACATATTGTATTTGTGCTGTAGACTCATTTACCACAGAGAGCATCAATTCAGATGATCAGATTAGCTGCCTTTGGAGCAAGTACAGATTTCATGATGATAACCATCTTATGGGGCTTTAAATTCCCCAAGCTGTTACAAATACTGAATTTTGATGCATTTGAAAACTGATGTTTTTTGGCCAAATGTTGAGATTGTTCCAAATATGCAAGCAGTAAGAAAATTATTTTATATGCAGAGAAAATACACTACCAACTGCTTTATTAATTTCAGAGGCAACATCAAGCAGCTTGTATAATCCAGGCTACGTGGAGGGGATTTCAGACAAGGAAGAGGCTGAAAAAACTTCCCCAAGCAGTGATCACTTTACAGAGAAGCTTCAGGTAAACAGTATGGCTTCGTGAAAAGCACTAAAGAGAAGAATCTAGTAAGAAGGGAAGATGATGTACTGGTGATAGAACAGTTAACTGATTCACAGTTAACTTGACACAATTCCACCATAAATGGAGTGTGAAGCTGTCTTGGAGTTTCCCATCTCCCATGCCGGAGTGCTACAGAAACCAAGGATCACAGTGCTTGCTCAGTATAGTGCTTGCAAGACCTTGTTCTTCATTAATATTTGAAATCTTCGAGTCTCTGAAATGGTGTCACTTCAGTGACCTAGAAACGGTATCCTTTGACTTGGACCACCATAGAAGAATGAAGCTGCATAAATAATGCTTATCTTGAATCCTACTTGAAGTAGGATTTCAGTAGTAATGTTAGCACGTTAGGCTCTTGGGAAACATAGTGTGAATTTAACATGGGTTAAGGGATCTAAATCAAGTTCAGGCTCCACAGCAGGTTTTTTCAACCTTTTTTTTGCACATACTGAACACTACTGTGTCAAAACTAGATCTTAGAAATCAATTAGTTAAATCACATTATGATCAAGTTGCTAGAAAGCAGATAGTTACAATTTGTCATCTAGACTAGCATTAAGAAGATACTGGACTATCTAGGGTGTAATCTTTAAATCCTGGAAGATTTTCAGTGGCAAGCAGTATGTCTGTTAAGGGCCACTAGCCACTCCAGCTTTTAGAATAGCATCATAGAATCATCAAGGTTGGAAGAGACCTGAAAGATCATTTAGTCCAACTGCCTACCTACATCATCACTGAACCATATCGCTAAAACTGGAACTCCAAGAATGACATCCTTGTCGCTCCTTTTCACTCTACCATATGTACTTAGAGCTGATACTCCTACCCTCATCAGGCACCTTTCAAGCATGCAAGCCAAAATCATAGGCCAGAAAGCTTGGGTGATGGGCTAAGACATAACATGGTAAGGCAGAAGGGAGAGGATGGAGAGGCTATTGGCAATCAACAAGCTACTTGACTTTTCTTGTGTTGTATTTTCTATATTGTAAGCACTACTGTGTGCCTCTTAAGCAGTTATTGAGTCATTTAAATGGACGTTTGAATGTGTTTTAGTATTGAGAGGGATGGAAATGTGTTAATATCCTTACAGTTGTGTGTGCACGGCTCAGGCAGTCCCGATGTACTGAGTGCACTGTAAGCTGTACAGTACAATAACTGTACAGATCCGGTGGTGTTTTTTCTGTCTAGGTCAAGCCTTCAGTTAGTGTTATGCTGAAAAATAGTGTTTGGAACACTGAAAGCATTACTTTAGAAAGGCTTTCAAGAGAACATTTGAATTTTTAACAGACGGGTTGGTTATATTTACAGATTTATTTTGGAACAAGTGTGGTTAAACGCTGCTGAGGTTGAAACTCCCAACTCTGCTCACCTGCAGCTGCAGTGGAACATCTTAAACTCTGCGAGTTACAAGCTTTTGAAACTTAGTGGTTTCAGAAATGTGAATACTAACGCCTGTTACCACTCCTTGAAGTTAATTCGCTGTTACATAGCTGATTGTAGAACTGTTAAAATGGCAATAATTTGTATTAATCAGAAAATCCAACCATTATATATATGATCAGAGGGAGGCTGCTTTCTGCCATGAACTGCTGAAGGAAGTTTAGATCTTAGTCTGTATGTGTTTTGCTTCTGTTCATAGGCATTTCCTTGTCATGGTGTGGTGTTGTGCAAATGAATGTATCTTATCATTAGGAGGAACAGAG
>VZRW01013665.1:0-107239 GCA_013398125.1 Aegotheles bennettii | reverse complement strand
TTCTATGATTCTATGATATTTTGCTGTTTTTTGTAAAGCTGAGTGTTCTGATGACAGTACAGAAAAAACAGGCCTTTCAGAGTGGCACTTACTCTCATCCTCAAGGAAGTCTTCAAGCAGAAGGACAGTCACCTACTGAAGATTAGATTTTTTCTTTGTTGACTCAAGATGATTGAAGCAGACTAGATGATACTCTGTTTTTAGATTAGACGAAATTAGTTTCATCCACCTATTACTCATGTATGCTGCATAAGGGTTTGGTTTTAACTTTTTAATCATGACAAGATTTGTTGACTTTTGCCTGAGAAGTGGACATTTATACCTTGAAGTTGATAAACATGTACCCCTTTCTGTAATAAGAATAGACTCTATATCCAAATCTAATCCAAAAAAACAACACAACCTCAAATCTCACCTGAATGAATATTATAAATTCCAATAATATAATGGTAGTAAATAAAAATACAAAATTCAATTCAAGAGAGAAATAAAGTTGTTCTGGAATCAAACAGTCCACAAAAAAGACAGAAACAAGGAAATCTGTGAACCATTTCACACACAAACCCAGACACACATACTTACCTTTAATAAAGGGAAGTAAATACCAATATATTAACCCAGAACTGATCTATTTTACAGATATGAAGGCTATTTTTTTTCCAAACTAACCTAATATGCTTCAGGCACAGTACAAAATCATATACAGCGTAACAGTTATAAGGGAAGTATTATGATGCAATAAATACAAGACATTTTTTGTAAACCATGAAAGAGAAGCAATGTCTATTAGGAGAGGTAATGGTTTATCATTCGGTCAACTGACAGAGCTGAAGAATTACAGACTCATGAAATATATAGCTTTAATTAAAGATATTCATTCACCCAGACAACAGCTTTCAGGTTCCTTAACCATGATGGCTACTACAGCAATATTATCAATATAATTTTAAGCCCTTTTAAAATACTTTTTCCTGTACATCATTAGCATGTTCTATTAGCCTGTATGTTTCTCTTTATGCGTTACTTAATGTTTCAATACTACAGTTATACATAATATACAGTATATATTGTAATTGATGAATTTAAGAAGAAAATCCTATCCTAGTGAGATTTTGAACTCTACTGAACAAAGATTGTGCTAATCACACAAAAATCAACCCCAATATAGAGTGAGTTTTATCCTATAATACAGATTGATAACTGGAGAACAACTAGTTTTCTGGATATTATAAGCAATAATTCAATTTTCATATTTATTTCTACTATTATTTACAGAAAAAAAACACAAAGAAAACAAAGATCCATCTAAAGTCAGAAGAGAGAAATCATCACAGTTTAACAATCAAATTTTCCTTGTAAGAGGCACTGCAAGTTGTAGTAAGTGATGATTCTGATATAAAAATTCACAACCCTGTGGAACTGCTCAGTCAGTACTTGTACATATCTCGCTAAAGTACAGTTGGGATTTCCCCTTTACTGTAGATAGCTGGTCTCTCCTAATGAAGAGAATCTTAATTTTGCAGATGACACCAAGTTGGTTGGTAGTGTTGATCTACTTGAAAGTAGAAAGGCTCTCCAGAGGGACTCAGACAGGCTGGATTGATGGACTGAGGCCAATTGTATGAGATTCAACAAGGCCAAGTGCCAAGTCCTGCACTTGGGTCACAACAACCCCATGTAACACTACGGGCTTGGATAAGAGTGGCTGAAAAGCTGCCTCGCAGAAAAGTACCTGGGGGTACAGGTCAACATCTGACTGAATATGAGATAGCAGTGTGCCCAGGTGGCCAAAAAGGCCAAGATCATCCTGGCTTGTATCAGAAATAGCATGGCCAGCAGGACTAGAAAGTTATTGTCCCCCTGTACTCTGCACTGATGAGACAACACCTCAAATTCTGTGTTCAGTTTTGGGCACTTAAATACAAGAAAGACATTGAGGTACTGGAGTGAGTCCAAAGAAGGACAACAAGGCTGGTGAAGGGTCTGGAAAACAAACCTTATGAGGAGCAGCTAAGAGAACTGGGGCTATTTAGTGTGAAGAAAAGGAGGCTGAGGGGAGATGTTATAATTCTCTACAACTACCTGAAAGGAGGTTGTTGAGAGATGGTTGTAGATCTCTTCTCCAGAGTAACAAGTGATAGGACAAGATGGCTTGAAGCTGCACCAGGGGAGGCTTAGGTTGGATATTAGGAAAACTTCTTTACTGAAAGGGTTGTCCAGCACTAGAACAGACTGCCCAATGAAGTGGTTAAATTGCCACCCCTGGACAAGTTGTATAGACACAGTACTTAGGGAGATGGCTTAGCAGTGGGCTTGGTAGAGGTAGGTTAGTAGAGTTAGGTTAATAGATGGAGTCCATGATATTAAAGGTCTTTTCCAACCTAAACGATTCTATGATTCTGTGATTCTATGATTGATTGTGAAGGATCTCTTTCTTGAAAATATAAGGAAAAAGAAAATTATTCATCATCATACAGTACAAGAAATGCATCATCCATTTCTTTTTCAGTATATAATTATTGTAAAAATGTAGCTGTAAGCTAGAATCTACACCTAAGGCTTCTTATTAGTGCCTTTATGTTGCAGAAACATATTGTTAAAATTCTCAAATAAATTAAGAGTTCTATACAAAAAAATTCAAATAGACGTAAAACTGCCCTAGTGATTAAATAAATTTAAATCATCAACATTTTTTTTTTCAAGATTTCCCCTATCTTATCAAGCTCATTTAGAGTTAAAATAACAAAGCATGTTGATCTGGTGAATCTAATTGAAAGGTTATACTAGTGAGAGATACTCAGATTTTCTCTGAGAGTGATATCAGAATCAGAATCAGTCTGAAACAGAATCATAGAGGGAAAAGGGGAGAATTAAAATACTAGAAACAGCATGAGGATTTAAAGGTATGAGGCAAAAAATGAAGTCTTTTTTCAGTATGTGTTTTTATATGTGGATAGAAAAATCACTGTTGACTATTCATGCCTTGTTTTATTTACTGATTCAAGTATCTTACACATATCCAATTTTTTTTTCATATGGAAGGAAATGCTTGAAACACAACACAGAAGAAAGCAAAAGAAGAAAAACATACTCAAAAACAAAACACCAAGTGTATAGCTATCCCATTAATAAATTACTAAAATGAAGATATTTTTCAGCAGCTACACTGCATGTCTTTTGCAAATAACTGTTTGAAGTTAGCTGAGCATGAAAATTATAAATATGCATTGATATTCATTTACTTTCTGTGTGTTTCTAGCTGCTTTTACTTTGTCCCTAAAAGCAACACTTTGTGCTGAAATACACTTTCTGAGATACTTTTCCTTGACGTTAATTATATTTATATTATTTAATATATTTCCTGTATACATCCTTCTCCAACTTCCATTGTGGCACAGACTGAAAGAAAAGTCAGTAGCTGACAGGTTTAAAATACCAGTACTAAGAAGCTATAATGGGTAGTGTGTGTGTGTTGTATTACAGAGTATTTGACCATTATTCATATGAAGCCAAACAGTAAAACACAAATCTATTCTTGCTACATTTCATAGCCTATATCTTGGCATAATGGCCTCTGCTCTAATCAATATTTCCAATTGTACTAGGCTTCTATAGGTGACATTAAAGTGAATGTGTATTATTTTGGGATATAAAAGTATTGACCAAACAATTATCTTTTGGAAACAGTGGATCATTATGGCCACTTTTGTTATTAAATGACTAATTCAGCATTTGAAACATGACCCTACTACAGTGTCTTGCCATAAATGACCTCCATGCTCTCTATGAATCTTTTTCATAGAACCACTTTTGCTGTCCTGAAACAAAAAATAATGTAAATTACAGTTATATTGATAACTTATAATTTTGATTGCATTTTCAATTTATTTATTTCTTAAATTACTTGCTAATTTTATGCCAAAATTACTTCTTGAGTTACACCTTCTTAAATTTGGTTTTATTCTAGAGTCAGATCACTGGAGGAAGCTTTTGGAGAAATTCTGCTGATCTATTCTTAAGTTTTCAGAGTATCAAGATGTGGCTTATCTGAATTATTAACTCAGTTTTCAGGATAAATCTTTTCACAGCTGTATATCTTATCCTTTCACTCTCATCCCTTTTCATTTGAAAGCTGAAAAACCAATGCATCTTTATATTTACTGAGGTCAATAGGAAGTACAAATGTTTGACTCATCTGGAATGCAGGCTTTCCAAATGCTGAAATACAGTTTTAGGATGCTGTTATGGTTTGAGGGGACACAGAGGAATATTATAGTAATTAGTGTGAGAACGTAGAAAGGGGTGGAGTTTAGGACCCTGACAGGGGGTTGAGTGTCCAGTGTGGGAAAAACAGGAAGGCATCTGTATTCTCTCCCACTTCCTGCCACATGCTATAAAAGCCAGAAGTACAGGAAGTCTATCCTTTCTTCCTGCTCTCATTGGATGCTGCCTCCTCACCACGTGGAGACGTCACAGAGGAAAGAATTCTACCTTTTGCCATCAGCTCAACACATGGTCTGCAGAATTCAAATTCATCGGGTGCTAAGAAAACCTTTGGACCCTTTTCCCTCATCAACTTTGCCATGAGAAGTTTTCAGGAATTTATATATATATAACCACACAAAATGCAATAATGTAAGTTAGCAGTTTTGCAGGTTTATTATTTTTAATTTTATTTTAAACATTTTTTTATAAAGATGTGTTTTAAAATCTAAATTTATTTTCATAAATTGGTACATGAAATATTCTGGATTAGGCACTTGTGGCAAGAGCTAAACAAAGTATCTATTTACCACACAGAAATGTTTTCTGCATGTATAAAGTAAGAGCGAGGGGCTGATATATTTTCTCAGTCTGGCTGCTGACACAGGTGACCAGCTTGAGAAAGAATGTAGAAAGTCAGAGTCTGTCATGTTTACCTCAAGTAATGTCACTGACCTCAGTAGAAGTTAGAGGCTGCTCTCTGTCATGTAGCAAGAAACCTCCAATATGCCTTTTTCTAGAGGTTAAGAATCTTTGTAAGTGAGGAAATTTTCATTATTTTCAGCAGTTTCTCTTTCCAAAATGAGACAAAATGTTGTGTACTATTCTAGCAATCAGAATTTCACCTTGCCCAGAGCTTCAAATGACCTTGCAATCACCAGACAATACAAGGTAGATTGTAAGAAGTCCCAAATCTAATCGTGGTGTACAATGAAGTGCAAACAACATGTTAGGCAACATGAAGTGCTGTAATGCTAAATAGAAGTATGAGGATGAGAACAAGATTAACATGGTAAATAGGAGGAAACCAATGAGGTAGGACATTGTGCCCATGAATAACCAGAGTGGAAAATTAACTTTCTGTGAAATCATAGTGACATATTGGTAGCTGAGTGACTAAACCGAGAGAACTTACTAGAGAAATATCTTTCTGCTGATATCAAAGCTTCCTTTTTAAATTGTTGGTTATTTTTATTTTCTTTGGGTTTTTCAGTGAGGGTTGGTGGTTTTTTTGCCTCAGAAGCTAGAAAACGTTATGGCAGATTAATTTAATAGTGACCATGAAGAAGAAAGTAATTAGTTGCTGGAATTTGGAAAAATAAATCCTGTAACTAAAAGGCAAAACTACTGCTTGAGAAGAATCCATACTTTTCACTACATACTTTCTGCACTGATCTTAGCCAAGATTTATTAGCTTGATCTTAGAACCAAAAAGTGCTAGCCTGTCCAGTGTTTCAGGTGTTTGCCTGAGAAGTGAAACCTGCTTCATCATATCTCGTGTTATCTTGAAAAACCCTTCTCCATCTGTTCCTTTAAAAAATTTCCCAACATTAGAGATGAATTTTGGAATGCCAAGTCACTGGTCTGGCTTGAGAGGGCATTGAGTTGAAGAAAGATCTACCTTAAAGTAGGCAGAGTGAAAATTTGAACTCAGCTGTCTAACATCAGTTTTCTAGTCAACAAAGCACTGAGGACAACAGGAACAGATTTCCCACCAGGGTGCTCTACAGGGCGTAGAATTCTTCAGACCTTCCATGAACACTGTCTACTCCTACACATTATATAACTTGTGACACTTGTAATTGTGCACCACCCAGACTGATGTTGTACCTGCTTTCATAGTAACTTCTCCCTTCTGAAATTAATTAAAGAATTGTTGCTTCTTGATATGTTGAAAAATGGTATTTCAAGGCAAAAGAGTTTTAATTCTACTGCACCAGAAAAGGACATTTTTAAACCTCAGGCTTGTCAGAAAATAAAACTTAATTCTCCAACTTGTTCTGATGGTATAGGTGCTATCTGTGTATGCTGATAGATAGGTACAGCCATGTCTTATGTGCTCCTCACAAATAAGCACATGTATACACACATATCTATATGCCTACACAATTCCTATTGAAAATTAGAATTGCTAGCAAAGGGACATACATTCATAATGTCATTTCACACACCAACAGTGATACAAGACTCCTGATAAATACTGATTTTCTTATTTTTCAAGCTACAGCATCCAACCTCCAACTTTCCACAAAAGAATGAACTAAATCTGAGTCAGGACTAAAGGCAGAATGATTATACATCCCAGGGAAGATGGTAACAAAAGATAGTATTACTGCAAAACAAGATGCTGTTCTCCCTTGAATTTTCAGTAAACTCCAAAACTTGCTTGGGACTCTTAAGATCTAAATCTAGTAGCTCTGAAGTTTAATCAGTTTCTTGTGAGTAGTTTGACATGGTTGTTAGAAATACATTGCTGGATATCATGGATAGACTACAGGCAGAAGTATGTTACACAAACTGAGAGTTAAAGGAATGAAAGGTGGCAATTTATTGGTTCCTTGTTTTCTGAACTTCTCTTCCAGTAGGAACAGTATCAGTGATAAACCAGATCTTTACACTGTTGTTATGTTGAGATATACACTGTCATGCATATCATTTGTTTTCTTACAGTCTACATAATCTTATTAAGCACCCTAAGCTTGCCAGTGACACCAATTTAATGAGAGAGAAGTGGAAGAGGATAACAGGGATGAAAGAAACAAATTTAGGAAGACTGAATTCCTGAACACTGATGCCATTAAAAGTTTGAAGTTAGATTTTTGTGCTTCAGGGTAGAAATAAGTGAAGAGTTGCATGAAAATCAAGCATTCTGATTAAATGTTACTAGCAATGGGAATGCACACCAGCTCACACCAAGAAACATTTAAGTCAAATATCCTATCTTTTCAATTATCAGAGACAGAGATATATTATAAAATCACTATATATGTCATTATATATGTGCTTGTGTGTATATGCTTAGATCTATAAAATAATTTTTATACAGTCAGGTTCAAAATGCTTTCTCATTAGTAAGTGACTTAGACACTAAGAATAAAAACATAGATCATATTTTCAATGAGACTATTTTAATTATTTATGTATCTGTGTTTGTTTACTATTTCTAAACTGCTATTTCTTCATCTCCATAATAAGTAATAAATTTAGTTCTGTAAGACATTATCCCACAGAACATTTATTTAACACTGGAAAACTGAAATATAAAATAGAAATAAAATTGTGGCTTTGGAACACCATTTAAATAGATGATTGTTTTGATAATCAAGTAATAATTTGCTTATATATATACACACATGCACATATATATATGTATATGTAAATTTACATATAAGTAAACATGCTCATAGATACAAACACATGTCTATGAAAATATGGGGTTTTGTTTCTTTTTTTATAAATCCACTTTTGTCTTAATAAAGTTTTGAAGATAAAGGAAAATTTACCTTCTTTATTCCTCCTTTATGCCTATTTAATCTATGTCTTGACAATGTTCAGCCTTCATCAATTATTTCCCATCCATGTGCTAGTGGTTTCACGTAGTGTGATTACTGGGATATGATGCAGTCAGAGTTTCTTGTCAATGAAAAATAAAAGTACCTGACATGCATGATGCTATTGCTGGTACCTATAAGTGGCCTCATGTCTTCCAGTGATTTAGAAAGCTAGAGAGGGAAACTTGATGCTGTGGGACTCTGCAAATTATTATAATGGGAAATAAGAGAGTCATAGAATCATCGAGGTTGGAAGAGACCTTCAAGATCCAGTCCAACTACCTATCTACATCACCACTAAACCATATCACTCAACATCACATCCAGACACATCTTGAACACCACCAGGGACGGTAAATCCCTCACCTCCCTGGGCAACCTATTCCAACACCTAATTACCCTTATAGTGAAGAAGTTTTTCCTAATGTCCAATCTGAATCTCCCCTGCTGCAATTTAAGGCTTTTTCCTCTCATCCTTTCACTACGGGCACAGCAGAAGAGACTGACCCCTGCCTCACTACAACCTCCTTTCAGGCAGATGAGAGCGATGAGATCCTCCCTGAGCCTTCTCTTCTCCACACTGAACAACCCCAGCTCACTCAATCATTTCTCATAAGACATATTTTTCAGCTCCTTCACCATCTTCCTTGCCCTTCTTTGGACACGCTCCAGCACCTCAATGTCTTTTTTGAGGTGAGGGGTCCAAAACTGAACACAGCACTCGAGGTGCAGCCTCACCAGTGCTGAATACAGCAGGACAATCACTGCCCTATTCCTGCTGGCCACACTGTTCTTGATGCAGGCCAAGATGCCACTGGCCTTCTTGGCCACCTGGGCACACTGCTGGCTTATATCCAGCCAGCTCTCAACCAGCATCCACAAGTCCCTTTCTGCTGAGCCGCTTCTGTAATCTTTTACTAATCCAGGAATATCCATGTATGTTTATATGCACAGATGCTATGATGCTGCACAGTAGGGAGACAGGTAGATTTGCTAATCTGTCAGTCATGGGAAAAAAGATACCTATGGTCAAGAAAGAATAAGAACTGATCCCTCTGCTGGGTGGTAGGTTTAGTTGAGATACAAATATAGAGATAAGAGGCTGAGGCTGTGCTTTCTTCCTGACATTCAAGGGTTCTTTGACAAGGTACTGCATAAATCTGAAAAGAGTAAGTAGTGTTCAGTTCACAAGTATTCATTAATGATGGAAAGAGAAAAAATTCCAGAAGTCAGACGTTACTTGGTAGCACTTTTAAAAAGTATTGTGAACTAATAACTTTCCACTCCTTTCGGTGAATAGAACTGCTATTTCTAAGTTACATCAGTCTTTCGTGAAATGTGTAAATGGTGTATGAGTGAATGAGTTTAGCATGGCTGGACAGCTCATGCCTGAATTGGCTGCTGCTGCTACTCCTCATTCTGGCATAACTGAAGCTGCGTCTGAACAGTCTCATTCAGCTTATCCAATTGTGTAGCTGACATTTTTGCTTCATCATCCTCAAGAAACATCTGTGTAGAAGTATATTATTTTTTCGGACACATTTTAAGGAAAATTTTCGAGTAAGAAAGGCGTTCATCTATTTTTTAGTATATGTGGTATCACAAAAAAATTGCTACAGAAAAATAGGGTTTACTTTTGCAATTGCTCACATTTTCTTTTCCTTCTACTGGTGAAACTACAGGCCATGGTCTTGGGCAGATTAATTCACTGACAAACGAGGTTGATGCTGTCACTATAGAGTTTCTTCTAAAAAAATCTCACCTTGGGAAGAACCTAATAATGAAACCAGTTCAATGTATAGTAGCCAGCCATTTCAATGCTGCTTTTGCTTGTTATTTAGCCTCAACATAAACAGAGATCATTCAGAAAAAAATATATATTTTCATCAGATATCTACTTTCTTAATTCTGCAGCTACTGTAAAACACAACACATAAAAAATATTATCCTAATATAGAACCCACGCTGACTCCAGTCTATCGACATGTATTTTTGTTTGGAAGAAAAAAAGGCATGCTTTTACTTCAGTATCAATACAATAGGCACAATTACATTAATTTTGTGCAAAGCTTGAATGTTGTTGCCCCTCAAAAATCATGAAGTCTCATGGACTCCTTAATTTTGTTTGCTAGCATTTTTGTTTCCATACATGTTAGATAGACAGTAACAGCCTGTGCTCCATCTTGACATTGGGAGATTTCCTATAAAAAATGTCATCTAGGACTCTCTGTGGTTTGATTTCATTGTACTTGAAATATTTGATTTCTGCTTGTTGTTAAAGTTTATTTCCACACAGGTTAATATTTTGGTGGTAGGTAGATTCAGCTGGAAATGACCAACTCACTGCCGGACACTTCTGCACCACCAACTCGGTCTGCACACCAACCAACAAGTGGCTCTCATTCAGCACCGTGCACAGCACCTCGGGCAGCAGCAGCTCTCCTCACCTTGCTCTGATTTTTGCAGGGAACTGTGTATGTACAGGAAAGCCCAAGTGTATGAATCACAGAGGTTGTAACATGAAAAAATAATGATGACATAAAGCCAATTTAATAAAAAATTATATGTTTTCTAAAAGTAATTTTAAACAAATACAAATTAAAAAAAAATCCACACAGTTTTTTAAAGTGATGTTAAACAAATGCACTATAAAACATCCCAATTTTTTTTAAAAGTGATGTTAAAAAATGCAAATCTGAAACATTGAAAAATTTCTAAAAGTAATGTTAAAGAAATTCATTAAAAAACATTCAAAAATGTTTTAAAAGTGCATTTGTTTAACATTACTTTTAGAAATACACTTAAAACCCCATTAAACTACAGTTTTTAAAAGTGATGTTCAGGACTGAGACTTGAAAGGAGTTGCTTGTAATACGTTTGATTGAGTTGCCTTTATCTCATAATTAGTTTTCATGTCACAAATTGTGTGACTCATACCCTCCCCTATATATACAGTCTCCTTGCAACAATCAGAACACTGAGCAGAGTCACCTGCTGCTGGAAGTTCTGGTCATGGTGTTAAAGGCAATTCTGGTCATGGTTCTGGACAAGCACCACCTGATTGTCAGTATCCAGTTGTCCTGTAGGTGAGTTGTTGGTGATGAAGTGCCTGATGGAGGGTTGGTAGTATTTGGTTAGGAGCAGTGAGTTGGTGGAGGCCTCTAGTTATCCTAGACCTGATTCAGCCTAGTGCTGTGTGAAGACATGCATCTTGCTTTTTTGGTCTCCCATGCCATTTCCTCTGGCTGAAAATTAAAGAGAGTTTTGGTGAAAGAGAATGATATCCAGCTGTCCCTGACATAACAAGGGGGCTGCCCTCAGCTGTTCACAGCCAGTTCCAGCTGACTCCACAACAGGCAGAGCTGGCACACCACACCTCACCCCACAGTCAGCGCGAGCCTGCACAGTCCTGGCTTTGCTCTGCCCCCGGATCAGGCATCTCCTCTTATGCCACCTTTCTCTCCAACTTCTCTCCTGCCTTATGACATTGTTGTCTCTCTTAAATATGCTTTTGCAGAGGTGCCATCTGCTGCCTTGGGTCCTTCAGCTTTGAGGCATGATGGATCTGTTTTGTTCATTGGGGAGCTGGCTGGAACCAGCTGTGAAAGGCCTACTCCTACACCTCTGGAAGCTTCTCACTACCAAAACCCTGCCAATTATGCGAAGTATACAAGCTTACAAACACAAAATTGCATCCACAATGCAGAGACAGACCAAGCCAGCAAAATTTAGTTCCTTATGTTCCCCCTTACTTCTTTGTCCCTGGAAAATCCTGCAAAGGCTGAATTACACTGCTGGAATGGGAAACTTCACCTGGAGCAACTATCGACAGAAGATCCAAGGTGTATCTCATGTTCCTGCCTCTCCACTGTATGTTTAAAGTCCTGGAAGGACAGCAGCTTCTCCCTGGAAAGCTGTTTGCAGGATCCAGTTCTGGACCTACTTGTGATTCTTCAGGCATATCCAGAGAGCATTCACTGACATGGCTGTTCAAAAGCAGTGAGAAAGTTTGTCCTTAAAACTAGACAGCAGAGCAAAGGTGAAGCAAAGACTGTGGGGAGAGAGCGGGAAGCAAATTCAACAAACTGTGTCTTTGCCATGCTGCCCAAAAGTGGGTAGCTACTCATCTCTGCTCTTCTGGGTCCTTTTTCTTCTAAGTGCCCTTGATGTCAGAGGGCCTAGAAGTTCAGTGAGTTGTGGGCCAGCTACAGGGATATCTTTAGGGCCTGGGACAGTGGGCAGTGAAGTGACTCATTGCATTAGGATGCTCCTCTGATGGCACTCTGTGTGTGTGAATTAACATAGCTGTGTCTGGAGTAGGGGTTTGGAAGAAGGAGAAAAGGTAGGGTGCTGGGAGCCGGTTCCCTTGGAATCATTCCCCCATGCCATTTTGCTTGCCAGAGAGAAATGTTGTCCCTTGGGCACAGGAACTGTCCTCTGCTTCCCCTCATGCAGTCTGGGTTCAAGCCCTTTCCTCAACCTAAGTGTCCTCTGCTAGGCTTCCACCAGACATTCACTGCCTGCCCAGTGCTCACTGTGTGAGGAACCCACAATGTGCACAGCCTGCCTTGGCATGCTTGCACAAGAGGCAAGAGTCACTTGCCTAGATCTGCCCATGCTGCTCTAGCATTGCACAGGCTGGGCTTCTGCTTCAGCACTGCCAGGTGCACTCTGCACTCCTTTTTCCATTGTCACTACCAGGATCTCCATGATCTTTTCTGCAGAGCTGCTCCTTGGCCAGTCCTGTCCCAGTTGGAAAACTTGGCCATGTTCCACAACAGGCACACAATCACACAATGTCCTTCCACTATGCTTGGGGAGGTTTCTGCCAGCCCATTTCTGAAACTGGTGGATGTATGCCACACTGAGCAGCTACCCTACCCTCCAGGGTGTGAGTCACCTGCCTGCAATCCCCAGATTTGAGTCACCCACCACCTTGCAGAATGTGCCTTCTATCCATTCACACCCAGGTCCTTACTTCAGGTGTTTATCCATATCAGTGCCAGGACTGTCCCTGAGGTTCACAATTATCATCCTGTGGGTGGCCTTTGTCCCACCAATCACAAGACAGTGGCCCTCCCATCTTGTAGTCCCCTTCTGCTCTCCATGCCTCATCCTTTTGCTATTAGGATACTGTTGGAGACTATGTGACAGGCTGTGCTAAAGTCAGGGTAAATGACATTGACTACTCTCCTCTTGTTGCACTAGTCCAGCCTTCTACTCCTCCTTCAAAGTTCTCAGGTTGGACCTGGCTCAGGTCACCCTTGGCTAGTCCCTGCTGGCTCCCCCTGCCTGATACATGTTGCAGATATTTTCCCTCCCTTTTTACTTGGTCAAATCAGTGTACTTTCGAAGAGGAGGAGAGCATTTCAACTTCGGGGTTACAGCTGGTGACTTTGGGATTGCCTTCAAATGCTTCAAAACTGTTGCAACATCAAAATTACACAAATGAAGCCAGGCCCTTGCTTCACCTCTCCATTAGAGCAGTGCTGACGATGCCTCTGTGGTAACAGATTCAACGGAGTGTAAAAAATTCTGTGTAGAAGCTGTGAGAGATAGGAGTTGGAAAATGAGAGACACAACCATGTGGACACCAACACCACTGAATGTTCTGGCTTATCTTTTGGATGCCCTCTTGTTGACCTGACATATCAGTTCAAATTATTCCAGACCCTCCCCTCCACAGTCCTTCAGGTCACAGTGCAGAATAGATGGCACCTATTCTGCTCAAGCAGCAGGATAAGGAGAAGGATGGAAGAGAGCAGCTCACACAACCACTAAAACTCAACAATTCCTTTATTTATTTTTGGGACATCTTGTGCAGTCTGTCTGTACTTGTCTTTCCCACCTTTGGAATGTCTTTATATTTTGACCCATTTCAGCTACTGTAGGGCATGGAGACTACACCGCTTGTAGGGAACAAGGCAGCTGAGGGGTACTTGAGAGCCTTGGCCCTCCTGGGATTACACTGCCACCATCTTGTTCAAGGGAGCCCATGGACAGTGGTGTAGTGTCATGTCATTGTTGTTGCAGGTAGGTTCAATTCCATTGGTTCTTCTTGGTCTTGTAGTGAATCCACCTCTACGGGCTCCACACCATTTTTCTGTTTCACGTCCCTTGTCTCCATTTTGTTATGTATGTGAGTACTGGCAGTGACTTGCATGCTGAAGATGGTGTCCTAGCTGTCCATCTTCTGAAACTGCTGCCTTTTCCTGCTAAGAGGAGCATATGTGTTGTTCACCCCCTCTCAGCTTCCTTTTGATAGGGAGCTGAGCCACTTACAGGGAGACAGGCTTAGTTCATGGTGATTGAGGACTTCTGACTCTCCTGGGACACCATTGTTGCCTTTTCATGAAGGAGATACCAGGCATGGTGCCAGCTTTGCTAGAGGCAGGTCCACCTCCATTGATTCTAGCTCATCTTTTGGAGGATCCATCTGCATGGTTTCAGTGTAATTGTTTGGAGGATTCTCTTCCATGAGCTCAACCTCATCCTTTGCACAAGCATCACTGATGACTTGTATGTTAAGTATTTTTTCCCTAATGTATTTCTTCTTAATCAGCTGTCTCTTCTGAGCTGGACAATTCAATGCCTTCTTCAGGGGGGCGGCATTTTGACAGGCTATGCAAAGGATAACAGTCATTCTTTTATAGTTCTGTGGCATCAGGAAACCACTGTGGTGGTAGCCCATCAAGAAGTAGATGTAACTTATGAATGTAGTGAGCTCTGGATATTGTCTTACTATTTGTAGTTAAAAATTTCATATGAACAATGAAGTTGTTGGGATGCAAGCAACCTTAATGTTGACCTAGCTTTAGAGATACTGTCAATAATGTGGCCATAGACTGCTAATAACCAAAAGTTATTTCTTTAGCTGCATTCCTTCAGAACTTTTAATACATCTTGTAATTTACTCCTCATCTTTTCCAAAAACTCTTCAGACACAGTAAGGAGTTCAGTCTTTGGAGTTCAGTTTTCTCAAAAGTACTCAGTCCTGAGCAGCAGGTTTGAAGACATGGGCAAAGAACTACTCTTCAATGTCTTTACATATTTAATTAATGTCCTTATTGGAAACAAGTACCCCATTTCTAGTTTAATTTTTCTGGCCTTAATTTTCAGTCTCAGAAATTGTAAAAGGTATGAGAAACTCCAAGAGTACTTTTATGTCTACTGTGGAACTCAAAAATGTGTTTTGATCTTGTTTTCCTTAAATTTTCTCTCAGAAAGAAAGAAAACATTCTACATCAAAGTAGTAGTATGAGTCATTTGAAACAATGAAAAACACTGCCATGTCTATAGTTTAGACTTGCTCAGGATTATTCTTTAGCCGCTAGCTCCTTACTATTTTTCACTCCTTCCAGGCATGCATACATTCTTCCCACCTCCTCAGTAGTTTTCATTTTAGTCCGGGCAGAGAGGATTATTAGCTATTTCTAATCACTGAGCACCTACTGCAATCCCACACAGAAATCAATCTTTGTGAGGACCATCAGTTCATTAACCTGTATCTCATTTTTCAAGGTTCAGAAGTTAGCAGAACTGAACATTAGTTTGGAACAGTATTTACAGTCCTGCAGATCAGTGGGCACCCCAAGCTGGAGTGTTTGGCTACTTGCTACATTTCCAGACATGGCCCTTTGAGTGGTATGTAAGAATGAAGCAATGTGGTATTCCACCTCTGAAGCCAAAGGCAAAATTCCTGTTGACTTGACAGTCCATGGTCTTTCCCTTTGAGAGAGAGTGACAGATTATCCTACAGCAAAACATCCTTCTTTATCAGATAACAAAAACTTTGGAGGTTTCAGAGGAAATGAAAGAACACTACAAAGAAAAATTTCCAAGTCCGAAGGGTCAGTGAACCTGTATTCCATAGCTGTTTTTTCTTACATACTGTGAAAAACTTTTCAGGTCATGCATAACTGGTCACACATAGTCTCATGTTACACACAGAATGGGGGAATAAATCTTTTCAGATGACTACAAACCTCACTCTCATTACTCAGTAAATGTTTTTTCTCAACGAAAAAATGAAGCTGTGCTAGTGGATAAGCCAATGTTTAAAAGTCTTTAGACCATTGTTGTAAGTCATTGAAGCCCAAATTTCTTCTTTATAGGGAAGCACTCTCTATAAACAATTTGTAATTCAGTGATGAGGAGGCTCAAATGCACAGCTGCCTCACCTAATTCACTAACACAAGGTAAAAGGGGAAAAGAAAACAGAAAAGTATTTTTAAACCAGTGACAGTGTGAAAAAAGGTATTTATATGGGGGAAAAGGAGGCCTATGGTCAGATTGCTTATTGAATTTTTTTTATCCTTGCAGCAGTGCTGATATTTAAAGTGAATGTATAATGAAGATCAAAGAAAATGAAGATCTAAATCAGGGTAGTTCTAATGAAGTTAATGGTTCTGGGCCAGTTACAATTATAACATATTTATCTTTCCATTTTAAATTGATCTCACCAAATATTACTATTTTAATTACACAAGATAAGCTTTATCTGCTTAATCTACACAATTGTTCAGATCACAAGTATTAGATTTTATTTCCCTATGGTCTAACACATTTTATTGATTTGTTGCATATCATCTTGCTAAAGTAAAATATAAACACCAAATACTGTTTTAAAATTTCAGAAGTTTCATTTTGGGAGAAATTTCATTTCTGTGATTCAGTTTTTCAGGACAATGTGGCTGTATAGTCATTAGCACACAAACATTGATTCCAGGAGAAACTGTAAGATTACCTGATCTGGTATCACTTGTATCATCAAGCCAAACAAACTATTTGATTGAAGAGTACTTTTCAGAAAGAATTCTAGTCCAGTGCAGGGTATTTTCCACTGATGATGTTTTATAAACTATAAAATCAAGTTATCTTTTTATTTTCATTTGGGATGTATTAAATATCTTTAGCTTTTGCATTTTGCTTTGTAAGGCATTCTGTCTAACCTTCAGTTCATATCTGTGCCTTTTCTCTGTAGTGCCTCCAGATATTCAATCTTGTGTTTAAAAGGTAGACAGCAAAACTAAAACCAGGTCTTCCAGATGACTTTTATCAATGCTGTATAACATTATAGGGAGATGACATTAACTTCACACATTTGTTTATTTTTTTGCTGCAATGGGCAACCATTTTGAGTTGCTTTCTACTAAGTTTATGTATTTACAGATAAACTGTGAAGTGACTGAATCAGGGATCTATTCCTCAGAATCGGTGGCAAACCCATGTGTCTCATCAAAGGTTAAACAGAGTGATGTGACTGTCATTTTCCCAAAACCAAGACAACCTTTTTCTTTGTGAGTTACAAGGGTGCCAGGTTCTGTTTACATCTCAAATCATTGGTGGTATCTTGCTTTTATTAGAAAGAGTGGCTCCCATACATAGTATCTCACTATCCAAACATTAGACACAGTTGTTCACAATGACCAGGCCTGAAATTGTCACAAAACCAATATCATTCTGTATATGTTTGGAGCTAGGAGACATGGATTTTCATGAAAGTAATATCCTGTCCTTGTGAGAGTTACCTGTTCCTGCCACCAGAGTTTGGGAAGATGGCCTGAAAGATCTAGCTTTAAGAAAGCAAAGTAAGCTGATACCATATTTGAAGTGCAGAAAGAGAATGGGAATTAGTTCTGGTTATGGACTTGAGACATGGCTAGTTTTAGGTGACACCTAGACTACTGCTAAAGGCATACCATTAGTTTTCCTGTTTAAGATGTAAGCATGCAGAAACAGATCTGGGAGCCCCCATAAAGTCTAATCTGCATGCATAGACATAGTTTATTAAACCTTAATCCTCTTCAGAGTATTCCCTGCTGTAGCCTGCTATTCTGTCAGAATGGTCTACTCTTTTTGTTTTAACCTATTTTCTGCAATTGTCTTTATAAGTCATTTTTGTATGAATTGAATATGCTTTAAAAATAGTTCAAATTATATTCCAGCCATTATTATTATCCTTCTGCTAAACATTACATAATCCACAAAAGTTAGATATTTGAGAAACAGGTGCATAAATGTAATTTTCTAAATATTCACAAAATTCCATCAAGATTTGCTGATTTTAATATGTTATAGGCATGGAGAAATATCCACTGAACACAAATGTACACACTTACACATACAAGCAGACTTACATACTTCAGTTTATATATGCATATATGTTTATATTATTTATGTTGATGAGTCAGAGGGCAAAATATTATATTTAGGCATACTATATTTAATATTTAATGAGATTAAAATCATTAATGATAGCAACATTGTATGTAATTCTACCCATATTCAATTTAGCGAGAAAAAATTTCTAGCAACTTTGATAAGCTCTATGTGCAAGAATTAATCTTTCAGAACAGTGTTTTCATTCTGACAAGCAGCAAGTGATTTCAGAGCAGAACACCAAATTATAGTAGAATCAAAAATATTGTTATTTTTTTTGCTGTCCTCTTAAAGTTATATCAGTCATGACAGACAGGAGGACTTCTATGAAGTATCAACTGCCTAACAAACCAAAAAGAAGGTCAACTAAAAGACCAGTTGATTATTTTTTTCTCTATATTACTAGAAAACATGTTGTGGTGTTGTCAACAGTATCAGCAGGGTCTGACTTCCAAAGATGAGACACATAACACTGGTGTAATAAAGATTGCTGAGTTCAATTAGCATTTGGATATTATTTTTCAAACAACCCCAGAGGTAATACCTCCTGCACATAAGAGGCAAAAGCCATTTATAAACTCGGTTAATGAAAGCAATGGTAAAAGTCCATTATGGAAATAAAACAGTCAGAGGAGAAACAATGTTATGTCTAAGGTACAATTAAATGTCCTAAACCAGAGTACAGATCCTTATCAGAATAACAGCAGAGAGATTATTAACTCTCCTAGGTGTACAGGGTAAAGTAATGAGGCAGGACTAGGGCCAGTGAAGGATTTCAGAAAAATCAAGGAATGTCCATAAAGCACCTATCCAGTTGTTGGAAGAATCAACAAATTCAGGGGTAGGGTGTCAGGAGCAATAACATGTACATTAACACTACCCACAGGGATGCACATAAATCTAATTGATTGTTTTCTGTGGAATTGTGTGGCTATTTCACACCCTCTTTCACAGTTTGCCAGGACCTGACCCAGGTTATAAGGCGGAAAAGGAAAAGTTGTTCTGGCTTTATTGGGGGAAAGTAGACAGAGCCCTGTTAAGGTTAAACTCAACAACAGCAGCATTTTTCCAGTGTTTTTTAGTCTATGCTGAAGTTTAACTTCGTGCAATGCTTGCTATGAAGCTTTGCATACATGTGCTACAAGAGAGAGTTCAGATACGAGTTCTGATCTATGAATCAGGTTGGATAATCCCAGTCCCAGTATATTTTTCAAATCTTTTAAAATAGATGTAATCTTTCTTATTTCTCTCCTGATTCATAGGAATCAGATCTTAATTCAATCATAGGAATATTGTTTCTTTAATGGTTCTACCCATTTATTTCACAAAACTTTACTCAAGTAAACCTGAAGTGGAAGATAAACTATTCTGCTTTAAAGAAATGAAGATTGTGTTCCCTCTTACTGCAGGAAATAACATTATAAAATTCAGTGTGAGATGCCAAAGGAAGGCAAAGTAATAATTATTTTAAGTAAAATTGGTTTTAGTCACTCGTAAGTATTCTATTCTAGATTTCACTTTCTCATTCTCCCATACCCACGAGTATCAATATATGTATTCGTAAGTGATCAGGCCGTGATTATTTGTAACTTAAATGGAGGATGAAGGATGTCAGTTACAGACACTATCTTCTTAGCCTGTACTTTGAGTATGATGCATGTCTTCTTCATGAACAACTATGTCTCTGAGCTCTTCTTGATTGGTAATAGTGAACTGTTATTTGTATAGGCAATTCCTATCACTAAGGAGCTAACAATTATTATTATTTGATTCCCTGCTTCAGAGTCTTGGTTAATTCACTCTTCATAAACACTAAGCAAGGTTACTGCCCATTTTTTTTTTGTCTTATTCTAGGTACTTTTATGACTAGAGTCCACCTTTCTGTTGCAATGAGAGGAAGAGAAGCAGCACATACAATGCATGTCATCACTTGTAATCACAGCCTGCTTTTTCTGCTGATGAACTGTCTAAACCATGGATTTGTTGTTCAGGTGTCTTCATCTTCATATGAGCAAGATGAAGCATTGATGCAATGTTTACTAATTTTATTGCTGTCAGTTTTTGTCCTTGGTAGTTAATTTTAATCATTCTTTAAAATCCTTGCCCTATTGTCTCTCAGGTGCTTTTACACATACTTATTTCCATTCATATTTCATATATTAATATTTACATTACAGATCTCTAAATTGTTTCTGTGGGAACAAATTCATAATCACAGTTTGGCAAAAATTGCTATCCAGGAACAGTGTGAATGTCAAGCTTAAACAGACAGCAAATCTTATAATTAGACTGTCAATGTAGAAATGTATTTTGTAGTTTCAATTCATACTGTTAGCCAAGACTTGCTGCAGTGATCATTTTATCATTTTGAGAAGGCATCAGTCTATGTATCACTGTCATCCAGACAAATCTGCTTGTGAAAGTCAAGAATTTTTGTCCTATGGAAAAAGAAATTGAATATAAATTAATTTTTCAAGTATCCAATAACAAGAAGTTTCTGTACTACTTCATTTTTTTGAGAAAGACCAACTTCTGATGAATGTGATATTGAGAAAGTAGGATGTATGAATAGTTTCAATTTGTTTTATTACCTCCTTCTAGTTTAAGTTTATCTGTACCCAATAGTTCTTGATCTATGTCTGATCTCAGCTGATAGTCTGAGATGGCCATGTGTATGTTTAATACATAAGAGAGTATCAGCCACATAATCTTTCTGTGCTGATGAATGAACACAGTTGACTCTAACTGAGTTCTCCTTCCTTTGTTTGTTAATTTGCTTCTGATAATACATTTATGAAGGTACACTATGACTCTGAAGTAAAACTCTTGGAAAAAAAGTACTGTTTTTTTTTAATCAAGAGGTCCAGTGCAAAGATGTATATACCCACTACAAAGTAATCACAATGTTATTTCAAATCTGACATTGGAAACGAGTTGTATACCGACCTCTTCTAAATCTGGTGCAAAATAAGATATCTTTTAAAAAAATCCTAATAAGTTCCAGCTGAAAACATTGTTTACTTTCTAAAATATATTTTAAAAATGTTGTTAAGAGAACTGGCACACTTGAATACAAATAAAGTATAAATGAAACATCTCTGTTCAGCAAAAAGGACCAACTTTACCTCCTTGTTTTTCCTGTGCTATTTGAAGAAAGCACAGGTATATATCATGTGCGACTTCTAACTATAAATGTTGTATCACTCTCTAAAAAGGTATATGAATAAACTGAAAGCTGGAAAAGCTTCTTGCTAATCCACGTGAATGAGATTAGCTGGGGTGCAATAAATTATATTTAAATGAAGGAGTCTCTAAACTGAGACTCCCAACCTGCTGGTGTTTCCAAAACAATACCTTTTTCCTGTTTCTGTTCAAATGGATGTAGATATGTACCTCCCTTGTGTGTATGTACACATGTGCATGCATGTGTACAGCCATGTCATTTTGTTATTTTGGGGGAGGAAGAATAGGACTCTGTAGATTCAGGAGCAGTTGGATAAATATTTCTTTTTCTGAATTCAACATCTGAGATCAACCTTCTGCAACCTCTTCAAAACTGGCCACATGTTGACTTAACTGAACAGCAATATTTGTACTACATGCTTCATACTGTGCCAAGTGAGTCACCAAGGCGCTCAGTACAAGTTTTGCTGTCCACACATCTGTTGTTTGCCATAGCAAGTTTGACATTAAACACATCCAGGAATCCTCAACGGAGTTATGTAGCAGATTGCACCATACTGAGAGCACAAAGGACTGTCAGGTGATTGACAGGTCTCTAACACCTTTCACAAAAGCCAGATTGTGTTGGGGGGGTAATCGTTCCCTAAGGATTTCCAGTTTAGAAACTGATTGTAGTCGTAATTACAGGAATTTCACATGGATATAACTCCATTTGGTTTGCAGGAATGACTTGTCACTGTGCCTGCTGAAAGGAACAGATCTTAAAGAGAGTCATCTGATTCTGGCAGCACATTTTGAAGGAAGTTGTGAGTACTAAGCCAAGTCAGAAATAAATGTTGTCAAAAAAACTAAGCAAAAGCTGAAACGGGATTCTGTCATTTTTGAATGATTGAGGTATATTTAGCCTCAGTAACTGCTGAGAACACAGCAGATATATCTGTATCCAGATTCTCATTTAAGTTCAGCAGGTGACACTGAGAACACTGTACAAACATATATCAAAGAGACAGAGGTTAATTTCTCTTATATATATAAAAGACTCACATCCATAATATTGCCATTTGATAAAGTTGACAGAGTGTCCTGTTAACAGAGGAATATTAAAATAATTCTGATTCAATTTCTGTTTAAAATGAAATAAATTTTTTTTCAATTATTTCTTTTAAACTCTTTTCTAAACATTGCTCAGAACCTGGACAAGAAAAACTTACAACAAACATCCTTGTTTTTTATCTGACCAAACTGCTATCACTTTTGTTTTCCCATACTATGGCACCATCTGTAGCCATGGGTACACTAATCTTGACAGAGTAAGATACTGCTCTAAAAAAAGGAGAAAGAATACTTTAGGCAAGATTTCAGGTTTTGCTAACATAATTTTCTGCTTGGGAAAAATTTCCTTGTGCAACCTGGAGTTACTTTCAAATAACTAGAAATTACAGGGTGGGACCAAGAAATTTTCCTTAGTTCCTAGACCTGGGAACATAGCTTGGCTACATCATGACTTCATATAATGATGATATGAAGGTAATTGCCCTGCCCAGCATCCATAAAAATCCTTTAAATTATTCTGCCCTGTCAATGAGGTATACTTTCAGAAATTTATATAATTGTTGCACAAACTGGTGGAATTTTGTAGACCAATTACATAATTTTAGGATTTATGAGTATTTGTGATTAAAAAATACATGAGTCTTTTGGACCCCAAAATTTATTTCATTGTCTGCTCAAGGCTCGCAAAAGGGTCTGTGAGGCTGGGACCAGTGTGGAAACCTCCATAAGAGATTTCCCTGTGTGTTCTTGAGCAGTAATTTCACTGTCCAGTTTTATAATCATCATGATTAGTCCAAAACTGAAGTATTAGATGGAAATTTTCTCTTCAAGGAGGGAGGATAGATGTCTGTTGCCCTAAGGAAACACTTCTGGGTCATTCTGCTTTCTGTTTTGGTAATATCCTCTTTCTTGTTAATAAATATATATATGGTGCCTAAAATGTCCTCTTCATATGAGAAGCCTCCTTGATGTCTTGAAGGTATTTTCTTTTTTTTTTTATTTTAAAACTGGAAAACAGACTGATTCTCCCTTAAAGCAGTATGACCACATCCAGCTAGAAAAAGGAGGATTTTAAAATTGTTAAAACAGAAAAACTAGACATCTGCTGGAACGTAAGCCAATTCACATATTCTTTGTAATGAATGACAAGCTATAAGTAGAGTTTTAGAAACCATTTGCAGAACAGTGAAAATAAAATGAGGTAATTTATATTAGCATTCTAGATATGGTATGCTACAATGTGATATATAGGTTTCACAGACCAGACTGAGAAATAGTGCTGAAGTGCTAAAATAATGATTCTGTGAGGCTAATAGCCAGTTTGGTATGTTCAGAAAGTTACCTCTACTTTTACAATAGATTGTAATCTTTGTAATATAAAGCTAGTTATACATCCCAGAAAATGTTTCAAAAATGCTCTACCTGCACCAAGAACAGCTCAGATGTGGTGCAGGATGCTGAGTTGCCTATGTAACTTTACAATTAATACACACAAAATTTCACTCCACTGGTAGAGATGGAAGCATTGATTGCAAATATTATGAGGTCAACTTGAAAATAGATTCAAGAAAAATGCTGTTGAAGTGCATCCATTGCATACATACACGATGCATGGATATATTTTGGTTCCTGTCCTGATCAAATGGGGCCAGATAGGGGTACTTGATTTCTGTGGTTATAGGATCTCCAAAAGCAACCTGCCTGTGAGGATTTGCTCAGATCCCTGCAGTTCCAGACAGCTTTATTTTGCTAAAATTAGAATTAATATGCCCTGATTTGATCTCAAGTGCCATATAATGTTGCATTCAGAGAATCACTCCAGTTGGAGAAGACCTTGTAGATCATCAGGTCCAACCATCAACCCAGGACTGCCAAGTCCACCACTAGACACTTCCCTGGGCAGCCCATTCCAAAGCCTGACCACCCTTTCAGTAAAAAAATTTTTCCTAATATCCAGACTGAACTTCCCCTGGTGCAGATTAAGACCATTTCCCTCTTGTCCTATCACTTGTCACTTAGGAAAAGAGACTGGCCACCTCCTCACTCCAACCCCTTTCAGGTAGCTGTGGAGAGCGATAAGGTCTCCCCTGGGCCTCCTCTTCTCCAGACCAAACAACCCCAGCTCCCTCAGCCACTCCTCATAAGACCTGTGCTCCAGGTCCTTCCCCAGCTTAGTCGTCCTTCTCTGAACCCGCTCCAGTACCTCAATGTCTTTTTTGTAGTGAGGGGACCACAACTGAACACAGTATTCTAGGTGCAGCCTCATCAGTATCGAGTAGAGGGGGATTATTACTTCCTTAGTCCTGCTGCCCACACTATTTTTGATACATGCTGGGATGCCTTTTGCCCTCTTGGCTACTTGTGTACACTGCTGGCTCATGTTCAGCTGGCTGTCTACAAGTATCTCAGATCCTTTTCTGTCAGGCAGCTCTCCAGCCACTCTTCCTCAAGCCTGTACCTTTGCACGGAGTTGTGGCTCAGGTGCAGGACCCAGCATTTTGCCTTTGCTCTGTCAGCACTTTGCCAGCATTATGAAGGGTTCACACGGGGAGTGGATAAGATGTTAAAGTGATAATTATTCTTTTCCTTTATCTTCTTCCTATTCCAGAAACTTGTTTTCTTTTAAATCTAATTTCTGAGATCTGGCTCTTGCTTGCCTTGGCCCCTATGAACATTCCTTCCATGGATTCCTTCCATTTTGAATTATTGCTCACATGCCTGATATTGCAGGCTGGAGACTTATTCTTTCCTGAGAAAATCTTTGCACATTGTATCTTAGACTTAAAAATGCTATTAAGAAATGTCATAAAACACCTGAGGGAAAACTCTCTCAAACTCTTCCAAAGCAAAATCATCATGAACCACTCCAATTATTATTTTAAATGAGTGCTTTAATCACTCTAGAATAAACAGTAGCAATAGTTATCTCTTAGACTAAGTTCTTGGCCTATAGTTCAAGTATTCCATAAGTTCAAAACCCTGCTTCAGAAATGCAATGAACACCTCTGGTAAGCTACATACATCACACAAACAACTCAGTCTCTCTAAACTGGGGTGACACATAAAAAAATCAATACAGTGTGAAATAGAATTCTCAAACTTTACTGACCCATGTTTAGTGAAACAACACAGCAAGGCCATCAGGTTTTCATTCCAGAAGAACACTGAAACCGCTGTTAATTTTCTTCCTTATATTTCCTTTACAAATTAGAAAGTACTTCTAATTATAGTAGTCAATAAGTATGAATGTTTCTTGTAAAATAATTACCTCAAAAATATTGATTTCCTTTCCTTTTATTTTTTGTTTAGGATATTAAAAATTAAGTTCCTACAATATTGCTCTGAATTCTAAGTACCTTCACTATTTACTCCCTCATACTCAGGATAAAGCCAAGTGACAGTTTCATTTGATCTGGCTTTTCCTCTTTTTCTCTTTTCCTGTTTTTCTCTTCTCTCCCTCTCTTCTCTCTTTTTGATTTTCAGGTTAGACTTACAAGGATTTATTTTTTTCCATGACGTTTTAACTTTCATGTTCTGAAAATTCTAATGAGAAGAGCAGAGATTTTCTGAAAACTCAAGATGGATTTCAATGGAGACAACGACCTATTTGGGTGTCTAAAAAGCACATTTTTAGTTTCAGTTGTGTCAATTTTTTTTAAAAAATATGTATTTTATCTGATTTTTCTTTATTCTTGATCTGTTTCTAAGACCCTTTTTGGTCCCATAGATCTACAAAGACACTGAGAAAACTTCTCAGCATGACAAAGCATTAATATGCCAAAGCATTACAAATTTTACGAGATTATATTTTTAAAATATTGTTTCAGTTTGTCAACAATTGAATGAAGATTCTTTGGGGGTAATCATTCTGAAGGATGATTTACCAAACCATATTCTTTTATTGAAAGACAAGACATGGAAGCAGAGCTAAAATGAAAATCACAGATCTTCAGAATTCTAGACCTTTTTGTGTTTAGGACAGGTGTAAGTTGCTTATTGTCCTTAAGGGTAATCAGAAGCATGATAACATGAAGTTCTGCAGTATCAGTGTTTATTATCACTTGTCACACTAATTTTGCTCACCCATAAAATGTTAATGATTGTGAAATAATGAAAACTTAAGATCTGTTTTCTGTTAAGAATTTTAAAATGCTATAACGACAATTAGATGTCTAACATACTTTGACAGTCCATAGAAGATATTCAGCTGCCTTTACATAAAAAAAAAAAATAAGAAATCCACTTCTCTTATCACACTATAAACTAAACTACAAGAACCAAGAGATCAGGAGAGTAAATAAAAATTTAAATCTGTATCTTGCAATTACATATTCCTTGTATTTTACTATGTCTATTGAGATTGCTATTGCAATTAACTTGAAGGATCAAAAATAATGAATCAACTGCCAAAAATAACTGTCTTTTAATTATATATCTTTTCAATTTTACACACTGGCTTATTCTTATTTAATTACTCCTTTCTAAAAATGTCAAAGTTCTTTTAAAGGTTTTCTTTGCACATGGGAGGTCCAAAAAGTTATGTTAAAACAGAAAATATAATTTTTTTTATCATCTCAGGTGTCCAGAACTTAAAGTATTAAGAAGATACAAAGAACAGAATAAGGACTGAAATAAATTACATGCATCAGAAATGGTGTGGCCAGGAGGACTGGGGAAGTAATAATCCCCTTCTACTTGATACTGATGAGGCTGCACCTAGAATACTGTGTTCAGTTGTGGTCCCCTCACTACAAAAAAGACATTGAGGTACTGGAGCGGGTTCAGGGAAGGGCAACAAAGCTGGGGAAGGACCTGGAGCACAGGTCTTATGAGGAGTGGCTGAGGGAGCTGGGGTTGTTTGGTCTGGAGAAGAGGAGGCCCAGGGGAGACCTTATCGCTCTCCACAACTACCTGAAAGGGGGTTGGAATGAGGGGGTGGCCAGTCTCTTCGCCTAAATGACAGGCGATAGGAGAAGAGGGAAATGGTCTTAATCTGCACCAGGGGAAGTTCAGTCTGGATATCAGGAATTTTTTTTTGGTATGGAAAGGGTGGCCAGCATTGGAACAGTCTGCCCAGGGAAGTGTTAGAATCACCATCCCTGAAGGTGTTCAAAAAACGTTTGGAAGTGGCTGTTGGGCACATGGTTTAGTGGTGGACTTGGCAGTCCTGGGTTGATGGTTGGACCTGATGATCTATAAGGTCTTTTCCAATTGGAGTGATTCTGTGATTCTATTAAATAATACTTACAGCAATTTAGATATCTTATAACTGCAAATAAGGGTTTACAAAAGATCTTGATTGAAAGTGTAACCTTTTCTCATCAAGTATTAATATCCACATTTATCTCTCAGCATTGTGCACTAATATTACATATGTTTTGCAAATCTTTATCTTCAGAGGGGATACTATATATTGAAGCTCATTTTAAAGCCACATGTAGTTCTTAAGACATTCCTCACCATCCAGGAAAAATGTGATCAATGACTGTTTGCTCTAGTGTTTCAAAAGTAATTTATAACAAATGATTAAAGCATTGTTTTCAATTATTTTTTTTGCTTTTATTTTGCTTGTTTTAATTTAATTGCTTTGAATTGGGATACTTGTGTTTCTTTCTTGATGTCTTTTCCCTCTGCATCTTTTTTCCTCTTGCCTGTTTTTTGTCATAGGTTTTCCCACACCTTTTTCCCCTCTACATTTTATTATTTCCTTTTGTTTTGGCCCTTGTGCCTTCCTTTCCCTGCAGCCTCCCAGCCCTAAGTACTTACTTTCAAGAAGATATTTTTTGGTAGTTTTCTAGTCTAAGGCTTTTATCCCCACTTCTATCTGTTCACTTCATTTCACAACATTTTCTTCTCCTGATCCTTCATGGTACTTTTTTTTTTTTTTTTAGAAAGTCACACTTTCATTTTCATTGGATCTTTCCATAGTTTTCCAGCACAGGAGTGCTCTGAGATCTCTTCCACTTCTCTGATGGCTTACTGTAGATCACCTTTAATGTTGTTCCATTAATCTTCACAGATGTTTCTCCTTGTGCTTTTTTGTTTCCCACACATGAAAACGTGTTTTGCTTGCAGTCATTGTATTGTATGTTTGTTGCCCAAATACATGTTATTATAGTTACCAGATTCTTTCTTTTACTCTCTATGTAAAGAAACAAAAGACCACCCAAACCCTTTTTTTTGTTGTTGTTGTTGTAATTTATTTTGTTCCTAAAGAGAATAAATTGGTTCCTAATACAATAACCATTGTAAGGATTTAAGACTTGCTGCCTGCAGGTTTGGTTCCCTGTTCTGTTGAGTATCAGATACTGGCCAAGCTTATCACCTTAGAAACCCAACCTCTGTTCATCAGTTATGAATTACTCAGATCCAAACTCTCCCTCTCCCATCCAAATTGTAGTGCAATGGCATTTATCATTAGTTAGTTAGATTTTTGGAGAGAGTTGACCTGTAGTTTTCATCTGTGTTTCATTATTTTGTTTTAAGTTTTGTGGTTTTGGGAAACTCAAGATTTTCTTTTTAGTGAGAAGAGACTCTCAGAATGAGAGACATCTGCCTATTTTCTCCTACATTCTGCCTTTTTATGTAGGAGTTAGTTATATATTAAATAGAAGAATTTAATGAGATTGCAGCAGTTTCATTAAGAAGAGGATAGGAGACTGCAACCTTAGAAGAAGAGGTAATAAACAGTACTGTCTTGTCAGTACCGGATTCTTCCTCTTCTACATGAAAATAGGGGGAAAAATATTCAAAACCAGTTTAATCAGGGATCTCTGTCTTGTCCAGAATATAGAAGTTTCATGAAAATTTGTTTACAGATTTTCCCCAGAACTACCCAGAACCATATGGTTGAAATATAAAAAATCCTACAATATAACAAATTAGATCAACATTAGAAGAAACATGATAAAGAAGCTAATTCATATGCCTGCATTATTATGTGATAACCTACACATCAGTGACATTGCTTAAGATAAGAACTTTTAGGAAAGTTCTTACTACATGAAGACCTATGGTCTATTGTTATGATGACATGGACAGAATATCAGAATGTATGCATAGACTTCTGAACAGAGTATGGTGGCATATGTAGTTCAGCTCTTACACACTCCAGTTCTTACAGCTTCCTTACATAAACCCTCTTGCATATTTGTAGTGAAATGGGTTTCTCCAGAATGAAATGAGCATGAAGACAAGATATGGAAGTCTAAAATTCTGTATTCTGCCCTAACTAGAAAACTAACCTAAAGTGATGGACAGCTGCAGGACCTCCCACAGTAAGAGCCAGTTGATACTTCTCTGCTGCATGGAAGACTAACAGGAGTTTACATCTGTCAGGCTGGCAGATTTGAAAATAATCAAGCCTCAGGTGTTCAAGAGTCGTAATGCTAGAGGTCACAAAACTCACATCCTCAGTTGTTATGAAACACTATTTTTATACCCTGGAAGAGGCCTGGCATGGTTGCTGACATTCTGCCCCCTGCCTGACATTGGCAGCATAGGCAGGATGCTGCCCACATTATCCATGTAAGGTATGTTTCTCTCATATCACACTATCGCTGGTGGAGCCAAGTGGTAACATAACTCTTACCCATGTTGAAAGGGCATTTGTATGATTTGTTGTTTCTGCCAGATGACCCAGATAACAAGTGTCCCTGGAAGCCCACTAGAGCCATGACATCACTTATGAACCCTTGTTTGCTATCAGTGACTGTGTGAGATGACATACGGGTGTATTTTTGTTCATCTTTCTTGCTGCATCAATAAAGCTTTGTTTTGCAACTCCATTCCAGATCTGCTACTGTTCAGGCCACAGCTGCTCAGTCAGTGTGGTGAAAACACATCAGTGTATGCCACAAGGACTCCCAGTATCTTTGCATCCTTCTGTACCATCGTTGCTACAGTCACAAATGTGCTTAATTAATGATGTGTAATAGTTAGAAATTTAAATCAAAACAAAATGCAGAAAGAGATTGTTAGCAAGCTAAGTAGAAAGTTGCTGCAACGGTTGTGTTGAATTTGTCAAAGCTGTTTCATGGAATTTGTTTTGTAGTGGATTCTGCATCAAGAGTACAAGAATTTCATGGGTCAAAGAAAAATTGTTCTCATGGAGTAAAAATTCACAGTAAGAAAACTAAGAAAAATGATTTAATTCCTTAAGATAGCACAGAATTTCTTATTTCTTGTCAGATGAAATTTCTTGCTGTTCAAATTACTGTTTTATCTACTTCCAGACATACAGTGATAAATCAGTGTTTGATTTCCTTTTATTAAGTAGATAGCAAGTATTAGAAAGAGATGATGTTTGAAAATTATTTAGCGAACACAAGGAAATTGGCCAATGTGATGTTGCAATGTGTGTGTTTTTTCACTACCAGAAAAGAAATACTTGCTGCAATCACATAACATCTTTATGTAAAAAGAGCTTTTGGAACTTGATTTTCATTCATGAATGTTCTTTTTTTGGGCAGATTTGAAGCTAGTGTCCTCTGCCTTTCTATTCATCTTCAATTACTTTACTGTCAATTATGGACACAGTAGAAGTAAACACCATCAGCAAGAAGTTGCTACAGACAAACAGCATCTTAAATGTCCTGTTTGAAGGACAGAAACATGACAAAAGCCTGAATGTTGACTGAAAAACTTAACAGTGAAGAGGAAAGCCTAGAAGATCCAAAGAAGTAGCTTGGATTTATACTTTTTCCTGTTTTAATATAAGATGAATCCCTTGCAGGAATATGTGTTTAGAGACAGAATACTAACTGTTGAAATAATTCCATGAGAAGACAAATGTTTAATTTAGGATTTTAAATGTTATTTAAAATGCTTGCTTTTGTTACTAGGAGGAATGTTGAGCTGGACATGGGGCCTAAAAATCCCTAGTGATGAAAAAGATTTTATACACTGGACAACTGTGGAAAAGAGGAGGAAGAGACCTTAACTTGATGTCATATAATTTTTGAATAGTAACAGTTTTTGTGATGATTGCCAAGTTGGGATTTACTTGAAACTCATCAGCATTTTTATAATGTCTTATTAACTGTGTTTGCTGAGATTGTGTGGCTGGCCAAATTAGATTTGATGGTAGAAATTTCTTTGGGGACTGTAGATGTTTTGGGAAATGTACATTTACTGGAGTTTAATGGAAATAATGAAAATTCTCTCCTTATGAACAACATCTTCAGATAATGAGTACTGAAAATGAATTACTTTTAACAAAGTGAAGCTCCTAGAGAATGTCAGGAAAATGTGTCCTTTCCAATAATTTCTGTGTTTCATGCCTCCCAATACAAATATAAATCTTCTTGAGAGCTAGGTATTCTGACACTCATACTAACAGGCTTCCGAGTCTTGGAAACTGGGGATTTTTGGTTTTGTTCTTAATGATCAGTTCAGTTTTGGCTCTCATTAGAGATACAGTTTAATGGTTGAGCAATGTAAATTTTTATTTTGTATGTTTGTCATTGCATAACATCACAATTTTATCATATATAAATTGTAGAACTCAGTAAGTATCTTTGGATTTCACAGCAATAAACCAACAAAAGATTAAACTATCATAATTTATAACTGAAGAGATGCATCTCATTGACCATGAGTTTCCATAGGAAAATTACATGTTAGAATGGAAGTATACCCCTCATCTTTGATGGCTGTTTCTTGTGACAATACGTTGAGTATGATTCACTACAGTGTCATCACAGTAGTTTCTTCCCTTTATTTCCAAATAATTAAAAATATCTGCCATATATTTTTTTTCTAGAAAGTATTTCAATCCTTCTGTCATTGATTTATCATGTGATTACTTTATTGTAACACCATGATATATTTTTAAATGGGAGAAGGAGATTCTTGGAAAAAGATAATTGTCTTCCCATAATGCATTTCTGATAAAAGGCTGACTTGGGAAACATAGAAATGTTTTAATTCTAACCAAAATACTATTGTTTTAATTTCTAACACATTTAGTAGTTCACCACTGTCTGTAGTTGGTGTTACGAACATTAAACACTGGAATTTGGAGAAGATACCCTTGGACACTCTCGGTGAGAGATATTCATGATAAAAGGGACAAATTTCAATCACTAATAGAGATATGGAATTCTGACACAGAATTATGTAAATATGCCTAATCAAGATTTTCCAGCATGATTCAGTTTGCAGACTTTTCTAGATCTTCAAGTTTTCTGTGCAAAATTACATTGTCACAGAGTGTCAGTCACAGACACCAAGTATTCACCAGAGTTGATTTAGGAGGACTGTAAAGATGACATTCAGACCCTCCTGCACCTTTTCTGCAATCCTGGGCTATCTGGCAGCTCTTACCCATGTTCATTGCCAGTGACACAAATATGTTGATAAAAATCCAGGGAACATAGAACTTAAGAGAGCCCATGTCCCTCCCTATTCTAACCTAAGAAGGTTTTCTTAGTCACTGAACTTGCTTTTCAGATTCATGTGCATTTTAAAAAACATTGTTTTAGTCATAAGAACAACACCTCCGAGGATCAGTTCAACAAATTCATAGTGTTCTATTTCAGCTGAGAACTGTAGAGTATGATAATATTTGCTTCTGAGATGTTACAGTGCTACAAATTTTGTGCTTGCAGACAGCTTTGGCATATTTGATAAACAGGATGGAATAAAACATATATATGTTAGTTTGTGTATATATGCAGGGTAAATCTAGATTTTTCGCTTCAATGCTTTACTGAGGAGAGTTTATTCTCTCCCATATGAAAGCTTCTTAAATTCCCTGTATCTTCTTTTTTTTATTAAACCTATCTCTAGTGACAGTATGTTCATAATAGACTAGGCTTTTGTTGTCCTATTATTAAATGATACCTAGGAATAACAAGTGGTCTTTTACCTAGCATCATCAGAAAGGAAACTCAATTTGCCTGCATCTTTTGTTATCACAGTACAAAGGACATTTCCTAACCTCAATGACACTTCAATTAGCATAATGGTTGAAAGCAATGTTTTCAAACATTAAGTGGTTTAGGGGCATTAGCATGTAAATTATGATTTTCTATTATAGTTTGAATGGGTTAGATAATATTCTTCTTGTGACCCACTGAAGCAGATTATCTCTATCTTTCTCAAGCATGAAACCTATAGCTGAAATGTACATGAGAATAGATGCATTTTTTATGTCATTTCAAAATAATTTTATGTAAACCAGTATAATTCAGAGTATCAGAATGTAGATGTTCAATATAGAATGTTCCATGTTCTTAATTTGGAGAAAGTAATAATGTAGAGGGTCCATTCACAAATGGCTGTGGCTTTATTTTGTGGTATCCTATTGTTTATATTTCTATTTAATTGTCAAAAGCATTTACACTCTGTGATCAGTCCTTTGCAATATACACTCAATCTCATTCAAAATATATAAAAGAGAAAATAAACCACGTTTTGACTTGCTGGGCTTTACTCAACTTTTATAATTTCAGGACAGGATAAGTAGACCCTTTGAGTTACTTTGCAGTCAAGACACAGAAGAAGAGAGTCCAAGATAGCAATTGAGAGATGGGAAAACCAACTCAAAAGGTGAGTCAATAGACAGCCAGCACTGGTGGAATCAGTAGTTGTTACTTCTTATGTAACTTCATTGCTTTCACTTGCATTAAAGAACAGTGCTTTGTTGCAACAGAATTAGAGATGGTTCTGATAGCCATGCTTAAAAGACTCACATATCATGCCAGTTGCAAACTTCAGAATTTCTTTACTGTATCAATATTCAGTAATAATACACATTGACAGTCAATATCAACCATTATCGCTACATTCTCAAAACAATTAAAATGTCACAAAATTCACACCTATCTAATTAGTAGTCACATATATGGTCTGTGATGGTCCTTAGTTGATGAGATCAAGGTTATCTGACTTGAGAGCTCATGAAACAGGGAAGGCAGGACCTAAGAGGGCTGTGACCTTTCTTCTATTCCTGTTCTCATTTTTTGTTGATGTTTTATGCTGCTCTGAACATTACCCAGGATTATTATGGTCCCATCAGACATTTTTCCCATTTGTTTTGCAGAGTGCTTTAGATTTTCCTGTCTGCTCCACATCCTTCATTATTATCTTGCAGATTTTACTACTTGCACGTGTCTTTCTGCACTTCTTTTTTGCAACTATATCACAAGTCTCCAACTGCCCATTTGTGGCTAGGGTTATTAATTATATATTTAAGCTTATACATATCACAAAATGATAGTAGTGGTATTTCAATGTTACAAATTGCTCATATGGTCTTGTTGATTTTACTGTTTTAGTGTGCGTATTAGACCTTGATTCAAGGCAAACAGTATGCTGATCTTTCTTCTACCTTTTGGGTGCAACGGGTTTCTATTCTCTACAGTTGTATCTTCCTTCAACAGAGAGGGAGTGCTTGTCTATTCAGCACAGACAAAATTCCATTCCCAAATGAAGTCATGGAAAAATAAGTTGGAAAGCAGCTACACAGTTACAAACAGACACCATTCTATACAATTTTAATGCAAGGCTTGTATGACTGGTGCTGTCACTTAGGAAATGACTCGTCTAGATGATATTTAATAACTACACTATGCTCAGGTAAACATTTGACTATAATCGACTTTTTTAAAAAATCACAGAAAAATAATTATTAATGGAAGGACAGACATTCTGACAATAAGCCACATTAAACTTTTCATGAAGGACATAAACAATTAAATATTGCCATTTTGAAAGATTTGAATCTGTCAGTCTTTGTAACCTTTTCACCTCAGGTAATGATTAATAGTGTCTGAGAACACATGGAAACCCTTTTTCACTGACTGCTAAAATACATGTATGAAAGATGTGTTCTATGAAGCTCTATTACTGCTAGAATACCTATATGAAAGATGTGTTCTATGAAGCTCTATTACTGCTAAAAACCCTAAACACATAATGGTCTTCAAAACTAATTTGATACTACAATAGTGGAGGTTGTTCTGCATCTGATATATGCTGATGAATGTCCTCAGAAAGAAATGAAACTATGACAATTTAACAGTAGCTGAGGTTTTGACTCTGTACCTGTAGATAATCAATAAATTGTCTTGTCCTGTGTTGTTTGGGTTTTTTTTCAGCATCATCCTAGCTAGCAGATAAAGAGCCAGCAGTCTGGTTGAACAAGAAATTAAGCTCCATTAATTGGAATGTATGTATTTTTTCTCTGTCTTGGTGCAAACTAGTTTATAATAACTATGGGAGCTCTGAGCAGCTCCTAGAGCTATTTAACATTCTAATTTTTCTAGTTGTTGAATTTAAATCACACCTTTTTAAATAATTGTATGAGTTTTGTTTAGTAAGAATTTTGAGGATAGAACACATGATGACTTTATCTTTCAAATGACAATTTTTATTGATCTTGTTTTTTAAAATAAATTGGTTTATATTTAATTTCAGTTCTCTTGTGAATTGTGATTTAGACTTCACTTACCACTTTAGATGAGAGGTAGCTTCTACATATAATGAAAATTTGTTATTTATTTCATCATTCAGTTTATCACTAAAAATCAAACTGCAGTCTAATAAATAAACTGTGGAGTAGGCAGAAACCAATAATTTTGGTATGCACTAGGAACACCAAAGGAATATCTCTCAACCACATGTATTCAATGGAAAAACTCATGATATCACCCAAAGCTGACATCTTGCCATCCTGCAAACAAACAAATGAAAAACCAGAGAAACCCAAGTGAAATAGGATTCTTCTCACCTGGTGACCCTCTAACAGTTAGGCAGCCAGTGTTCATCCTTTCTCAGTGGATATTACATATGCTTCCAGAAAACGTCAGAAAAATTTAGCCTTCAGACAGATGTGTAAAATTAAAGACCTGAGTTTATATCTGGAGATTTTAGCTCTTTCTGGCTAAAGAGGATTCTTCATGACTAAGGTAGATCAACATCTAATTTTTACATTTCTCAAGTGGGATAGGATGAGTTGTACAGTTTTGTTCAGTTGTTGTGGAAGAGCATGGGAAAAGTGACATAGTTGGCATGCTAGTCAAAGGTCTTCACTTCCACAAATTACTGAAAAGATAACCAGAGTCCTGGAAAAGATAAAATGAAAAAAGATGAGATGTGTTATAGACGATGCAAAGTTACACTGTAAGCAGCAGAGATGAAGATGATGTCTGAAATATTGCAGAAAGACCTTATAAGACTATTACTTTGTCAGGGAAATGGCAGATGAAACTCACAGTGGATGAATGTCAAAAAAATTAAAATAGAGAGAGAAAATAACCCTGGATTTGTGCAGAAAATGGTTGATCCCAAAGCAGCAACTGCCCTTCTGGAGTGATACCTTTGTGTTACCGCAGACTGCTGCATGAAAACATTCGTTACAGTGCTTAGTAGGCATGGAAAACAAGCTGCTTGAATGTTAGGAAATATTAGGAAATTAATAAAAATAAGACAGAATAATTATTCTACTGAATAAATTAATCGCAAACAAACAAACATAGTCCTTTGATACTCTGTAGTCCCCTAATCCAAAAGAAAGGATACATCAGGAATGGGAAAGATTGCGAGGACACGAAAGATAATGAAAGGCTTAGAATTGCTTCTATGTGAGAAACAATTGAATAAGTAAGGACTGTTTAACCTGGGGAAAAAAAAAGTGATACCAATGTCCTGTTCCATATACAAGAGAATTATGAGGCCTTGATGGACATTAGTCAGCTGTTAAAACCTAGCAGTGAAGCTGAGGATTAGGCCAAGACTGTCACTATCAATTTATAACATTAGACTTTCTTGTTTTCAAACAAAATTCAAATAAAGTAAGAGCTTTCTTTCTAAAATAAGAAATAGCTACTCATAGTCATATTTCATTGAGTGAAATACTGATAGGAAAACTGAGAACATATGAACAGAAACACTACTATTTCTTCCTCTTTTTTCTTTCTGCAGAGTTAAAATTAACATATTGACTAAACTGAAAGTCAGGCAGACACAAGGTGAGCTTATGTAAGTGTCCGTAACATTACATATTTAATTAAAACAACATGGTGTTATAATAGATTAGGTTTAAAGAACTTAGAAAATGCCATAATACTACCATAAAGAGATCAATTCTCTTACAGAGCTTTTAGCTTGTGCAAAATCATGGAAACAGCACTTGCCCGTACCTGCCTGAAACTATGAATAGCAAAATTAAGACAGGTATGAAATGGTATGAAAACTTAGACAGGATTGTTCAAACAACATTTTAATAGGAAATAAATAAATAAATGAGATAGTTGCTGTTTTCCTTAGTGCAGTATTAACCATAGAAATGAAACTCGGCGGTTATTTACATTCACAAACTGGTTTTCATGGCAAAGCAAGGACTTCTCTGAACAAACTGATGGGTTTCATCCTGCAAAGTGCTGCTGCAGATCAGTTTGTGTTTGTTCTAAACGCTGTGAGCAGGGCAACTGCCAGCACTGCATAGTTATCAAACAGCCTTTGAGGGGAAAAAAAGGAAGGAAAGGAGTCCTCAGGTTCCCAGCATAAGTGAAGACCTCTGAAGGGGGCTCTCCAAGACATGGAGGTTTGGGGTGGATGATGCCCTGGAGGTGGTGGAGATGCCCAGCTCCAAGCTGGGTGCCAGGCAAGAGCCTTCCCTTGCTGAGGATGGCTCCTACACGCAGCTCACATCAACTTTACAGGAGATGGTGATTGTCACACACAAAAAACATGCACTGCCTTCAGGCACAGTGGAGGCAGGTTACCACTGTCAAAGGCAGAGCTCATGTGGGACTGTCACTCAGAGTAATGAGGTCACACCTTTCCAAACAACAGGGATTTCTAGACCACAGTCCCTCATGCATCTGGAAGCAAACAACCATGCCAAAGGAAAATGTTCTTCCCCGAGAAGGAAGGCTTCCTAAATCCTCAGCCTGGCAGGGAAGTGAGAGTGGAGTAAGCTGCTGAGTTGAGGCACACTGAATGTCAGCCTTCCCCACCAGAAGAAGCACTTATATCTTAAAAAAAAAGTAAAAATAAGAGAAGCAAAGGTAACATGTATTTCTGTACTCTGAATACTTAGTATCATTAGAGAGTAGAAGAACAAAAAGCAGCCAGAAAATCATGCAGTCTGGCATTTAAAAGCTGAAGATCATGTGGATGTAAATAGACCAAAATGTCTTATCTTGATCTATGCCAATTTCCTTTGTTGGTGCACTCTTTGTGACTAAAAAGCAAGGAATATTTTAGGGATATACAGTGTGGAAATCATCACTCGTTTACCATTATCAAACCAGAAGGCATAATTTGAAAAGCTATTTTTTCCTTCTTCTTGAAAAAGAGGAATGAGGAAATGCAAAGAAAGTATTCTCACTCATTTGCATTTCCTCTTTCTCTTGGACAACTTAGTAGAACATGAAAAACTAAGAATAAGGTTGAGTTGAGTTAGTTGCAAAGAAAGAAGTAATCTCACCTTATCTTTCAATTAAAAAAACCAAACAAACCCAGAACTTTGTCTAGAAAGTGCTGACCTTTTCTTATTGAAAGATTGATCAGCACAAAGAATAACCTGAAGTGCTCTGTAGTGCTGAAATGTAGAACTGATTTTAATAATTTATTCACAATGTAGGAAAAATACTGCAATTAAACACCACATTAGAAACCAAGAAATATGAGGAAACTCTAAGTTTAGAATTTATTATTTCTATTTCCTTAAGAAAAAACAACTCTAAGTTTATGATCTTCAGTTTGACGTTTATAAAATGAGGATCATGTTTCTTCTCATGTTATTAAACAAAATAAGTGCTACAGTTTACTATGACCCCATGTAGGCTGTGTACTTTAATGGTGTTTTAGGTTTCATAGTGCCTATACTAAACAATATTTTTTAAAACATGTTGAATGGCAACTTTTCTTTGTTCTAGTAGATGACATGAAATGTTCACGTGACTCCATACACAGTCATGCAGTGTCAAAATAAATTTCAGGAGAAAAAAGCCAATGTAAATCATAGCCCAGTGTACTGAAATTGCAATCATTCTTATCACTTGCTTGTTCCCTTGCCAGTTCTGAGAACTAGGACTGGCTGGGGTATCAATAGGATAATGACATATTATACACTTATTCTGCACGTGTCACAATATCTCTCATATATGGAAAGTAAATTTGCATCACAGATTCATGAGAATACCAGAAAATTTTATTCTTATGCTTAAAGTTGAAGCTTAGACAGAAAATATATAGAAAACTGTGGATTTGTCTGTGAACTTTGCTCATGTGATTCTTTAGTGAGAAATACTTGAGTTGGACATGAATTTAATTAAAATTATGCAGTGCCAACTAATTTTAGCATTGCAGAAATCCACAATTAATTAGCTGAAAATCTCCTCTTATGAAACATAAATCCTCCTCCTATTTTGTTTTATATCTGAATAAAACATTGTTCCATTTATTTCTTTTTGATCTCTTGAAAGATGTAAAACTGTACATTAGATCATAAAATATATTGATGAGTTTTCTCCTAGAATCTGAAATCTACATCATTATTGATTGAGGCATTAACTGATACTTTCATGACATTCCTGTTATATTCTGAACTTCAATCCGTTATCCAACATTTTTTTTCATCCTTTTAGGTTATTTGAAAAATACTACTTTCAAAAAGCTGCTGAATGTCACTTCTTGTTAATTACTAGTTTCAATGACTGAATACATTCTAATCTCAAGGAATTCTATGCATATAATATTAGGTGTGTTTTAAATAAATACAGTTTGCATATAGAGTAAATAGAGTCTGCATATAATTTTATAAATTATTTAAGAGACACTTAGTCTACTTAAAATAATAGGAAAGGTAGAAAGTTATAACATGCGTTGAAACCTTATGAAGTTATACGTTACTCTGAAGGATAAAGAAGACAATCTTTGTTCCATGTTTAAGAACTGATAATTCTTTGTCTTTTTATCAGATCCATTTTACTGATAGTGATGCACACATAGTTTATTAGCAATGATTTGCAATTAATCTTGTTTTTCTTTGAAAACTGTTGTTAAATTTCACAAAAATTACTTCTTTAAATGGAAAATCCCACAAACCCACACATCAAACATTTGTAATTAAATATTTAGAGGAAATATTTAGTGGAAAGGAATAATTCGGGAGTCATAACACTCTCTAGTATTAATGGATGGAAAATGGAACCAAATATATTCTAATCCCAAGGGCATTTAGAAAAATGAGATCCAAACATCTAAGGCGGTCAAAAACCCAAGCACACAACAGTCCTTGCCTGTACAGATTTGATGGAAAACAACACTATTTACCCAAGAGAGTCTGTGACTATGACTTGACAAGATAGATGATTTTGAGTACTCTGTATTTAGAGTACTTGGCAGCATGTAAAAAAGAGTTCAACAGTCACATGATACAGAGGGTGGAGTCCATCCAAATTCTTTTTGTAGCTTCAGATTCAGTCAAAACTTCTTGAGAAGGTAACTTTGTCCCTTATCTCTACATGTGTGTCTGCCTTGAGAAGTTATCAGATATTACTTGCCACACTGCAGGCAGGTAAACACTCATAATTGTATGTATTCTGGCTAACTTAACAGATAGGAAACGTTGACTCATATTGGATCCATGTTTAGTGTATGCTTCAGCTACGTCTTGTACCCCACAGGTCTGATATAAAAAACTGTAGAATCAGAGTGTGGTAACATGTTTTGGTGACCCTAGTTAAGCTAGTCTTGCTGAAGACAGCTACCTCCAAGATAATATGGCACAGATATAGGATGGTATGACAGCAGAGTGAGTGAGCTAAAACATACAAGCTATTGAACTGAAGTGGTTTATGTCCAGTGTTATGTTAAATTATAACCCTTATTATATACCCTGATAGGATAGTTCAAGCCTAAAATGCCACTAAAGTCATGACAGGAATATTTTTTGGTGGATGCAGCTGAATTTGGGACAAAACTGCTATATTCTGAATGAACTAAAAAAAATAATATATATTTGAATTCTACACCTCATTTGTCACGCCAAACTTAAACACAGAACAGCAGGCCATTTCAGTTTATAAAATACACAGTACTGTCTCTCTTAAGGTCATAGGCAAAATATCAACAGACTTCAACAGAACCAAGATTTTATCTATACTGTCTCATAATTTACCTCCTAGCTTTGTTCATAACTGAAATCTTTAATGGTAAAATCTTGACTTAAAAAATGTATTGGCAAAACTCCAGAATACATCAATAAATCCAAGCTTTAATCCTAAAAGTTCAAGCAGAAAATTCTGGATGACACATCAGTGACTGTCAGATCAAATCCAAACTTGGGCAGATGTGTTATTATTGGAGAATATGGGCAAGTGAAGGCTATTAGAAAAAAAACAAACAAGCAACAACAACAAAATCCAAACTTTCAATTAAATAACAGACACTTATGTAGCAGATTAGTAGTAAAGGTATTTGAATGTTCTTTTTACTCTAGAACAGCACATACAATTTTCATAATAACATACTTTTACCTCTCCTGTAACCAGTAGTTCTCTACGCGGCTGTGGGAGTAAAGGTGTACTTAGAACTGGCTAGACAGTACATGTTTATTTTATAAGATCATAACATTGCAAATTAAAGTCTATCTGCCTTATATAAGATTTCCATTTGGAAGAGAGCTGCTGAGTCTATCATCATCATATAGCCAATGCTTTCTTCTTCAGGGAGCGGCTGATGTTTTTCCTATTTAACATATAAAAAAATTAGTTGAGAAATAGGTGGAATAATTCAGGTCATACTACCAAGTCAAATAGGTAGATTAAACATTGAACAAGGCCCGTGATATGGAAGAGTTAGCTCTGATTAGATTGGTGTACATCCTGGTCCTGCAGCAATTATATTTAAAAAAACATTATTTTCAAAAAGGTGAACATCTTTCATTGTGTGATGTCTTCAGTATCTTCTTTGACTTAAACCAAGTTTTTGTAATATAGTATATGTTATAAGTGCTAAGCTAACAGAAAATTTTTTAGGTGCTACACTCTTAGATCTGTAATTGGCATTATTTAAGCTTATTACTTTTGGTTAATGCTGTGCATTCCAGCAGATTTTAATAGGATTTTTTTTTGTTGTTGCTTGGTTTGTCCTTTCTCCTATTATTTTTGATGACTTGCACTACTGGCGCAGGAATAAATGACACAAATTCTGATCCCTACATTTCTAATATTAAAATAATTATTTTTCTCTTTTATTATGCATCCCTGTTTTCACTTTACTGGGAAATTGTTCTAGTTTCCAATCAGACATTTAAGGAAATACTGTTATTTACAATGTTTAAACTGCAGTCAGATGAGCAGAGCCCCATATTACTTAAACCAACTGTTTAATTAGCACATAACACACTGGAAAAAAAGATCTTTTATGCTGGTTCTGAAAAACATAGAATTGAATGTGTCACTTGTTATCTAATATGATAAGTTCTCCCCTAATGATATTAAACTTTGTAACCTTACAACATACATTACTTATAAAACAGACGTTTAAAACTTCTTGATGCACACAAGTGTATGTAGACTCACACCATTTTAAATCTAATTAGTGTTTAATAAGCCATTGGAAATGTTGTCATTCAGCTCTTACAAATTAATCCTGATCTCTTAACACACGCTGATATTTTGAAGCAGTAATTATTCTGAAACAAGAAAGAGGTCTGAGTTAGTCTGAGTTAACAGAAACAGCTCCCATGATTATTTTATGTGCTTCCAACAAAGAGGTGTTAATAATCTCCTCATGGCTTGATAGGAAAAACTCTGTAATAGAAGGATTGAAAATTGTTCTGCATGATGATCAGCATTTTTCAATAAAACACAATACAGATCATAACAGAAGAACGAACTGTGGAGCTTTCAGAATGACAGTCCAGGCTAGAGTGATGTACTTTTGTTAGCAAATTACATGCAAACTGAGCCTGGAATCTGCTAATAAACCTGGGTTCTTTCCAGTTCATGGACTGGCAATTAAGACTCTGCACTGGAAATAATTGACAATTCTGTCAGTGTGTCAGAAGGGAATCCAGTCAGTTTCCAAGAGCTGGACTGGCTGTATGCTACTAAGAATAGTAGTAAATATATATGTTTGCACACAGAAACTCATACACATGGAGACACACACACTTACAAACATTTATATCTATGTAAACATAAATATTTATGTATTTATATAAAAACACACATGTATTATTATGCTAAAAAAAGTTGGGATACAACTGATAGGCATCTGTGAGTCTAGTTTTTCAAATGGTTAGCTGCAAGCAGGACACAAAACACTTGTACAACAGCCCTATTCTCACCATAGACTTGTAAAGTGCAAGGACTTCACAGTTCTGTTTTCACTATCCTGCTTTCCTCTGAATTGATGAAGGGCATGGATAGAAAGGAAGGCAGTAAACTTTAGAAACTCCATACTCACCAGCAAACAGTAGGCCAAATAATTTTCAATATGTACTGCATTGACATCAGCAACCTGGATGAAAGCTAAGATTTTCTCTTTTGTTTGTTTGTTTGTTTCAATTGAGGCTTCCTTGCAATGGCATCATTCTGGAGAAAGGTAAGGAATCAATAGAAATGTGATTGATGCCTAATTTTTAATAATAAATGAAGGCAATCTTTGACAAACAGCATAAGAAGCAAAATTCATCTACTCAGGGAAAATGACATTATCAGCTCACAGGAACATCAAAAAATTGTGAGATTCTGAGAAATAAAAATCTGTGACAAAGTACTTAAATATTTTTCAATTAAATTTTCTTTTTTTTAATTAAAAATTGATTACTATCTTAATAACTGCATAGTAGTTTGCCCTCTTTCATTGCCTTCCCACTAAGGTGGAAAGAAGATTAAAAAGAATAGGAGCAACAAAAGCAAACCCCCATGTCAGAAGATTAGAAACAGATGATAAGAAACTCCAGATGTGGGGACTCAAAGGAGGCATAGATATAGAGACCACATGAACACTAGAAAATAAGTAACTCATCCAAACTACATTGAATAGTGAGTAATGAGTGACAGATTTAACCAGGGCATGACTGCAGCTGCCAGTACTGACTGATTTTCTCATCAGTCTTGAATGATCTTACAAACCAATCTAGCTGATAATAAGATTTTGAAAAATAAGTAATACTAGAATGTACAGCTGCTGTAGTCTATGAACTAGTGGAGATCCTAGTAAATGTGTCAGACTCTGTATTTAACTTTTTTCCAATGTAGTTTCAATCAGTGTCACATGGATGGAATTGTATCTGCAGAGCAACTCACTTTTCAGCCGAGGATGTTCACCAGAAAAAGGAATCTCTTTGGATTTCTTAGTAGTAGTACAAAAGGTGCTTACAGCAGAAATAGGATTGAGGCAATACTGAGACAAGAATTGCCTTTCTGTTAACACATGCCAGCACTACATATCAATAACTATGAGCCAATTCTGCCCCACTTATTTGGAATCAGAGCACTGCCATGGAAACCCTCACCAGTGAAGGACCAAGAACTCTGATTCTGAACTACCAATGTATTTGCTTAACTTCATATGCAGGCTAGACCTTACACATGAGTAATGTGAAAGAAAGCCAAGTAGAATCCTGTGGTTGACCCAGGAACCCCTTTATACACTGTTGTTTTTTTTCACACTTTTTACACTTTTATTGAAGACATTACTACTGATTTCACCACTTGATTTGGTTAAAACCTCATCTACATGACCACTGTGTAAGCTCAAGTGATTACAGATACAGTAAATACAGTTCATGAATCGTATAGTTTATATTCCCCTTTCTCAGCTAGAAGTCTTTAGTGGCTATGTTACTGTAATATGCAGCCTTTCTTTCTCTCCCTCATTTCTTGAAACAAAATGTTGCATCAGGAAACCGATATGAAGTGTTAAAAAAATGGAAGCTTTTTAAAAATATTTGGTAGTGGACAAAAAAGCTTATATTTTTTACTTCTGCTCTGAGGCACCTTTAAAGAGGAGCTCTAACATCCAGAAATTTGTAGAGAATCAAAATGATACTTGGGTAAACTGAGCAGCTGAGAAGATAAAGAGAATGGGCAACTTCTCATTTTGGGGTAAATGGTTCAAATCCACCTGTATCAGTCTTGGGCAGGAGTTTCTGAAGCTCATTGACGTCTGTGAAATGAACAATGGCTTAATTTCATTTTCCAGCAGACCAGAATAATAGTTTTCCACCAAAAAAAAAAAAAAAAAAGTAGTCAGGTTACAGAACCATCTTAAATCCAGGCTTTTGTATAATGTTGGCATCCTGTGCAGTGTCAAGTTTATGCCGCTGTTGTCCTGAGACAAAATGAAATGAAAGAGAAAGTTGATCACTTAATCCACATTAGGGCTACTGACAAGATTAGTGGGTGAAGGGCATGTGGCTGTTATCTGGGACCACACCATCTTGTAATTATCTCTAAATTAAGATTAAAACCTATAATGGAACATCCTTTATGTTCAATGAAATTTACTTTAAATACATGTAAATATCAGCATCTGTTTTCATTATGATTGTTACTACATTCACTCATTCATGGCAGCACTGCTCATAAACATAATTATTTGATTATGCTCCATTCTGTTTCAAGTGAATGCTCAGTGTAGCCCTGTACCATGTAGTGCTAGAAGGAAACTGGCTTTCTGGTTGCATCTATTGCTGAACCAAACCAGCTTCTAAGCTCTCTATTCAGTAGGTACTAGTTATTGGGAACTCCAGGTGAAAAAAGATTATTTCTCATCATAGATTGTGAACAGAAAGTGGAACAATAATAGTGCTTAATTTATGTAGATGCTAGTAGAAATCCCTCTGTAACATCAGAACTACCTTATCCCTGTATTCCAATTCAGAACTGGTGTAGAGAAGAGCACCTTACTTAGTAAGAAGTGTATCAACCCATCTGCATCAACCCTTTGCAGAAAAACAGCATGAGATTACTCAGACAACTTGAATTCTCATGTCTTTACAGTGAAGTATGGCATCAGAGAGTAGTTTAGTTGTGGTATCCTTAAGGCTCAGTCCTGAAAATAATCTGATTTAACATTTTCTTCAAAGAGAAATACACAAAAAGAAGAGAGCACTGATGACATTTCTGGTATTAAAAAAAATGATAAACATCATCCATAGACAATCTATGTGATGATTAACTGGATGACTGTGATAGTTGTAATGACAGAAACAGAATAAACTTTGTCAGGTTAAAGTTTAGTATAATGAGGTTGAAGCCTAATACAAATTACAATTCCCTTTTAGGGGACTCACAGCTAGGAGTAGCAGCAAAGAAGGATTTGTATGTAAAGGCTAGTCAGACCCTGATTCCTACTGCAATCCACCAACCGAAAGATACAATCTTATAATACACCAACAAGGACTTTTCTAATAATATAAATTAGGGAAATTATTATACCATTGTATGAATTACTGACATTTTTATTTCATAAATACTTCATGCAATTCTTATAATTCTTATATAAAAAAAATCAAAACTAAACAACTTCATGATAACTTATAGAAAAGACTGAAGAACCTGTCGATAGATCATACCTGCACTCTACTCAAGGGACTTAGCCAGCCTAGTAAAACTGAACCAAACATTTCTTATTTGACAGTGTATCAGGATTAAAGAGTAAAAACGGAAAAATGCATTTAATCTAGAAAAGAGATAATGGAAAGAACACTGCTCTACAACAATGATTCTGTATGTACACATACAGGCCAAAAAAATTGAGGTGGAAAATGTTACAGCAGAATGAACATAATTGTCAGAAGAATGACATCTGACATTTTCTGACAACAGAAGTAGTAAGATGGAAGATGATCCATTTATGAAAAAGAGGTTTAAATGACAAGGCTCTATGTGAAAACAAGGCCTTGGGTTCAGTAACCCTGGAGGTCTCTTCCAGTCTGACAGTCCTATAAATCATAAGTCCTCTAATCCTATAAAACTTGTGCACACAGTGGGCAGTGTCTGTGGAAACATACAAAGCTGCTTATGTAATAGAGAAGGCCACAGTCACAAAATGAAACCCTAAGTTAGAATTTTGTCAAAAAACTCTGTTTAAAATATCAAGCATTAACTTCTCGCCAATCTTCTTTTATGAGGTGTATCCCCTATCTGAAGGATATATATACTTTTATCCATTACATTCACCTGCTCATTTTTCTTTCTGCAGATAAACAGAGTTGTGAGTGAGGTTATAGAACATTTTAAATTTCTTGAAGCGGTAATTATCTGCATCCCTTCAGGGATCTTTTCTAAAGCCCTGGTCTTGACAGTTTGAAAGTTGCACAGTGTATTGAGATTTGATAAGCATTTTAAAAGTGAACACTGATCCAGTATTTTAAGCAGTTTTTCTATTTATCTAGAATGACCTACAGGTACTTCTGGATGGATGGCATGTCATGACTGTTAATTGATTTGTGGAAAAAATTACTCCTTAAAAGAAACTAAGCATAATTAAAAAAAATAATAATTATGTATTTCATGGGTTCCCTGTCTATTGCTAACTGAAAAATAAATTAATCTTATGGAATAAACTTTTCCTCAGCATTTTATTGGTTTTGAACTCTTAAACTGCACAATAAATAGGCTGATAAACAGCATGCCTCCATTCGCGATAGAAAGAAGAGATACTTCTTCAGTTCAGTCCCAGGATGTATAGTTCATTAGTGGGATTCCCTAGTTGTCTCCTCACAAGCAATTCTATTCTGTAATTTACCTACTACTTAATTAACAGACCTTGGCAAATCTCAATTAATAATTTATTTGATTAATTTAGCTTTTTTTCCTTTTAACAAAATGTATCAGAAGAGACTAGGAAATTTTCCAAGACGTATTTTTTTAGTGAACATTTACAGACATCTTTAGCAAATAATTCTTGTTTTTTATTGATATTATTTAATTTCATATTATTACATCTTATAATTTAGATATCTGCTTTAACCAGGTTATTCATTGTTAGTACAGAAGTTTTACGTGGCTAAAACCAACCAACTGGTAATTTTGGTTTCTTAGACCTGGCTATAATATTCACAGTTCATAATGTCCTGACTAAATCACCAATTCAATAAGCAGAAGCAAAATATTAAATAACAATCACAATGTCTCGCCAAAAATTCTGAATATTTAAGAGTTAGTTAATTTGAAATTTAAACTGAAAAAAAAAAAGTTTGCAACTCACTGGAATAGTAACATAAATAGTAACATAAATTAACTATACATGTACTTGATTATTCTTGGAGAATATTCAACTTCACAGAAATGAAACTTGTTTTCTCTTTTTATTGGTCAAGAATCTGAAGATGTTTTTGCCCTTGAGCTCAATAATGTGTATTATTGCTGCACCCAAAGCCCACTGAATTCTTTGGAGAAGCCTCCACTGATTTCATTGTTGGTTGGATCACATATTTTAAAAGTGTATTAAAAAATGTCAGCTTCCTGATTTAGAGACAGTGTAATGACATATTATTGCAATACTGACTCCATAATACTCAATAGAGTACATGACTCCAACAAGACTGCATTTTGATCCTGTATTTATGATTCAGTCTTCCTACTTCCTGCCTGAATTGTGGCTGAAAACTCATCCTCCTTCTAAATGGTGAGTCAGTTCACTAGTATTCAGGACTACATGGGAGCCTGTCTTACACCTGAAAATGTTGATGCATGCCCAGAAGTGGTCAGTGCTGGTGCTCATCATATTATGCAACAGCCCAGGAAACTTCACCTGCAGCACTTTGTTACCTGGAGGAAAGATGACTATTTCTGCAGTGCGCATCTACCATTCATACAGTTATGGTGAGGAAGAAATTTTCTCTGTTCTTTTGAGAGTGGAAGTTCCTGATCCCAGAAAGAACAGGGGAAAATGAGTCTGATTCAAGTCTAGCAGAAAACACATTCAAGCAGAAAGGAGTGATGAAGCCTTAGGTTTCCAGCTTTGGTTCTGAAAGACTTGTTAAGTGGTTTTACAGTATACCTACATACCTAAGGAAGATAGCTGGAAACTCCACGCCACTTGATTCCCAACTAAGTGTGCTTCATCCAAAGCTGTAAACATATTCAACAGGAAATGTGAAGATTATCTGGCATCTGAAATTGCGAGAGAAACCACAAATTTGTCCTATAGTGAAGCTGGTGAGAGACAAAGAAGTTTGGCTTGAGATTCCTGGTATGTCTCACTTGTTCACAGTATTCTTAGAGAAAGAATTTGGGAATACATTGCTCTCTGAAGGCATTCAGGTCATACAGTTAATGTAGAAAGGAATGTGATCTTGACATCAGTCTTGGAGGATATCTAATACTTTCACTTGATAGTGAAGGGAACCTTTGATTCATACTTGATCTGCTCAGTCGGTAAGGCATGCAACTGCAGCAACGGCAAATTCTGTGGTTGAGTGTTAGATTGAGCTGTACAGGAGGGTTCCCAGAGCCAGGGAAACCTGAGGAAGAGTGGAGACTCCCGCCAGGATTCAGCAGCTTTCTGTCGTGTCTTGGGTATTGTTAGAAGCAACTGAGAGAGATTTAAACAACCCTAAAGAGCATTGTGAACAGTGTGCAAATAGGGATCGAAAGGGTGCACAGAGAGGGCAATTTCTGCTGCATTTTGCATGAGAAGGGCTGTGCACCCTGCCTGTAGCCCATAGCCCAGGCAAGTGCTCTAGGTATCTGCCAGGATTGTGGGCACTTGCCTCAGAGTTAAAACCAGTGTTTCTACAGAGAAAGCCCCTGAGATGTCTGACACTTCTACACAGGAAGAACTGATAAGAAAGACTTCAGTACAGATGGTAAATTGCAACAAGTGCCCAGACCCTTCTGCTGAAGAAAAAGTAATTACCTGCAAAAAAAGGGCAGAGGTTCATTATCTCTTGTGTATTGTGTCTGAGTTGCACCAAAAAGTTTAAAGTCACGGTACTAGAGGGGCCGAGACAGAGATAGATCAGTGGTTTCAGAATCATATTCCTGTGGCAGACACCACAAAGAATGAGGCACCTGGGACCCTGGTGAACAACAAAAGCAGGACTTTGCTTCTGTCTCACCCTTCAGCATTAAAACCAAAACCAGATATGAAGCTTTAACAGCCGTAGACACACAGGAGCTAGGTCTGCAAGGAGAGAGTATACCAGCAGTACAGTGGATCCCACAAATAGAAACAACATGTACTCGTAGAGGGTGACTCTATTGAGGGGCACTGAGGAACTCATCTGCCAACCTTATCGGGAATCATGAGAGGTATGCTGCCTTCTGGGAGCTAAGGTCCGAGAAGTTTCTGAGAAGGTGCCACAATTTGTCAAGAGCACTATCCACTACTGCTCTTTCATGTGGGCACAAATTACACTGCAGGCTGAAACCTGGACAGAATCAAGGACCACAAAGCCCTGGGAGTGCAAGCAAAAAGTATTGGTGCCCAAGCTATCTTTTCTTCCATTTTATCAGTTAGAATCATAGAATGGTTTGGGTTGGAAGGGACCTTAAAAATCATCTTGTTCCAACCCCCTGACACAAGCAGGGACACCTCCTACTAGACCAGGTTGACCTTTCTCTGGGAAGAGGCCTTCTTTCCATTTGTATCTGTTCTAGGTGCTACAAGCCAAGCTGAGTTTACCCTTCAGGTAGCTTCTAGCAAAGGGATCAGAATACCTGAAGGTTCATTATGCAATCTCTTAAACACAGCTGTGTCCCCTACATTTCCCTGCTAATCTTGCAGGCAGCTGCTTACCGTGAGATCTGATGGATGCATTTATTCCCTATTCCACTGTGCAAATAGGCATCTTCCTGCTTCAAGTGAAAGGCTGTGAATCTATTTCACCTACCTAAGATATGTTCCTCTTCATGCCTAGAAACCGTGTTGTTAGCAGCTAAATAGATTAATTCTCCCTCAAATATGACTGAGATTCACAGTTAGGTTACCTGCAAGGTCCAAATCAGTATGCCTTCTTACAGCTTGGACCCTCTTGAACTTGGCTTCCCCTGTGATAAACAATAGTGCTGTTTTATCTAGGGGACGGAGTCAAGTTCACTTCTTTCTCGTTTAGCTATTCTTCCACCTCCCTGAAGAAAATTCTCCCTGTCGGTCTATAAGCAACCCTAAGGAGTACTCTTAGTCCTGTCCCATGTTCTTGGATTAAAATGGTATATTAAAATAATTTAAAATTATCATTAGACTGTCATAAGATCAAATTTCATTAAGAAAAGGAAAACTTGACCTCAGGTCTGCCAGGTAGACATGTTAACTATGAAGTTACTTAGGAAATTATCTAATTCTCCTGCTCTATCTAGGGAGAAAGGAGATTGGCAGTCATTGAGATATGAGTACAGAATCATGAAACCTCATCTGAGGTAAGTGCTTTTTTGCAACCTAAAGTAATGCTGTTATACTCTTGAACATGTTTTGCATACCCATCAGTCCTGCTTTTCCTCTAGGCATTTAATTGATTTCCTGTTCAGTTGGCTGATCCCATTTTACACCTGCAAATCTTCCTCACTATTATGCAGGGAACCACAATGCAGACCCAAAGGCTGGGCTCAAAGCTTGATGTTTTAAAGATACAATGTTCTGTATTGAACTCCTCAGTTGTTGGCAGAACTAGCCCCGTGGTTGTGTTTTGTGTCAGTATAATTAATCCACAGCAGTTGTTCAGCACAGTATTTTCCCAGTACTGAGATTTCACACTGCATTACAAATGCACTTTGCAGTAGGTGGCAAGCATCAGGGAATCTTAAATGCATATCCACAGCCGAAGCTCACCTCCAAGATCATCCGAAGGATCTCTCAGGGTGCTTCAATGCCACCACAAGAATACTGTGCTGCCTTCTTCAACTCAGAATCCTAATGTGTGATATTCTGCATACTGCCATGCATGGTGTCTTAAAAGGCTTGCAGTCATCTCCTACAACTGACATGTAGCCACAAGCCACAGGAGCAACTAGAAAAAGAAACGGATTATGAATGAGAAAAGGGGAAAGAAAGGGAGAAAATTTGAAATCTAAATGAAAAAAAATCAGATACATTTAAGTATTTTTTCCAAAAACAGTCCTGTAAACTTAATAAGAAAAATCTTACTAGACTTCTGTGTTGTTCAGATCCTTTGGAAGTTATATGCAAAGCCAAGTTTATTGAAATTAATTTTAAATCATAGAATCATAGAACCATAGAATCATCAAGGTTGGAAGATTTAACCATCTACCTACATCACCACTAAACCATATCACTCAGCAACACATCCAGATGTCTCTTGAACACCTCCCAGAATGGTGACTCCACCAACTCCATGGGCAGCCTATTCCAATACCTAAACACCCTTACAGTGAAAAAAAATTTCCTGTGTGGATATAAGTGTAGGAGAGACTATGGCATGTTAATTAATACCTATTACATTAATGTGTTTGTAGGTGTCCCGTTCTGAAAGAGAAATAAATATATAAAACCAAGTATTTTTCTTTCAACAAAACTTTTTTTTTTTAAAAAAAGAATTCAGTTATAGAAAATAAAAGTGATGGAACATTACTTGTAGGGCTTTTATATCCAAAAACGTAAATGGTCCACATCTGCTCCACCATGATTCTCCATGGGATGCAGGGGGACAGCTTGCCACTTCACCATGGCCTGTACGAGAAGGTCTGCTCCGGTGCATCTCCTTCCCTCCTTCCTCACTGATTTTGTTATCTCTGCTCAGGTATTGCTCTCACCTCTCCTTTTCTCCTTCCCAGGTGTTTTAGCAGTTTTCTTTTCCCATTTTATAATATGTTAATCACAGAGGCATTATCACCATCACTGATGGGCTCAGCCTTAGCCAGAGGTGGGTCTGTCTTTGGAGCTGGGGGAGCTTCTTGCAGCTTCTCACAGGAGCCACACCCATGCGCTTCTCTGCTACCACAGACCTGCTGCACAGACACCACACACCTAGACAGAGCTTTGGGTTTGTATAATATGGGGTGTTAGTAAAGAAAATGGATTTTCATATGTGTTCCCACTGACTTCATTAATAATTGGTTTACTTCCCTTGTCAAAGTAAGTTGGTTGTATCTTGTTGCCATGAAGATCCTATGTTACATTCAACTAAATGTAATTATCAGCCCACAAGATCTGATTAATCATTTAATGTCATGATTTGACCCAAAACTAGGAAGAACATGAGGGAAAGAAAGTAAATTTCTCTTTCATCTGGCTTTCCAAACCAAGAACTCTCTGCTTTAAAATCTTCAAAAAAGAGTGACAGAGTAGTCTTGTTTTAATGCACTACATATGTACTGTATTGTATTTATTATAAATTTTCAGATTGACTCTTTCATGTGGAATCGTCCGGACTATAGGTCATGTCTTACTGATGGTAATGTTATTTTTTCTTTAGTATTCCTGTTCTGAGATATTTTCTTGCAAGTATGACAAGGTCTCTAAAACTCAACAATGCTATAATATGGCTCAAAAAAAATCGTGATTCACTTTTATACCTAAATATTGACATTAGAATCACCTGCATCTCAGTTTACATTCTTCAGGAAAACTCACTAAAAATATATGAGGCTTCAGAATGTATTGGCTATCTCCTTATTAACAGCTGAAACAGCTCTAAGCAATTTTATGACTACATTCAACTACCGTATCTGACAGAATCAAAAGATGTTTGAAAATCTGGAATTTATACCTCTCATATAGTAAACTCCAACCTGCAAAGTGCAGTAGCTACTGTCTGGAGGATTCATTGCCTTTTGATTTAAAGCAATATGTTCTTAGAGACATATTGACAGCTTATGAAAACATCGAAAATTTGGCTTGGAGAGGTACACTAGGATCATGCACATATTATTATATGTCTTTTTCCTTCAACAAGTTCATCTATAAACTCTACCTACTCTTAAGCTATGTGGGCACTGGTTATCTTGAAGGGCCATATATATATATGTATATATATATAAGTGGGAGAATTGTCCAGGTAGATTAAATAGACACATACAAGAATAGAATTATCATTTGAGGGATTTTTTACAAGGGTGTGTAGTAACAGGACAACAGGAAATTGCTTTAAACTGGAAGAGGGTAGATTTAGATTGGATATTAGGAGGAAATTCTTTACTGTGAGGTTGGTGAGACACTGACACAGGTTGTCCAGAGGAGTTGTGGGTGCCCCTTCCTTGGCAGTGTTCAAGGCCAGGTTGGATGGGGCTTTGAGCAACCTGGTCTAGTGGGAGATGCCCTTGACTGTGGCAGGGGGTTTGGAACTAGGTGATCTTTAGGGTCCCTTCAAACCCAAACCATTCTATGATTCTATGATCATATTCAAACCATAGGAAAAGATGTTACGGAAAGGAACATATCTTAAAATGATAAAAGCACATTGGAGCCATCTTAGAAAACTGCAAAATATAAATTTGTCGTACAGATTATTGAGTCCTGGAAATTCACTTTCATTTAAACATTTGAGTCAAAGATTCAAATGCTTGCCATTCCTTGGCTTACATGGTAAGTGATGAGGCTGACAGCTCTGCCCTAGAGCCCATTACCCTTGTGGAAAGGCCTCAGAGCATCACCCACACACATGACATTACAGCGACAAACCCTTACATTCTTGCAGATGGTGATAAATGGATGGCTGACACTGAGTGATATGACATCCACTGCTCTGACTCTGTAAATGTTACCTACTGGGAGGCAGTGAATATTTTCTCTCTTTAGTCACAGTTGTTATCAATCCAGTGCTAGGTGGATTTGAATATTTATTATAGCTAGGAATGAATGCATATACCTGTTGCTGTAGGTATCTTTTGTATGGAGATAGAGAAGTGCAATTTAGTCATTTAAATGAGTAAGTGAACTTGTTTGAACATAGTACCAGCACAAACTAGTTATTTTCTAAAACTTCCCATGTTCAGCAGTTGTATACAAAAGTCAGCTACCATGGATGTGGGTTTCTAAGCACTTCTGTGAAAATTTGAACATGAGAATCTAAATTAATCTCTCAAGATATGAATTAATTTAGAATTAAAGTTCAAGTGGCTGTTATATTACTCTTATTTTGCTAAAAAATAGCATCAGAGTAAAAAAAATATATTAAAATTTTAATCCATTTTAGGCATATCTCAGCAACAGCTTTATACCATTTCAGTAGTAACATGTAAAGCAAGGTGGTAGAATATTACTCTTTCTAGATGGATTACTAATAATGCTTCTCAAAGACTAATTGAATGTACTCTGAAAGAGTTCTTCTGAAGTTTGCAAGAGGTTATTGAGAATTGTTTCTAAAAAACCATGCATGAATTTGTAAGCTCTTTATGATTTAAGTCTGTTGAGACCTAAAGTTATCACATGGGCAAATAATGCACTTTTCAGGAAGCACAAAACCAAGAGAAAGTGAATTACACAGAATCACAGAATAGCTTGAGTTGGAAGGTACTTCAAAGGTCATCTACTCCAACACCCCTGCCATGCGCAGGGACATCCTCCACTAGATAAGGTTGCTCAGGGCCCCACACAACCTGGACTTGAATGTCTCCAGGGACAGAGAATCCACCACTTCTCTGGGCAACCTGTTCCAGTGTTTTACCACCCTCATGGGGAAAAACAACTTCTAACCTAAATCCACCCTCCTTCAGTTTAAAACCATTACCCCTCATCCTGTCACAACAAGGTTGGCTAAAAATCCTGTCCCCATCCTTCTTGTAGGCTCCCTTTAGGTATTGAAAGACAGTGATGAGGTGACCTTGGAGCCTTCTCTTCTCCAGGCTGAACAGCTCCAACTCTCTCAGCCTTTCCTTGTAGGACAGGTGTTCATGTCCTTCTTACTCTGAGGGCTCCAGAGCTGTATGTAGTACTCCAGGAGGGATCTTACCAGAGCAGAGTAGAGGGGCAGAATCACCTACCTCAACCTGTGGGGCACACCTCTTCTGATGAAATCCAGATATGGTTGGCCTTCTGGGCTGCAAGGGCATGTTTCTGGCTCATGTCCATCCTTTCGTTTACCAGTACCCCCAAGTCCTTCTCAGCAGGGCTGCTTTCAATCACTTTATTTCACAGATTCATACTGAGGGTTGCCCCGATCTAAGTGCAGGACCTTGCACTTCTCCTTGTTGAACCTCATGAAGTTCCTCTGGAAGGTATCTCATCCTTCAGGTATGTCAACCACACCACTCATCTTGGTGTCCATGAACTTGCTGAGGGTGAACTTGAGCCCACTGACTATGTCACCAATGAAGAGACTGAACAGTACTGGCCTCAGTATGGAGTCCTGGGGGACACCACTTGTTACTGGTGCCCATCAACACATTGAGCCATTGACCACTACGCTATGGATGCACTCATCTAACCAATTCCTCACCCACCAAACCATCCACCCATCAAATCCATACCTCTCTAGTTTAGAGATAATGATGTTGTGTCAGACCATGTCAAAGGCCTTACAGAAGTCCAGATAGATCGTATCCGTAGCCCTCCCTTTGTCCACTGATGTAGTTACTCCATTAGAAACAAAGAGCTTGGGGATGTTGAAGAGGAACTGTTATTTGTGTCTGGGTGCATTGTGTTGATAAAACTAATTCACTTGGCATTTGGTATATCTTTGCTCTGTTTTGAGTGTAGAAAAAATTCTTATTTTGGATATTATATGAAAATTCCTTGCTTAAAAAAAGCCAGGGTGTTCTATGAAAGTCAATGACAGTTTTGCCTGTAGCTTCATTTGTACCATCTTTCACCATAGATAATTTTATCAGGTACAGGAATTAAAATCAGCAGATGTTACAATTTTTTATTGTGCAGCTATAGGCAATATAATGAAACACAGAAGTTGCCTACTACAGATGCATGTTGTTGATGTAATATGCCACCTGAAAAAACAGCTCTTGACAGATGTACCTTGAATAAGACTTTTCCCAAGTGCCATGCCAATGATTTCCTTGATAATAATTCATTGTATAATATAAATAGAAATATTGATTAAAATAATGTCATACAGAAACAGCATATAAATAACTGTAAACTTGCCCTTTCCCTAATTTCCCTTCCTTATTAGTGCAGAAATATTTTTCATGTAACTGTCATTGCTAGAAGCTATTTCATATAAAACACCAGCTCTCACCAGAAATTAGAGCTGCAGAAACTTTGCATGTTGCTCAGTTGCTTGGAAATGTGTATGTTTTTCTCTACAGAAAATGACTTTTTAAGGTTATTAGAAAACAACCAGTGCTTGAAGAATATAATTGGAGTATCACATGAATGTTCCATGAAAATCAAAAACTCTCATTTTATTAGGTATGATTAGAGAAGGATCAAAACCTGAATTCTATGCAACAAAATACTGTGATAAAACTGGAAAAGGTCATTGGAAATATGAAAGCAGAAATTATTTACTTGTGACAGGTATTACATTTGAAAAGCTTGTCTGTCTCTATCTGCATGTAAAGCTATGCGTTTGTAGATATGCAGTTGTATGAAATGTTATTGAAACTTTCCCTAAGAGCTTAATCTCTTTAGATATATGTGATATGTTAAATTTTTGCAAGGTTTTACATTGGTGTGTGTTATGGATGATTTTGTAATACATTATCCTGGAATATATGAGAGTGGGAAGACAAGTTCATAAGACTAGAACTTGCAGCAAATATCAAACCACAACTTTGATTCAGCATTAAAGTTTCAAATAAGTCACTGAAAAGTCAAAATTGGAGTGTAAGTTGAGCTTCATGATCAGGGTATGATCAAATTTACTTCAGGAAATTGACTGGTGTATTCCCTGATATACTTCTCAGAAAAAAAAATAAAAAAAAACAGTTTTAAAATAAAATAATACTCTTTTTCTGGTTAAAACTAGTTATGGAAACATGGAAAGTCCTCTTTCCCCACTAATGCAAGTTATCCTTGAGGCATCTGAGATTTTGAATTCCTTGCTCAACTGTGAAGTCAGTAACCCACAGCTCATTCTTGGACCAAGTTAAGTAATGAGAGTTTGTTATCCTGGCTGGTGTGATCCTGAAACTAGAGCTGGGATTTCTTTCTCTGCATATGCATTGTTTTTTGAAGTAAATGAATATATATCTTTTGATTTTTTTACTCTTATACAAAAAGAGAATGTGTTCATGACACTGAAAGAAAAAGAACAACGAAACAGATTAAAAAACTATAAAGCAAGTCATTTAACTGGGATATATTTTATGAAAATTAGTATTAAAATCAATCAGTGCTGTTATTTGTAAACTCCTTTAGTTATATTTTCACTATTCTGATTTTCACTGTACAACCCTTTAGATTGTTTAAATAAGGACAATATATGTTCCTTTCTTAATATGGAAGGATATAGAAACACAAGTTGCATTGTCAATTACTCTTCTGAAACAGACCCACTGAAAATAATTTTGTAATTCTGTAGCTCACAGGGACATTTCTTAAGGATTTTTCCCCTTCTTTGAACCTACTAAAGCTTTGATTCAGAGAGGATTTGTGCCCTGCAGGGGGGGGAGATTTTCTACTAACTGAAGCACAAAATCTATCCGTGCTCAGTAGCTTAAGCAAAAACCTATTCATCCTGCATCATTTTTCCTAAGCAAATTGTTTGCCTGTGAAAGCACGGGACAGAAGAAGCAAGAAGTAAGGGCACAAAGCAGCAGAAACCAGGAGAAATGAAATTTAAAGTGCTAAGAAGCTACTAGAGAGAAGTGTGTTCTGCTGGAAAATGTTTCTTTACATTGAGGGCTATTCTACCTTCCTTGGTCCTATTCAAAGAACAGTTAACACTTGTTTAAATACTTCCATGTCACATATTGAAAATTTTTGTGTATTGTCATAGAACTACTGCTGCATGCATATTGGTTGTCTGCAGTTTCAGATGCACAGGTTACTTTTGCAGACAGTAATTTTCATCTACAAAATTTATGCATCATCTGCATCTTCAATTAAATGGTGTGATGTCACATTTCAAATGACCTGACTGATAGCATGTTTGGTTTTTTCGGGTACCAGTTTATTCTCACAAGAACAATCAGTACCTTGACCTTGGCATTTTGAAAATATGCTCCCTGAAACCTACAGCTGAGATTTCAAGGAAAAATAAATGTGCTAAGAGCACATGCTTAACTCATACTCTGTAGGCCTATGTTCCAGGTTGCTATGAGCTTTCAAAAATCACATTTCGACATTGGGCATCTATGTTATCGGATTGTTGTTTGTTTGTTTGTTTGCTTGTTTTAAAAAAAGTAAATATAATAAAAAGAACTAAAAAAACTGGGGAAAAAAGTGTGAGCAAGCAAATAATTTTCTTGAGCTTGTTTGTATTTTATGTTTGAAACACACCCATTTATATAATTTTCTATCACATCTCATCCCAACACTTAATATAATGTCATTAAAAAGGAAGGACTAGTCAGAATAAAGTGTATTCATTGACATCACATTTCAATTTTTTTTGCCACAAACAAAGTCTCAAACCTATATCAAGTACTTTTTCCCAACATATGAGTTTTCAATAAAGTCCATTCTTTTCCCACATTAACTCCAGAGACATGTGACAGTTTTATATATCTGAGAAGGAAGATCATGTTCTTGCCTCATATTTACTATAGCTCCCATTACAAAAAAAAATTCCAAGCATATTTTTTAAAAAATTTAAAGCATCAGTCTGCATGAATGATGTATTTAGAAAGGTCTTCTGAAATAAGTAAACCTTGTGTGAATTTATCCTCTGCTAAAGTACTGTCACTAAAGAAATTGCTTCTGAAGTACAATGATATAACTTGAATATTATAAATAACTTCTTTTGACAAGTAAGAATGATGAAAAAAGGGAAGATACAAAATCTGACAGGTTAAAAGGGAAATACCTGTGTCATAATCTGAGGAAGGATTTCTTCTTCACTGTTGTGATGACCGGTTTAAGTGATAACTATTGTATAGGTGGAAGCTAACTGTTTAACTTTGGAACAAATGGATAATCTTTCATAAAGTTTTGTTGATGCTAATATAATTATTTTTTCCTATCAATTCTGTTTTCTCCTCACAACCATAAAACCTTCTTAACTTTCTTGTGTATTGGATGTTGCCTCAACTTCAAAGACCTTTTCTTTTTGTCAGTATAAACATCTTGCTTTTTTTTACAGAGAAAAAGCAAGCCTTTGCTTTGAGAAAGTAATGACTTGCAAGAAAGAGAGTAAATATAGATAGAGGTAGGCCTGCTACACAGGGAAAAGTCAAGACCTCATATGTCATTGAGAGAGATGAATGAAAAGCTGTGTTTGGTGAAAGTCTGAAGTTCATTGATTAAGGATGAGGAAATGCTAGCCACGCTAATTCCAAATCTGCCATGGGATTAGGATGTTGACAAAGTGTTAAAGAGACAGAAAGTAAAACTGACACTAAACACAGCTTCTTCAAAGGATAGAAGGGGGAAAAACATTTTTCTTAAGTTTCAGAATAGAGTAAGGATCATAGACTTATTCCACCATTTGGTACAGTACTTTGGAAGTGAGCAAAAATAAAAAGCATAAATTGCAAATTCTTAAAGAGGTGGTGAACTGTTGTGTGAAAAATTGTACCCTTTTATTACATGGCATTAAATGAGCAAAAATAACCCTTTGTATAAAATGTCCATTCTGTCCTTCAGAATTCTACCTGTCCTAATAATTTTCCTTATTTTAAGTGAGGGTATAAACCAAATTAATAGGTTCCCTAAGAAAAGAAAAATACAACAAATGGCAGCTCAGAGAAGAAAAATATCTTAAGCAAGACCTCTGAACACTTCCTATTTCATTCCTTTTAAAAAACACCATAAGCTGAACTCAGCCTTTAGTGCTCTTACACGCCATACAACCTTCAGGAGACTCAGTGTTATATTCAGGGGTTATCGCTACAATAAATAGTTACCAAAGAAAATGCTTTGAGAGTTACAAATTGGTCAAAAAGGCAATGACTTTTGACACCTACACCTATGACTGTTCAAGTTCTGTAGGCTCTATATCTAAAATATGTGCAAGCAAGACTTTATTAACATTGAAATGGTCCTGTTGTTTATGAAAAAAATTATGACTGGTTAACTAAGATTAAAATCTTTCTAGCCTATACTTTTTGCCCAGCCTTGTGTAATATGGAATCTGCTGGCAAAAATAGACTGCTTAAGAGGTAAAAGTTATATTGTAAAAAGTCATCTTCTCTAAAATAGTTTATTTCCACTGGCAATATAAAATACTTATATAGCAGGAAAGGTCAAGGGAAGTGGGAAGTAGGAAATGCTTTGCCAAATCAAGTACTAATATTCAGTGCATTGGCTACCAAATGGTATGGCCTATGTACCCATGCTTGGTTGCAGTTTCTAGGTAGGTGGGAAGAATGTTGGTATCTAGTTAAAAGAGAGGAAAACAGTTTTTCAATGATGGTCCAGAAATCCAAACTGGGTTTAATATGTTATATTTTAGTTCCATGGGCTTTCCAAAGTTCTATAATCACAGATATTCAGTGTAAAGTTCTGAGGGAATTAAACATTATATTGCAAATCTGCTCATTATGTGCCTTTTTAATCCTTTACAGATGTCAAGTTTCAGAGGACTACCATTAAACAGATAAGATAACTATGAGATAATTTTTAAGATATTTATGTTCCTTTGGAATGGAATTTTCCTGAACTGTTCTGATATCTCAAGAATTCATATTCAAGTGACATTTCTAGCACTATTTCTTTCCTGATGCCAGTTACATGTTTGAAAGGGTCCAACTCTATTCTCATTTATATGGTTTTGTGCACGTGAGTAACTTCTTTGATTTAACCTGTGTTGTTACAGATTTATTCTGGAGGAGGAAAAAAGTGCTTTGCCCAACATACGAGTTTGCTTTCTGTGCTTAGAGTTGGAGTGCCATTTTAAGCAAATGATAAATAGGGCTTATGTATATTTTTTTCCTGGTTCAAGGATCCATAAAGGACCTGCACTTCTAGTATGAGCTCTATTTTTTCTTGGTCAAGATTTCTTTTCTCATGTGTGAATCTAATTGAGCTTGTGTTTCATTCTGAGTTACAATAAACTAATGTTGACAACGTGTTCTGTTCACACTTACACAGGTATAAAAAGAATGAAATTCCACTTAAGGGAATGCAGGTCTGTGGTACCTCACCCATAGTAACAAGGGTGAATATGTTTTGGTCAGAGATCAGACTGATGACTGGCATTTGCAGTTGCACTTTGGTTCAGACAAAACTGATTAGATGCAATCAGAAATTGATACTGAGGGGTCCCTAGGTTCATAAAATTTTCAGTAAGAAACTTTGGGTTTTCAGTCACCCATATGTAACTATCAAGTGTTATTTATGACAGTAAGGGGTATTTCACCTGGAATCCAACGAGTGCTTAGGATTCCTAAAGATGTGATGTCATATCTGCAGCTCCTCTTGGATGTCTCAGATCTCCTTGTTATCTCAAAAAAAAAAAAGAAAATAAAAGTAAGTATCAATGTGTGGGAAACAACATCAGGTCATGTATTTGTATTTGGTGACATTTTATATCAGTAAAGAAAAAATGCCAAAGGAAAATCTGTCCTGGACTGAACATAATACTGCAGCAAAAATAAGCTGTAGCTTAGAAAGTATTTCATATTTTTATTAAAGCTGTAGGATGGAAAACAGCTACTGTTAGACTTGAAGAAGATTTAAAATGGCCATATGAGATACTTAGATGCAGATGGACTGCAGATAGTATGGGTAATAGCACTGTGAAGGAATACTTTTTAATCATTTTCATAGCTAATATATTCTCTATTCAAGTAATAGAAAATATATTGGACCTGAGTCTGCTTTCCACTTTGATAGCATGCAATAACTAACTCTGTTAAAGTAATTTTGGGTTCTAGCAGCATAAAACTGATGTAAAAACATAATCAGGACCATTTCATCTGCTGGCAGCAAACCGAATATGCATTTGGATTTTCTTGTAGAAATTCTAGTAAGACTAGTATTAAAAGAAGAAAAGAAAAAGAAAAAAAAAAGAGAAAAATGGAAAAACATCCTACCACCTCTGTAGATAATGAGCTACAGAGATTATTCAAACCGCTTGGCACCTTCTTATCCTCCCTTTATTCAGTCTTTCAGACATAAAACCTAAACAGTAAATTCATTGTTTGTTTTAGTTGATTGACTGTATTCTTACATTCCTGAGTTAATGTTCCAGTAGACAAGATGCTTAAAGACTTTTGAGAAGTTATATAGCTTACAACAAGAAGGAAACATGCAAAACAACAAGCAGCAAACATAAAAGTAAAAATAAATAAACAGATTTAGTCTTACATGCATCTCTTAAGGAAAAGTCTGGGTAGATCACTATCGTATGGCTAAAATTCACAGGACAGTTACTTTATGTCTCAGGAAACTGTCAGGAGTTTCCTTTTTCATTTCTGTTGGTATCAGAACTTTCCAGAACTATAGTGATGCATAGAAATGAGTCTATGCTATAAAAAATGAAAATATTACTCAGTTATTTTATTGCAGCAGCACTGTACCATACACTACCAAAAACCACAGAGGGATACAAACCTTTCCTCTAAGCACCTTGTGGGCTAAGTGGACAAGAACAAGACAAAGCATAAGAAGAGAAACAGCACAGAAAAGATAAGTGATTTTCCTACAAATCAGGACAGAGGCAGAGACTTTGGACAAAATCCCAAGCGTCCCTGAGGATCCCTGCGACTGTGGGATCTGCTCCAGCTCCCTGCTTTGGTCATATCTCTCAGCAGATCAGCTTGGCAATGTCCACCAGATCTGTGGGTGCCTTCCAGCAGCTGTGGTTTCTGGCAACGATGCATAGTTCTTCTTTCTTTATATCTTTTTCCTGAATATAGAGTTCCTTCTCTTAATGTTTCTGTTTTGTTTGGCCATTTCCGTGCTAGGAGAAACTTCATGCTTCTGTTAGGAACAATGAGAAGGACAAAAGAACCCAAAGCTCCTGACTGTCTCTGTAGTGTCCTGTTCAGTAGGACAATATTTTAATTTGACTTCCACTTTCTTATCAGAAACAGCTGTTCGCAAATCCATGTTATAAATTCATGATCACATATGAAGCCAGTCCCACTCCTCTAGTGTTTTCTGACTCCAGTCGTTTGAGACAGATTTAGGGTCATATGAGCACATGGGTTTGGTTTCTATTAGTATGTAGTTGTCTTTGTGCTTGGAAATCTCAGGAGAATGGTGTCATCTGACTCTTTTTTTTAGTAGGTTACCTCTACCCTCCACAGAAAGTGACAGCACTTTTATCAGGGTAAGTTCACCAGGATTAGGAACTCTGTAAGGAAGACTAAATGTGATTTATGAACACACAAAATTTCCCAGCTGATACACTAATACATGCAATAGATGTTTGTGACCAAAGTGCATGGGCTGAGTGTTAGCATACTCACCACTCCTGGTGCAGACATCTGATGAGGCTTAGTCAGTCACAGTTAATGAGTCATGTTAACCTTTCTCATGAGCTGAACCTAATCTCTCTTAGTTGAGTCTTTCAATTCCATTTCTTTTATCTCATTTTTAAATGAATTTTCTTGTCAGTGTTTTTCTTTCCAAACCCTGAGTTACTAACTGTTACCATCTCAACGATTTAATTTCAGTCCTTGCTTTTACGTTTCTCATCTTACATGGTTTTCACTTACAAACTCTTGCAGGTCTACACTATCCTTCAGAAAAGCTACATGAAGGTCACATGGCGGCACCACACAAAACTGGGCTGTTCATCACACTCAGGTGTTACACAGAAAACTGCCAGCATCCTTACTTTCTGTGACTGTAGGTAAGATTCATCCCATCTACCTTTAACCAACTAAAGTCAAAGATCAGTTAGGTGGGGGTAGAAAGACACCGTGCTGTAATGAATTCATACTGCCTTAAGACAGTTTTCCAATTAAGGTGAGACGAATCACATTCAGAGTTTCCTTTATCATTCAACTGATTGTAAAAGTAGTCTGAAAATTACTAGTTTTGGCTAAAAATCTATGTGCATTGGGGTTGGGTAGAATGGTATTTGAGGTAAATATTACCCTACATGATCAAAAAGAATTTGTTGTCATGATACAGAAATGGAATTTCAGGAAACTGCAAAAAGCTACATTACTACCTGTGATAATTTGAAAGGGAACAACTTATAAAAGCTTTTACATGAAATTACCAAGACACTAGCTTTCAAGTTATTCTGAATACTTTTTTTTTCCTTTCTCTCATACGTACAGATCTGCCTTTTTTTAAAGACTTGTCAAAAAAATACAATCAAATATCTTGCTTAATTGATACCCATTTATACAAGATTTAGGAAAGCACAGGCCAAATAATTTCTCTGAACGTAAAAGCAGATGACAAAAAGAGAATGATATGTGAAGAATTAAATCAACAGAGTGAAAAGTGTTTGGATGCCATCTCGTTTTTTCGAAAGAGCTGATTGAATCAAAAAGACCTCTACAAATGAACATTTATAAAGTTGTTCAACAGATTTTTTTCAAATCAATGATTAATTTTGTGAACTGGATTAGAAAAACTCCTTTGTAAATAGATGTCATTCTTAAAGGGTGATTTGCAGGTGACGGCTAATTAAAAGTAAAGAATGGCTCTTTGCACTGCAGGCCAAAAAAAATTAATTTCCTTTAATCCACGTTCAAAACCAAATTAATTATGACAACAGTGCACAGAGTTAAACCACTATGTGACAGTGCTGCAATATGCCCTGTCCTGTAGAGAGCTGAGTGCAAGATCAAACAGGGATTTTGCTTTGTAGACTGATGGAGGCTGGGAGACTGTTGAGATCTAATGAAAACATTTTCCTCTGGGAGGTTTCTGTTCGTGTGCAGATGTCTAACACCCACTGCGAGTTAATTCAGACTGGCGCGAAGCAGTAGCTTCACATACACGGAGACTTTCTGCAGCTTGGTGAGCACTGGTGGTGAAGAATTGTAAAGGAGGTATCACCTTACTACATTATGGGATTTAACAATTTATTTTTTTTTAAGAAGGAGCATAATTGAATATATCTGTGATCTAAAGAAAAAAGGAAGAAGAAATACATGGAAAGCATTTAGACAGGGAAAAAGAATCCCCATTTAATACTATAATATACATTTCTCATGCTTTTAAGATGTGGAAAGGGCCTATAATGTTGAGATGTGACAATCTGTAAATAAGGTTTCCATAGAGACAATGCTGAAAATTTAATCAAAAAACCCAGTGTCTTACCAAATCAGCACATCTTGTAATGTGGCATAGAAAGCTTTACTTGGCATTCCATTCAATAAACCTCCTCAAAGAAGTTAACCAAGTTTGAAAAGTTAAATTTTGATCTAATAGAATTGCCTAACTCTACATCACATCCCTGAAATACTGGTAGTCTAAGCTTCATCTGTGTTATGAGGGTTTGCACTAACAATAAAATTATCAGACCACTAATACAGCATTACAGAGATGGCCTAACACAATTTTCAATGCCTTTGAACCTATTTGCCACTGTAAAATCGTATTGATTCTATTCAGTCAAAATGAGAAGGATTAAAAAGTGTTATGTTACTTAACTTTACTATACACTACCATATAAATGATCAAAGAAAAAAGAACACTTCTAACATACTAAAAGCATTTGTGTTGTTTTTGGTTTTTTTTGTGAGTTATAAATTGTACAGGTCTTGTGGCAGAAGACAGCTGTATAGATATGTGACTTCCCATTTTCCTATCTAGTCCTTTTCTTCTCCTCAAACATGGTGCAGTTGCCACCATCCCTGAACAGACAACAACAAAGTGTAGACAAAGGCAGGGATGAATGTCAATGTCCCAGTGCCTGGCTAACACACTCTTACAAGCGGCAACTACACCTGGCAGCAGCAAATAGTTATACTACCTGATTTATTTCCTTGTTCTAGGCTGCTTTATTTCTCTGTTTTAGACAAGTCAAACATTAATTAAGGTGTCTCAGCTTTCTCTTTTCCCTGTTCCCTCTCCTTCTCCCTTATTCCCAATTCTCTTCTCAACTTTATTCACTGTACAACAGGATTAACTCCATGCTTTCCAAAGCAGATGTTCCAAGTGCTGTGTTCAAATGGGCTAAAAAGACAGCCCTTTGTTTTGGTTTTGCCTGCTCATTTTCATTTGCTTCTCTAAAACAACTCAGTTGTTTGGGTTTTTTTTTAAAAAAAAGCCTAACTATCAAAAGGGTAGATCTGCATGCTCTCAGTTTGCAGCTCAAAAACATCTCAAGAATGCTGAGAGCTGCAGGCAACTCTAGACTTCTGCATTTTCTGCACACAACACATTATTTCAGCCATCCCACTTCCAGCCCTTTCTTTTTCCTACATGTCACAAGTATATATATGTCATCCTCTAGCAGGCAGACCAGGATGGGAATGGTGGTTGACATGGGAAGGAAAGTCTCAGAACAAACCATTTATGTTGCAAAACAAAGAATTCTTGATTCCAGTGAATATTAGTCCATTATACATTTTTTCAGATTTTTAAAATGCTATAAATTTACTTCAAAGTTTTTGCATTCACAAATCTCACCTATATATGGCAAGTGATATGGTAAAATCCTCTTCAAGCATCCAGATGAGGAATTGGTTAAGATTTGAATAGGAAAATTGCTAGCTGAAGATAATTGGCCTAATTTGCTGGCTGTGACCCACCCATCACTCTTAATGGTAACATCTCCTGCCAAAAGGGTGAAAAATGTTTGGTCTTTGTATGTTTCTTTTCCCCTATTTCCAGACTTTGCTCCATAATAGGGAATTTAGATCTCTCTTTTCAGAGCTTGAGTTTTGCTGCAGATCTGCCCCAACTGTTACAGTATACCCTTATTTTTAAATAAGCGGTACTGGAAGTTGATACAGTAGGTTCCAATTTAGCTCATTAAATAAAAATTAAATCTTAAAGTAACACGGTTGCCTGAGGCTACTGTGCACAACAGCTAAGCAGGAGACTGGAGGAGGCTCCTGGGCTTTGGATGATTTTGCTATAAAAGGTTTCTGGCTATTACAGTGAACAATGTTTAGAAAAAAAGGGAAGATAATTTTGATATTTCTTCTGTGTGTTTCCCTGTTTCATTTCCATAACATTCACAAGAAACACATCCCAAAAACCACATTATATAGTGGGGAAGTTTAATTTCTCCTGTATTTCTTTGAAAAATTTAATTCCCTTTCAAGGTTTAATTTCACACCTTTGGTTTATATTCTGTATTTTTCATCACTAGAATTGCTATGGGCATGAAGGGATAAGGGTCTATTAAAAAAAGACTTGGACTTTCGCAACTTGTACCTGCTGTTTGACCCAGACAACTTCATTCACAATGATGAACCAGCCTTTGATGTGGTGTTTACACCATACGGGGAATGTGTCTTGAATGCTGGAGGATACATCTTCAACACTGAAGCTCATCCTATAGACCTTGCTGTGTTACATTGTGGAAGGAAGAGCAGTGGGATATGGAAGACTTGATGTGGGAATTTTACTCACTGAAGAAAACAAAGAAATTCACTTTAAAAAGAGCTTCCAACCATGGTGAATGGGAAAGTGCAAAAGACCCTGAAGATGCTTCTTTAGAGAAAGGGGGAGAGAAGAAATACTGTAGGAAGAGCTCACACTCCCTTTTGAGTTGCTCCAGTCAATCTTTTAACTCTAAACTTGTGGTACTGGGACAGGTCTTGCTGGATAACACCTGATTCTGTTTTCATTATCTGTTTAAATTATTGATTCAGACTCTGGGAATATATTTTTTATAGTTTTATAACGGAAAAAGTATCTCAAAATATGAATTGTATTACGAAGTGAAACAGCTTCCCATTAAATTCTGCTACTGCTGGTTCATAAAACTGCCTCTTGGCAGACACCCACTTAGGTTACAGGAAACCAAGCTTCAGTTCCCAGTTCTGTTGCTGGTTTGTTGGACAAACTTGATCAACTCACTTTATCTCTTTCTGTGTCCTGATTCTACAGTTGTGAAATGAAGACGGTCACTCTGAACCTCAATTGTAGAAGAGGCTGAGATACAAGGTAAGCATTCTTATTAAGATTAACATGTCTTAATATTTGATTAGATACAGTCTTCGCCTGGATAAAATCCTACTTCCAGTGTAAGATATCTCCCCTCCTAAGGGAGGATCCACATTTTTCTTCTGTTTTGTCTTGTGATTCAAAAACCCAACTGAGTACAAAGAGTGATCAGGTGTGCACTGACAAAATCAAGCCAACAAATCTGAAGTCCCTCAGCTAAGATGTATTTTGTGAATTTATTCTTTTTCAACTGTATAAAAGTCTTGTAAAATCTGATTCCCAATACCGTGCCATGGCAGGTTGTCTGGAAGAGTAAAGAAGAAATGAGAGATATGTTAAATACTGGAGTGTTATAATGAGTAAGTAAGAAGAATTTAGACGATTATGACATTTGTCAAAGCTTCTTCTCCTAGCTGTGCAGTGGTATCAGTGATTAGGTAGCATGGTTAATAAATGTAAGAATACTCTAAAGTTGATAAGGTAAAAAATGTTGACTATTGTAGACTGCATAGGATACATTTTCAGTAACCTGTTCATAGAAATAGGTATGCATCTCCTTTTGTTGCCAAGTTACCTAAGGGGAGGACAAATAAATCATAGAATGGCTTGGGATGGAAGGGGCCTTTAAGAGTCATCTAGTGCAACCCTCCTGATCTGGCCAAGGACATCTTTCACTGGATTAGGTTGCTCAAAGCCCCAGCAAACTTGACTTTGAACACTTCCAATGATGGGGCATCTATAACTGATAGGGCACCCTGTTCCAGTGTCTCATCATCCTCATTATAAATAATTTCTTTATTATGTCCAGTCTAAATCTAGTCTCTTGTAGTTTAAAACCATTGTCCCTTGTCCTTTCGCTACAAGCCCTAGTAAAAAGACTTTCTCCATCTTTCTTATAAGCCCCATTTAAGTATTGAAAGGTCTCCCTGGAGCTTCCTTCTCCAGGCTGAACAAGCCCAACTCTTCATAGGAATCCTTTCTTCATAAGAGAGGGGCTCCAGCCCTCTGATCACTTTCACAGCCCTTCTCTGGATCTGCTCTAAGAGGTCTATATCTTTACTGGGGACTCAAGAAACGGATGCAATACTCCAGGTGGGGTTTAACAAGAGCAGAATAGAGTGTGTGTGGGGAAAAATCTCTTCACCTGCTGGCCATGCTTCTTTTTATGTGGCCCAGGAGGCTGCTGGATTTATGGACTGTGAACTCTATTTTTTTTTCACCTGCCATTATCCACAAATCCTTCTCTGCTGGGCTGCTCTCAATTCATCCCCCAGTCTGTGCTGATATTGCAGAGTGCCCTGACTCCAGTGCAGCAGCTTGCACTTGGCCTTGTTGAATTTCATGAGGTTCAGATGGGCCCACTTCTCAAGCCTGTCAAGGTCTCTCTGGGTGGCATCCCTCCCCTCTAGTGAATCAGCTGCACAACTCAGTGTGATATAATTTGCAAACTTACTGAGGGTGCACTCAATTTTACTAACTATGCCACTGATAAAGATTTTAAATAGTATTGGTTCTAGTATGGACCCTTGTATGGCACCACTTGTTACTGATTTCCATTTGAACATTGAACTATTGATTGTAATTCTTTGGATGTGGCCATCCAGCCAGTTCCTTATCCATCTAATAGTCCATCTATCAAATCCACCTCTCTCCTATTTAGAGGTAAGAATGTTGTGGGGAACTGTATCAAAGGCCTTACAGAAGTCCAGATAGATGACAACTGTAGCTCTTCCCTTGTCCACTGATGCAGTCACTCCATTGTAGAAGGCCACTATTAGATTAGACAGGCATGATTTGTTCTTGGTGAAACCATGTTGGCTTTCTCTAATTACCTGTCTTCTGTATGCTTTCCCATAACTTCCAGGAGGATCGGTTCCATGATCCTCCCGGGCACAGAGGTGAGGCTAACTGGTCAGTAGTTTCCAGGATCCTCCTTATTACCCTCTTAAAAATGGGTGTGCTACTCTATTTTCTTCAGTCATGGGGGACTTTGTCTGACTGTCATGACTTTCCAAATATGATGGACAGTGGCTTAATGACTACATCTGCCAATTCCCTTGTGACCCTGGAATGCATCTTTTTGGGTCCCACAAACTTGTGTGTGTTAAAGTTTCCCAGGTCATCTTGAACCTGCTCTTCTCCTATGATGAGAGTGACTTCATTCCTTCAGTCCCTGCCTTGAGGTTCAGGGACTTGAGAGATGTAGGAAGGGTGATTGCCAGTAAAAACTGAAGAAAATCAGTTTGTTGAGTACCTACTCATGTTGCTGTAAAATAGATAGATTGGATTACACTGAGTCAAGTGTCACATTAATATAAATCAGTGGAAATCTTTTAAATTTAAAGGAAGTTCTACCTCTCAGTGCATGGACTACACAACAATACACTACAGTGTTGAGAATCAAATTTTAAAATTTACTCTAGCCAAGTGGTTTAGTATTTCTGAAAGGGCAGAAAAAGAATTTCTTCTTTCCCTGAACCAGAAGAAACCCACTTCCTTACATTTCAAATGTTTCAGAAATGAGTTTTGCTAAATAATCTTCTTTATTTCCACATTAATAGAACTGAAATTGTAATTGTGATATGTCTATAATAATCTCAGTTGAAAGCCAGCTCTTTCTAGTTTCTATATAGAAGAGGTACATTGATCTAATGATTAAGGTTTTGGGTTTAAGGACATTCAACTTTCTGAGAATTAATTGTTCTATCTTGTGGTGTGGTTTAACCCCAGCTGGCAATAGAGCACCACCCAGCTGCTTGCTCCTGCCTGGTGGAATGGGAGAGAAAATCAGAAGAGTAAAAGTGAGAAGACTCATGGGTTGAAATAAAGACAGTTTAATAAGTAAAGCACAAGCCATGCATGCAAACAAAACAAAGCAAGGAATTAATTCACTACTTCCCATCGTCAGGCAGGTTTTCAGCCATCTCCAGGACAGCAGGGTTCCATCACATGTAATGAATACTTGGGAAGAGAAACACCATCACTCGAATGTACTCCCCTTCCTTCTTGCCCTAGCTTTTTTTTTGTTAAGCATGATGTCATATGGTATGGCATATCCCTTTGGTCGGTTGTAGTCAGCTGTCCCAGATGTGTCCCCTCCCAAAATCCTGTGCACTCCCAGCCTGCTCGCTGGTGCGGTGGTGTGAAAAGCAGAAAAGTCCTTGGCTTTGTGTAAGCACTGCTCAGCAATAATGAAAACATCCCTGTATTATCAACACTGTTTTTAACACAAATGCAAAATATAGCCCAGTACCGGCTACTGTGAAGAAAATTAACTCTATCCCAGCCAAATCCAGCACATCTTGAAATCTGTGTTTCCCATATTTAAAATGCAAATAGGACTCTGAAAATAAGAACCAAACCATAACTAAAGCAATCCTCTGCAAATCACAAAAAAAGCAACAGCTTTGAGACATCTAAGCTTCCTTACTCCTTTCAGCAGAGAACTAATTTGGGAAAATATGTATGTAGATTCAAGTTTGTCAATGATTGCTACAGCATTGTTTCTAATCACCAGAGACAGCATATATCCTTAGCTATTTAATATTTCCCTCTAGGCACTCAAATGTGCAAATGGTTCTTCCCTCAGATAAATAAATAAGGGTTTCATTTTTGCCCTAGTATATTCAGCAGTGCAATTATGTAGCACTTCAACCAAATATAGGAAATGTAAGCAGCCTGTGTACTTGGCACTATGTAAATCAGAAGAAAAAAATATTAATAATAGTAAGCTTCCTCTTTTTGGATAGAAAAGACAAAAAGGAGATAATAAGCAGTCTAAGGGAGAGGCTTGGATTGCTTTTTATCTTGAAGTAATGACTGCCCTGCAACCACACATGTAGCCTGGAACAAAACTGTTGAGTGTCTATTATCTGTTTTTTTGCAAAATTCTTATCTATTTCGGGTAAGTAGACTTTTACTCAAGATCCAAAACTCTGCTGTTGATGACATCTTAAAAATTCTTTCACTTGATGACTTTTTTCTCATCAGCTTTGTGTGCATTCCCTGGCAACTTACTTTGGAATTGTGTTAGCTTCCTATCCTATCCTATTAAGACGAACAAGACATTATGACCAGTGATAGACAGCAATCATCTGGTCTGCTGATACAAACTCTGCTGTGGATGTCTGAGTGAGAATCTGCTAGATCCAATGTCCTTGTACACTATCAGTGTGTTTTACCTGAAGTTTTCAGACTCGAGCCTTTAACCTTTTTAGATCCTACATTAAATTATATTGATACTGAAATTGATGAGACTAGAAAAAAGCATCAAACAGACCATGGAATTAATATCATACTGTACTGAGGAAAAAGTAACTGATTGGAATACACTGTAAAATGTTTAGCCACAAAAATCCTTAGCCACAAATTTCTTATACTGTTACATGAGTTGTAAGAAAGGACGCATCAAGTAATGATTACTCTTATGAGGATCTGCTTGTCCTGATGTTACATGGTCCTTTCAAGTTACAACCAACTTTTCACTAGTCCAAGGAGTGTCTTTGAAAAAGAAATCCCATTATAGCTGTGCCTTTGGATATCTGAACAGTGGTTTATCATAATAGATTAGTAGTGCAAATGTACATAGGACACTCATGATAAAATAAATGGAAATAAAAGAGAGAAAGAATCATTACTTTGCAACTACAAGATCTGCATGACCTTGAAAATGGAAGATCACAAAAGATTGAATATATGGTGCAACATAGAAATGTTTTAAAATACTCTTAAAAGAAACAGCTGTAGCAAGATGAGAAGAAAAAAGATAATTGACACCAGATGTCCCTCTCAGACAGTGATGAAAGAGTAATTACAGAGGGAGAGATAGCATCCTGCAGAGAGCAGATGAGCTTTACCAGCAGCTCTACAAGAATGCATAGAGACAAACATGACAAGTTTCACCACCTCCTATGACATAAAAAAAAAAAAAGACATGAAGAAAAAATCTTACCTTATGCACTCAAAAAGAAGATAAAGAAAGTCACGAAGCCTTTAAGCCTTAAAGAGGAAAAATACCTGGGACAGATGGCATCACTAGTGATATCATAAAAGTTGGAGGGAACCCAGTAACCCAGCCAGAAAAGCTAATCAACTTGAACTACAGTGAACAAAGTGTCAAAGTACTGGAATTATACTGTAATCACTCTCCTGCGTTGTAAAAATGCCAAAGGTGCTAAGAGACATACAGCCCTCTTATACACTTCCAGCCATTCCTTATGTTGTTGAGCACGTTAGCTGAGCAATTGACTCTTCTAGCAACTACAATTCAACTACAACAAAATAGATAATAATACTTTATAAAAGAGCATTTCATGTTGGTGTAACAAACTATTAAATGCTCATAATTTCATGAGATAATGATACTCTGACAGACTCTCTATCTACATGCCTAAATAACAATATAGCAATAAGTGAAAAATAAATTCCCCCAAATCAAACCTTAACAAAATGACACACTGTTTCTCACATGTTCCCTAGGGAGAGGATGAGAGGGATCATGCACTATATGTGACAATTGTTAGTCAGAGTGCTTAAAGTTCTACTGGGAAACAATTATATTACAGTGATGAGAGTGGCTTGAGAATCCATACAGAGGAGAAAATTAAGAGCAAAACGTTACCTCTGAATACGCCTACACATCCCTTCTGAATAAATGTTAACATTGACAAGAATGTTTTCAATGTATATTTGACAAACATTTTCCCAAATTTACATCTAATATTTTTTTAATGAATTTTTAAAGTGACTTCAGATGAAGCGTTAAGAACCTGTCTGATTAGATTTGTTCAGTACCTGTACTTAAATTAAGATTCTTAATAGTTAGTCACTTAACAACATACATCTTTAATAAACTGATCTGTATTTCAGAGCTGCCTAGCAATACTGTTCTCTTCAATTACCTGTCTATATCTTGTATTACTTCTTGGATCCTCAAGAAACAAGCTTTGAAACAACCTTTTACTTAATGATTTTTTTTCTAATTTTATTCTAGTTTGTCAATGCTGTATTAGTCCAACAAACCAACAAACAGAAATAGTTTTGCAGAATATTTTCATAACAAAGGTGCTCTTCTATTTCCTGGGGAATGTTTTAACTGATTTTTTCTAATCAGCTAATGTAGGTTAGAACACAGAAAGGTGAAAGTAAGCTAGAGTTCATGTTACACTGTGAAAATGCTTTCCAAGGAACTCTAATTAGATAGCTCTTTGTTAATACTATATTTCTAAGTTACTCTAATTATTTGATAAGAATGTTCATTGATGAGACAGAGAGTGAAGAACTTAAGTAAAACTTCTGGTTAACTTCCAAGCAGATCAGAAATGTGGGAACTTTCCTCTCATGGGACAGTGGAAACATCATCAGACTCAAAGGAATTATTCAGTTGTTACTAAGATTACATTTATGATATAGTAATGTTTGATTTGGAAACAAATCTTCATTGGCTGAAGAAAGCCTTATCGGTATAGGTAGTATTTTTGTTGATAGATCAAGACATAATTATATCTATTCAATGGGGTTTGGATCAGAGCCATGGTGAAGTGCACTGATTCTTATTATCACTTCTTTTAAAAAGCACTGGTAAAATAATTCGGATATCAGTCTAATGATTATGCTTTCTTGAACACTTGTACTGATATGTGCAAAAATGTATTTGTGCAATCAAGAAAAGCTCTATAGTGTCACTGTACTTATGGTTTCCAGCAGTGGGATTTTCAGAGGGAAAATTAAACCCTACAAAAAATGTTTGCAATGAGGGCATGAATGTTTCACATAGGGAGCTCATGCTCTTCAAATTGCTCAACACATGGATTTTAAATAAGCAGGTTTCCATACTTGAATAGCACCATTGAGTGTACTCCATCAAGACAACTGGCAGTCCAAACAAAGAACATTATCAAACACGTGTGAGATCATAATTATACAACTGTCATTAGTCAAATCAGCAGCTGCTAGAAGAAAACTCTAAGTGACAGATGGAAACATTATTTTTCTTTTCCTTTTTCCATTTCCATTTCCGTCCCTCTCTCCGTTTAACTGAGACCTTTTTTAAACTGGAACTGCCTGAGAAAGTGGGGCATTAAAAATAAAGATGAATCACTTTTTCTTAACTTGAGTTCAGCAATGCTTTGAGAATTTGTCCAAAATAGGTAAATAATGAACATTTTCCTCTGATGGACTCTGTTGTGCTCTGTCAAGTGTAAATATGCATGATATCATTCAATTCCCGGTTTTGTGAGGAGAAAGACAAAATTATTTGAAGTAGAGCCAAGATGTATTTTTTGGAACAGATTTATCTGATTTTATGAAAGGGACTAAAGTATTTCTGAAGTAAAAATCTGTTCCTAGATGACTGTCTAGCTAGTTTACAATGGATATTTCTTTTTAAGCATGTAATTTATTCCTTTGTAGAGTAATAAATATTTCAATGGGACTAGTTACATTTAGGCACACATTTAACTCTTTTGCCAGACCAAGGTCTTATAATAATACCATTTTTCTGTTAGTTACCACAATAATGGGAGAAATCATGACACCTGACTAAATCAGTGCCAGAAAATCATAACAAATTTAAAACAAACCTTTGCAAAATTTGTTGTCCTCAAAAGAACTGAAATAGAAATATCAAAATAGATTTTGAAATGCTGTTCTTGGTGTACTCTTGACTCATCAGAACTGTGAATTATCAGATTTCCAAAAATCCAAAGGAAAAGAAAGGAGTACACAATGGCTGAGGGTTTTTATAGTATGTGCTCCCTTTTCCAAAACTAGTAATCTGCACTTAGACTCCAGCAGATTTTGAAATTTGGCTATAGCAAAACTAAAATCTCAAACTCTTAATTACCTGAACTGATTTCCAGTGTTTGAACTTGAGTTCCTCTCATTACAAAAATCAGTATCAATAGTCGCTGCCAGTATAAACTAGATTTCTGTGTTTCTGTCCTTCTCCTATATACCCTTATCTATGTACCCACTCATGAACTAGGAGCATAAAAATGAGACTATAACTATTTTTTTTTCTATTAAACACATGATCATAAAGCTACAGTTACATAAAGAAGCAAATGGTGCTCTGCAGAAAAAGTAGGTAAGTAAATAGTACTTGGATAAAGACTGAACCACTGGAAGTGTTTACCCTTGTTTCACAGGATACAGCTTTTACATACAACACACTGAGCCAGAATAGGATGATCCACCTAGCTGACCTCTGAAGTCAGCCTTACCACTTCCAGCATTCATAGAATCATAGAATACTAGGTGGAAAGGGACCTCAAAGATCATCTTGTCCAAACCTTATTGGCAAAAGCAAAGTTTAGACAAGATGGCCTGGCACCCTGTCCAGCTGAATCTTAAAACTGTCCCATGTGGGGGTATCCACCACTTCCTTGTGGAGATTATTCCAATGGCTGACTATTCTCATTGTGTCCAATCGTAATCTTCCCAAGAGTAGTTTGTACCTATTACCCCTCATCTTTTCCGTATGACCCCTTGTAAAAAAGGAGTCTCCATCTTCTTTAAATACTCTTTAAATACTGGAACATGATGATGTCTCCCCTAAGCCTTCTTTTCTCCAGGCCGAACACTTGTGGTTTTCTCAGCCTTTCTTCATATGGCAGGCTTCCTAGCCTTTTGATCATCTTTGTGGTCCTTCTCTGGAGCCTGTCCACATCTTTTGTGTATTATGAGTACCAGAACTGAACACAGCATTCCAGGTGCGGCCTGACAAGAATGACTTCTTTATCTCTGCTAGTGTTGCCCTTATTGATACAACCCAACACCCTGTTGTCTTGCTTTGCTGATGCAGAGCACTCTTCACTCCTATTGAGCTTGTTGTCCACCAGGACCCCCAGGTCCCTTTCAACAGAGTTGCTCCCTAGCTGGGTAGATCCCAGCCCGTGCTGCACTCCTGGATTATGTTTTCTCAGCTGCAAGACCTGATATTTCTCTTCATTGAACTTCATAATGTGCTTGTTAGCCCACTCTTCTAGCCTATCCAGGTCTTCCTGCAGGGTGGCTCTCCCTTCTAAAGTGTCCACTTCCCTATCAGTTTGGTATCATCAGCAAACTTCTTCAGGATACACTTGATCCCATCATCCAGGTCACTTACAAAGATATTAAACAGCATTGATCCCAACATCAATCCCTGAGGGAACCTACTTGTGACAGGTTGCCAGCTTGAAAAGGAGCTATTTACTACCACCCTCTGGGTGTGGCCTGTCCGCAAGTTCCCCACCCACCAAACAGACCACTTGTCTAGACTGTAACACATAAGTTTCTCTAGGAGGAGGCTGTGAGGAATGTTATTGAAAACCTTGGAGAAATCTACTGCTTACACCATCTCATTTGAGCAGGTTACTTTGTTGTAGTAGGTGATCAGGTTTGTCAAGCATGATTTGCCCTTGGTGAATCCATAATGGTTTTTCCTAATCACATGCTTCATTTGACTTGTGATAGCACCCAGGAGGATTTGTTTCATACCTTTCCCAGGGACTGAAGTAAGATTGATGGGTGATGACATTACTAAACCTGACTCAGTGAATGAAGTCAACAGTGAAATTCCAGCCTCACTGAAATTCATGGCAAAATTTTTCTTAATTTCAGTAGGCAAGTATTTCTTCACACCACTCAGCAAACATGGCTTGATATCTGTGTGTGAGAATATTGGTGTTAAAGAGGTTTTGAGCAAATCCCTTTCCTAAGCTTTTTCCCCTCTTAAAATTCTTTTTAATATCCAACACATTTTGCCATCCAAAAACAAGGCCAAAACTGACTCAGAAGAAATAATGAAATAAGTCTCTTGTTTGTACCATACGTATTTGGAAAAGTTATGAGTCATACAAAGAAGAGATGAATTTTGCGAGAAAGATCAAATAGGTTCAGTTCTCCACGCTGGTGAGCTGTGGAAATGTTTAAAAACAGTACAGTTTTCAAGGGACTCATTATGAATTTTTATTTTGTTTTGGTCAAGTTTATTATATATGACCTTCTCAAAATTTAGATTTTCATGATAATACTTCTTTGCACAAAAACTTATCATAAAATCTCTATACAGCTGAGTTCTTTATATGTCTCCTGTGGGTAGACACTCACAAATGCACAAATACAAATTTATTTGGCGAAAGTGAAAGAGAAAATCTAATTTTGACTGTTTCCTCTATATAACATGATGGAAATAATAACTATGTATTTTTTTTTTCACATTTACCTTCCCTACAAAAAAAGGACATACATGCATATAGACAGGATCATTAGGAACAGTAACACAGATCAGAAACTCTCTTTCTTCCTTTTTCAAATTTTACATAATTTAGACTTTCAAATATTGATAGATAATTGATTTTTAGTTATTTTTAAACATACTCTTTCCGATCTGCTCTCAGCAAGTTTTATGGAAAAGTAACATGAATGTTTAATTATTCTGATTTTAAAATATCCACAGTCTGTAATGGTTTCAGATTGCTATAACTGTTTTCTAATGCTTCTTTTATGTCACTTGCTGATGTCTAGAAGCTGTAGCTTTTTATAGGACCAGAAATCATCTAATGGAATGAAATCAAGAGCTGACACTATTTTAAACATAAATTTAATGATGAATCAATTCATTTTTAGAATATTCTTAATAAGCTATTCTTTGAGACAAAAAAAATAATTACTCAATTGGGGGCATAAAAAATGAATATATATTCCTTTTTAAATTATAATTGCTGCTTCATATGTTTATAGATAGATAAATATGCCAGTAGCAGAGTAAATATGTTTTCTAAGATGATCCTGAATATTAGATCAAATAATGTTTCAGGAAACATAACTGATCTCTGTATTACTGCAGCATGCCAATGTCTATCCTATTTTTGAATCCGTGTTCACTAATGAAGGAGGACCAGACCAGTTCCATGGCTTGCCTGAATATTTGTCTGACTTGATTCTTGGCTTCCGGGAGAGTTGGTTTTGTTGATCTTTTTCATAATTTCAGCCTTAAAGAACTGCTCAAGACTGTGTCAGGAGGAAACTAAAGCTGACATAACGATCTATTTCTGCCCTCATTTACCTACACAAATTTTCAAGTAGCTAGAGATTAATATTAAGAAATTGTTATCTTTTTGATTTTTATTATTTCTGTTAGTTTCTTAGCTGGAATTTCAGAATGATTTAATTATTAGTTTATTGTCACACATTATTTTTTATATATCTACAAATAAAACAGCAATAAAGATCTTCATGAAGATCAAAATGTTTTGAATCAGCTCAATATTTCATTTCTCCATTATAAGACTATATTTCAAAATTTTTGGATCTGACCTTTCATGAATTAATTTTGGAGTCAGGTCAGCTATCTTATACAGCAAGAGCTCTTTATGCTAGATTTTTATTTAGTTCTTTTGATAACTGAGGTGTAGAATGGCTAGTAAACCTAGGACATGATGAGTGGTTTAGGTCATAGTCTTGTGGCAAAAAGTATTCTTTAAATCATTTTTGACAGGTTTATAAGCCTTCTTATAACAAAACCATCAATGTAACATGCCTCATTAATTGAGAAAACTTGATTGATTGTCCTCCATGTATAAGCCTGAAAGTAAGAATTCAGATTTTTCCTTGCTGCAATGGATGAAGGTTCTTGTCATTGTAACACATATGGTTCCAAAAGCAAATGATTCATACCTTTTCAACAGCTTTCTAAGAGGTAACATATATCTCATTAAAAATATATATAATCAATTTTCCCTATTAAGAAGGAAAACTGGGAAAAAACCTGACAATCATCCACCAGCTGAAAAAGAAAAGCTGAAGCACAATCCAGAATGGGCCTTGGGGATGTATTTGTCCTGTCAAGTATAGTGTGCAGGCCCAGCTTTGGAAAACAAGTCCAAATCTCATCCTCCTGTGGGGACAGGTAGTAGACCCAAGAGCAGAGAAGCCCTCCTAGATCCCACAGTCAAGGTTAGGAAGACAGCAGGAGCAGGTCCACTCTCTGCAAATATCCAGGGAAGTTAAGGATGTTCAAAAGACTTAAAAATTCTATCTCTTTCTTCTGTCATAATGCTTATATACACATTAAACTTACAAATTACAAAAAGGTATGTCCTTAATTTCTTTTGAATCAGTCCAATTTGTGCATGCTGATATTTTCTACTAGTATAGAATATGAGCATCGTTGCTTCCAAGGAAGCTTGAAAAATTTGTTTATCAAGGACAAGTTTCAAGTAGTATGTTCACAGTGTTATAACGAAACTGTAAACGGTAGTAACTTACTCCTGAGGTAATGCAAGACATGCAGGGAGTGGGACGTAGGAAGATGAGAGAAAAAAAGAAGAAAGTTCCCTTTAGTTATGTCACTTTTCTGAGTCGTCCTTTTTTTCCTAAACATATGGTCAAATGTCAATTTGAAGTATTTTTACATAGGACATTAAGAGTTCTTGCCTGACAGAATGGTGTGGGAAGGAAATCTCTGCATGGGATTGAATGACTAAATGTCATGGCATGCAATAGTAAGGGAGGAGACATTGCATGATTGCTGTGTGTCAGATATATCTGGTAATAGTCACAGCAGAGAAAGGCAAAAAACTATGTTTATCCCATAAACACTATTTCAGGCTACCTTGGCTTACCCCTCTTACATAACTTTTGTTCCATGTTAGTCTAGAAACTGTTAGCAAATGAACCATATTAATATCATTATCCCCAGGCATTTCTAGAGTTTCAAAACTTATCACATTTGTGTCAAGACCTGTCTTGAGTTTGTACCCAAGCCTCAAAATCTAGGTTCACTTTTAAAAAGTTTAAATGAAGAATACACACCCCCTAAACATTTGAAAGACCATTGTATTTAGAAAATGAAATAGCATGTTGTCTCGGTAGTGATTACGGACGGTGTTCTTTCTTAAGAAAGAATTAAGTATAAGAAGAAATATAGCATAACATAATGCAATATAATACAGAATAGATATAATGTAAATGGGCTGGGGAAATTGATGGAAGATACTAACTGTTTAATCAGGCATTTTTGAAAATATTTGAGATATTATTAAAAAAATAGATTCTCCCTGATTTTTAATAAAATATGTACTTGCACAAACCCAGAGGAATAGCTGGTAAGCATCTCTCATTTTCTAAATGCAACCAGAAACTTCATATTCCTGTAAGTTAAAGTGAATTGCATAGAAATAGCAAATAGTGACAGTAATAATTACTAATTTTCTATATTCAGAGAAAACTAGGACTTCACAATTACCAGATAGTGTCCTAAACTATATACAGTGTATGCTAGTTTTCAATAACTATAAATTCAGTGATTATGTCCAGACTTACTTATACATTATTTACCTGTATTTGTCAGTATAAGTAAACAAAAAAAGTGCAAACATTTATTAGAATTGAAAAAAATGTGAAATTCTGCCATTTATTATAGTGAGGGAGTTGAACTGATTTTCCTGCATATTCTGCTCCTTCAGATGGCCACTGCAAATCTTTTTGTATCTTATATTTGGGACAGAAGGTAACAGAAAGGACTTTTGTCTTTAGCAAAATTGTATGTACCAAATCCCACAATTCTTTTCACATCTCATTGTGGTGTAAATACATAAAAACGTAGTATAAGCGTTAGTCTTTTCAGTGGAAGTAAAAAAGATCGAAGTCTGGTTCAAAACAGAAGTTCTCTTACTATTACTGAATACATAAAAGATATGAGTTACTTAATATAAAAGTAAGTGAAATAAAACAATGCTAAAACTGTGGGAAACAAAACACTGTAAGTCAACATGTGATGCAGGGCAAGAGGTTGCCATTTATGTAAGTTGCCTATTGTTTCTTTCTTACTTGTAGAATTTGTTTACTGTAATTAATGTAATATAAGATTTGAAAGACTTTCCTAACCTTTCACAAAATTATTCAGAAGACTATGATCATAAATAGCTATTTCGTAACTAATGTGTATGATTTTGACACTGAATTTTGGCTGGATGGAAGATCTGTCTTCCTCCATGCTTTCCAAAAACACCCCACCAAACTCAAGCAAATAGATAGCAGGTGACATACTGAGGAGACACCAAAAGCCTGCCTTGCAGTCTGCTGTTTTGTTAGGCTTGGAAATACTGACCTTACCATTTGGAGGCTTGGCTCATGTAGAAGATGTTGCCAAAAGATATTACAGTTTTGAATGGTCAAAATGGGGAGGGATGACACTGAGTGCTGAGACCTTTCAGACAATTGCCCTTGTAAGGAGGGGAGATTCTCTGTCTCTGGACTCACTCTGAAAGGGGAAGACTCTTAGAAACAGGTATAATTGGAGTTTTTCCTTTTCACAGTATTCGAGGCTAACTTCTTACCTAGACAAGCCTGGAGAAAGTGTCAGTCTACAGCTGGTAAGAAAATTATTTCTTTAATTTATTTATTTTATTTTTTGCTATGAATATGTATTCCTTTAAAGAATTAGTCCATTTTATTCATACTTCAAGAAGATGATCACCCGGCAGAAAATAAACCTACTGCTTCACCAGGGAAGTGGGAAAGAATTCATGGTGTCTGAATAACATGCTTCCAGTCAAAAGATATGAACATCCAAGCAGGCAGCTCGTGGCTCTTGTAAAACACTAAGTGAAACTCGTTAAGAAAACACAAATTGAAGTCTAGTGGAGTCAAAAGATTACTAGTATTAAAGCAGATATGTTTAGTACTGGAATGCCTTTTTATAAGATTTGAATAATGTAAATATTTTTATATCTGTAAAAAATATGGTTGTAGTGTCTTATTACCCGAAGATTACACTTACAGATGTAATAAAACACCATAAGACAAGACATTTTTCTGTTAATCGGTATGGAAACATACTGTAGGAAATCAAAAGCAGCAGCTATTCACAGGATGCTTTGCTTAAACTCTGGTAGCTTCACTTCTGTTTTGGAGTACTGAATCAAATCAATGAAAAGAGGAATTTTGTGGAAAACATTCCTTTCCCCCATAGATAGCTGCAAATATGTTCAGTTTTAATGGCAGAGAGAAGTGACATGAGCAATTTTGCACCAACAGTGAATGCTTGACATTGTCACAAGGTTTTGCTTCAGGCTAAACACAACATGCAAGCTAAGAGTACTTTTCCATTAAGTGTTCCTGTCTTTTACCAAAATGATTCAAACTAGCAAAATGATTAGTGGTGAGAGTAGAGGACTAGTATCACTCTGAAAACTGATTTTTCTATCACCTTCTCTTTCTGGTACTCACTTCTGAGTTTCCAGCTATTAAGCAACATCCAATTTGCATTTTCATCCTGGCTTACCCCAACATTTTAACTTGTTTAGTGCATAGAATGGAGGTCTGGAGCTGTATTAGTTTTGATGGAAGAAACTTCTGAGTGACTATAGTTTCAGTTCAAACATAAGAAATGTGGAAAACAGAGTAGTTATCTTAATTCAATGGCTAAATTTGTATATTTTTAATCTGAGGACATATGTTATGGAATATACACACATCAAACACCTACTGGGCTTGGACTGACTGATGAAAAGAAAAGAATCCTGTAGATTCTATGAATCTACAAGAAATAGTCAAGTTCAATCCTTTAGATGCTTCACAAACACTTGGCACATCAAATTCATAATTAATAAACACAACAGAATTAAGTGGAAAGTGCTATTCTACATAATTGGAAACCTGTGTTTTACAGTGTTAGCTTACTGAAAAATATGAGACAAGAGTATTGATCAGCTAGCTTGTAAATCTCTGACCCTGTAATGAACGCATTATAGCTATAAACCTGGTCTCTTAAAGACTTTAGGAATATCTGCAGGTCAACTTTCAATGACTAATTCAAAGTGAAGGTGGTCAATTGTGTATATATATATTGAAATATATTCAGATGAAAAATACATCTGAGAGACTGGGATTTGGACATGTTTCAGCAGTACAAGAATATTGAGGAATACTGTATTCCTTGTAGATTATTCACTCAAACACAGTCAACATAAAATACTGTTACAACAGCCATTGTGCCAGTATCTCACAAGTCACTGAAGAAATATTGGATTTAAAATAGGTAGTGACAACTGAACATAGATTATATTTTATTTTTGGTTGTGACAGTTTACAGTTACTAAAAAAATGCAGGTATTGACCAAAGCTAGCTAGTTCAAATAAATTTTATCAAAAGAAACACATTTTGCTTTATATTTACATGAAAAAATTTATGTTTTTTATGTCTTCTGTGATTGTTAAATAGTATCTTGTTATTAAACTGAAAGTTATAAATACCAAAAATGAGGTAGAATGCTGGAAAATGATTTAGCAAAAGAATTATGTTTTTACTTCTTCTCTTTCAGGAAATTATACAAATTAATTTGCTAGAGAAACTCACATAAAACATCTTGTAGAGATTAAACTTTCTGTAGTTTCCACCACAATAAGTGTAACTACTTTTTATGATGATAATAGTATGTTTAATGCCAGAGAAGATCAGATTGGGATTTTTTATTACTCATATGACATCCTTATACTTTCCAAAAGAGTTGCTTTTCATAACCAATATGTCATCCACTCTCCCTAACTTATTTGGAAGAAATATCTTACCACCATTAAAATACAATTCTCTACATGACTGAGTATCTGCATTTTGAAGTAAACCAGATGGAGCTTGTTCTGTCACCCATGAGTCTCTGTCTCCCTATCTATATTAATGTTCAAAGCTTACGTGATACTTATAATATAATTGGAATCTGCATTAATCCTCCTAGCTCTCTAATGACACAAAAAAGCAATATCTCTCCTACTTTCACTGCTGAACCCAAAAGCTTTCCATCTCGTAAGTCCCCATAGAAAGCCAGGATCAGAAAAAAGTAAAATATTGTTTCCAATCTACTGCCACTCCTTCAGATGCAATGACATGCAGGCATATAAATGCCATTAGAGGCAACAGAAACAATTAGGAGCTCTCAAAGCAGTTGTTATTTCCTTGATCTGGTGTAGTTCTTGAAAGCTGCATTTTTGGATAAATCACATTTATATGAAGACACACAAATCTGTCTTAAGAATGTAAACATGTTCTCCAAGGTTTTAAAGTCTCACAAGAAACAGATTGTATAGTTCTCTAATTAGACAATCTGATCGAGAAAATTTCAACTTGATGCAGAGCTCAGCCTCAGGTTTGGCTAGGTCCAGGATTACTGGTTAAAAACATTTAAAGATTCAGCAACCAATGATGTGATCAGGGGTTAATTTCTGGTTATGGCGTAACTAGAGGAATTTGAGGTGTTCATTACTTTGTAGTGCCAAGGTATTGATTTGCAAATAATGTCAAGAGAGGATATTTAAATATAGTAATTTATTTTGTTTTACTTTAGTTCTCAGATTTACAAGAGAATGGTTAAACTATATCAGATTGCTAACCTTTTGTATGTTTTGTTCTTTATGTTGCATTCTTACTGTCCTCTTTTTCTTATATGTTCTTAGAATAACAAGTATTTCAAATTCTAAAAAAAACTATTTCATTTTTTACTGACTGAATTGCTAGAATCTTCTCTTCATTTTTAGTATTTTAGCAAGCAACACAGTTTTTAAAAGATCTCTTCTAATCACATATATATTTAATCTGTGAAGAACATGACCTTGACCAACAGTGACAGGTTGGGATGTTCACAATCCAAGCTGTGTTTTGACATGATTGTACTTAAACCTAAGAGGTTTTCCTCAGTCTTCCTTTTCATTAGCTCTATACTGTCTTCCTTGTATCTGTAACTATATCTAGTTGACTCAAATTTACTATGAAGTTGTTCTATTTCATCCATGGTAGTTGTAGGAAAGAGCTGGCAAATACTTAAGACTGAGCATGCTATATAAAGTGTAAGTAGAAAGCATAAGAATGGTTTAATCACATAAATAAGAAAGTAGAGTTTGTGTGTGACATTGGTATAGAGGTTGTGTGTTCAAAGGCAAATCTGCTTATTTCTACCTTGTCAGAAAATTTAACCAATATATCCTCTCTCCCTACAAATCTACAAAGACATTGAAAAGATGGCATCATTAAGGATGACATGTTTAATTCCATTATCATTCAAGTACCATAAATCTGCTTCTGTAACACCAATATAAGTTTAGACATTCTTCTAAATCCACACATATTTGCTGTGCTCTCTTAAAATCACCTCATTTTGATGTCGAGTGCAGCTTGTTAGAGCATGCAGCAAGTATGTTTTCACGAGTCTCTTAGTATGAGTACCATATATTGTTCTGAATAAGAATCTGTGAAAAGCTTTAGACTTTCTGAAGGTTCTTACATAAACTTAAGACTGTAGATCTACAGTTTCAAGGCAAAAATGATATTCAATCCAAAGTCAGGGCATTCAGTGTTGAAAAAAATGTTCCTGTGTAACTGGATAACACTTCCCAGTCTATGAGTTGACCCAATCTCAATTAAAACTTCCAGCTTTCTCCAACATGTGCCCTGTTACTCATAAAATTAGTATTCTCACTCTACACAGAAAGAAATCCTATAGCATTAAAAGTCCACTTCCAAGGTCAGTATTTATGGAGTAAAGACAAATCAGAAAAGTAAAAAAAGGAAAAACCCCTTATTTTTTCTGATGTAGTAGGAATGGAAGCAAAGCCAGGAAAGAACAAAAGTGAAATTAAAATCACTGGAGAAAAGTAAGGGGCTGTAAGCAATCTTCAGCCTCCTACACAGCCACATCCTTTCTAGCGACCCTCTATGAGTGAATTGAGTCAAAAGAGAACAGCAGACATTGTGTTACAAAATACTGACCGTTACAGCTCTGTCTGATCAAATCTAAAGTTAGTCTATACTTAGAAGAGGGATGGTACAGATTATTTCATCAGAGTGTGTGGAAAAGTAAGGCTGATCCTGAGAGTATCCTGTGAGTAAAGTGTATGGTCTTAATGTAGTGTACAGTGACATGAAGTTTCAGTTTAATTTCTAAAATTTTTAAACCAGTGATACAAAGTTTTCTGAGATTGCAGCAAATTATCTAATTGAGAAGAGGTCCATAAATTATATTGCCTTTGTGTTGAGTTTGCTTCTACAGGGATAGAATTGTCAGGATCTTTTTATTTGTACCTATAGTGAAGAACTTAGAAGTCATCAACATAATGGAAAACTTCAGGCCAGAATTGAAAATGTTTCAACAATGATGTCATGTGTCACATAGTATTAATGTACCATAAAATGAGCAATCATTACCTATGATGTACTTTGAAAAAATGTGATTCTCTCAGCCTTTGGTTGTGAGGTGAATGTGATACTAAATACGTCAAACTTTCCCAGTTGAGTATACATTGATTAATCTACAATAACTTTGAGATGAGGATATAATCATTACCTTTATCTTAAGGATGGAATAAAGCCCCCTCATAGTCAGAAAAGTTAGGTATGTATTTGTAAGATGATAGAGACCTCCAAAAGACTTGATCACAGAATCACAGTGTCATGGAAAAAAATCCTGTGACTGCCATATTTTTTATTTTTGACATCAGAAGTGAAAAACCGCTGCATACATCCAGATACTACAAGGTATCTGTCACGTGCCTTGTATAAAGAGCAAACCCCCTATACACAGAAAAAATAATTAAAAAAACCCCATAAGTCACAGAGAACTTTACATCATTGGTTACTTTGCATCAGCTTGTTTATAGGTCATAGTGTATGTTCCTTCCATGAGTTCACTAATTGAGAGGTTTTTTAAAGTTTTTAACCCTTGCATATGAAACTACACCTTTATAACTTGTATGCAAACACAGTTCCTCTCCTGATATTTTGCAAGTCACTTCTCTTTCCTTCTGTACATTTTTCTCTATAAAAAAAGTGAGCAATCTATTTTCTAGATATACTCTGGAATTTGCACAGACTTTATGTCACAGCCCTCCACTTGGATTTTGTGATCCAATAAAAACTACAAAGTGGGTCACCATGTGTTTCAGGGCTAGTTAAAAAAACATTAAATAACAACAGACAGACAAGCAAATGGTTAGTAAACCAAAGAAGACTACAGGTGTTATGTCATTAAAATGGCTGCATCAATCACTTAACTACTCTGTATAGATACACACAATTGTTGGCTGATGCAAAAAAAGCTCTCAGAAAAATGTTCAATATTGCAAGAATGACAAGGGAAAAAATGTCCATTAATATGCTTTCCAGGCTATAAATTGAACATAGAAAGTCAAATGCATTCTCTTCCCATAAATAGGGGAAAAATAGTGGTTGAAAATGTTCTAGATATATTCTGTCAGTGATGGTCCATACCCTTTTTACTAACTTGTCTTGCCTTAGTACTTAATTCTCTTCTACCTCAATTTGCAACATATAAACCTGCAGAAAATAAATATATCAAGATCCTGCTCTCTGGAGGACTCTCTCTTGACTAGATGACAGTGATGTTTTAGGAATACTAATCCTGTTTCTTCTATCAACCTCATCTTTTCTTTCACTCAATTCTTCCTTCACCTCTTCACCAACTGTTGATCTTGAGAGTTCATAAAACTGAAGGATTGCCACTGCAGACATTGGGAACTATGATCTAGACAACTGTCTTAAAAACATATAATAAAGGAATTAAATTTGGGTTCCTTTTAGTCGACCTCTGGTGTTCAGGTTTTCAGAACAGACCTGAGTTACTTTTTTATTTACAGAAAGTGGTGCTTCAGAAAATGGCTTTGTACATTATTTATGAATTGCATTGTAATGTTCATCTCTTTTTTGTGTGAATCCTTCTGATGTTGTTATTAGAATGATTGAGCTGAACAGTTTCACTAAAATATTTATGTGAAAATCTGAACAAAAATTGCCCAGTCATCTTCAGCACAGCTAGAGCTTCCATAGATTTCCTGGTGTCATTGAGTTGCAACATCACATCCACAAAGACAGTAAGGGAAGCTCCTGGGCATGCTCACATGTATTAACTCACACAGCACTAAGGTCAGTCTGAAGCAGGTGTGGAAATGCAATCCTAGGTTATAACCCATCTTTCCTTAGGCAGAGTACTGGAGACTTCCTTCTGTCCTGGTCATTCCCGGGTCCTACCGCACAGGTGACCTGAATGCCATTTTAATAACTCTTGCAAATTACTCATAAACTGCACTCAAAAAATCCTGTTGATGGCTCTCTATACGTGATCTGACAAAGAATATGAAGTTTGTTAAAATGAGAGAGCCTTCATGGATGTATGTAGGAGAATTAGAGTACACAGATAATAGACACATTCACCTCCCTATGATTTAATTTTCTTATTTTCCTCTTCACACAGTACGCTGCTCTTTGCTTTTTTCTTTGTCCATTTAGAGCACACTTGAAAAGAAGAATGAGACATGCTTCTAGTGATTAGCTGGGAGTGAGATAAAATTACTGATAAAAGCTTTTAAAAATATCTCCTGATTTCATACATCTCTGTTCTTGAGATCTAATTTAATATTCCTCAAAAGGCCATATTTTCAGAATCTTCAACACTTTTTCTTATAAAGAGGCTATAATATGTCTATTGGATCCCCTCAACGTGCTTTTATTTGTGCATGAGAAAATTAGAGTCCAAAATCAAAGAGAGAGCAAAAACCAAGCTGTGATTCTCAGAGTTGCAGTCTGATTGCTGCTTCTGTCTGCCCAAGTAAAAGAAGGGCTTAATGGCAGTAATTTTTCTAATACAGTGTTTTTCTTCCTGAGCATCTCTTTCAGATGTGTTGGCTATCACAGATGTAGAATCTGTTTTCACCCACAGTTCTGTTGCATTCATTTCAGGTGAATTCATGATGTGATGTTGAGTGATTTTCACAGCTACGTACTTGCTGACAATACCCTTTCACGGTTTGTTATGGAGGGATGTACACCCAGTGCGATAAAATCCACAGTATACTAAACTGAAGTCAGACTTCAATAAATATTCCTTTACATTGTGCAGTAATTTAAATTGTGGATGATCCATGCAACTGTTTTTTCTTGTGAATAAGAAATATATTTCTTATATTTACACTTGTCAGTAATTTACAGTTCTGCACCAATAAACACTTAGATATTCTGAAACAAGAGGAGTGAAATTTGCAATTTATGAGCAACCATCCATTTCAGAACAAAAACTAAGAGTTAAGGGACCAGATTATGAATATTTTGCTAATGATGCAAAGTACACATTTCCGAAAGTTCACAGTTCTTCCGAGGTACACAGATGGCTAGAAGCTACGTTGTTTAAGTAATGTCAGTTTGCCCCTCCAATTTTAAAGGTTTTTATACAGCTAATGAAGACTAGCGAGTCATGATTTGACAGAAGCCTTTTGCTCTGCAGCTGAGAGCAAGTTGCAAAAAGGCACTTGATTAATTATAGCATTGTAAGATAATGTATTGTGAGCCCATACCAGGCAAATTACTCTTCACGGAGCACTGACAGTGTGTCTCTCTTCCACCTATGTAATTTATGCTAAGTGTAACAGCCACTGGAAACACACAGTCCCTGAAAATTAAAGCTGCAAAATAACAAACACAAAGCAAACTAGATTGCAAGCTTGAAACCATTTCTCATGGGCTGTAATTATAATCACACATCAATCCTCCAGGCTAGACCACAGTTAGAAGGGATAATATACAATGGAAAATCCAGTGCAAAACATCATTATATGTCACCTAGACAAAGACATACTTTATCCTATCTGATTGCCATTTTTTCCTTTCTCACATATTTGACAAAGACACAACAGTACATACCTTGCAACAGTCCTTCTATGTTATGATCTGTGACATTTCTGCACTGGATTCCAAAAGCCTTCTACTGTTATGTTCCCACTTTTAAAATAACAAGTAAGAGTATCTGCTGTACTTTCATAGATAAGAACACAAGTTTCTGTAATTCAGCATTAAAAAAGCCAGGAAACATATTGTTGTGACATCTTGCCATTATCTATTTTTCTAGTAAGTCTGAATGACCTGCTTAATGTGAAAGGGAAGAAGGAAGCCCAATGCTTTCAAAGCCACTAAAATACTGTTTGAAACCTCCAGAAACAAAAAAGCATCAGACATCCTTTATTTCACTGTTATTAGGAAATATTTTTTCTTAGATGGTGTAAGCAGGAGTAGGCCCTTTGGGTGAAGATGGAGAACTAATGTGTTTTGATAATGAATGTCTTCCCTTCATGAAGTACATCTGGATAACAAGAACCTTGTTATTACTATTCATTGTTAGTAATTTGCTCAGGGTGAGGTGTCTGGAATATGGTAATTGAGAAGGAGCAAATTCTATCTAAGATCATTAAACAGCCATATTAAACAGTCATATTATACTGGGCATCTGGAGACTTTTCACCACTGAGCTCCTTTATGGTGAAAAGATCTAAAGCCTTCTATAAGAGAAGGGAGAGGAAGAGCAGATATCTAGAAAAAAATGCTAGATATGCTTTACCAATGAAAAATTGTTTTCTAAGTTGAAAATAAGCAGAAAAATTGTTAAAGATTGAAAAAGGAAAACATAACACACAAAAAAATCAGACATCCATACAAGCAGAGACAGAAAGAAACGAGATTTAACTCAGCTTATCCAGTGTATCAGTGATCTGAAGCAATGACAAAACTCTTTGACATCAAAGTTAAAGAACTACACTGCATTTAAAATCTTTAGGAAACCACCTCAATTGACAAGACAGTTAGACTACTCCCACTGACAACAAATGAGTACCTGCCTTCCTAGGAAGTGTAATTTTCCATAGTAACTCTTGCAAGAAGAATCTAATGAAAATATTTGAATGGATTAAGTGACTTCACTTAGTATTAAAACCAAGCAAGATGTCGATGAGGGCAAATATGAGAAAAAGATTAAATAAAATTTGGGCATAGCCATTGTGAAAAGATGAATCCCACAAGCCACTCAATCCTTGCAAAGAAACAACTATACTCCTTTCTAGAGATTGCTATGTAATAGTCAATTTATGGTCCTGTGTTCATTATGTTCAGGGTATAATTTCCAGTTCATACATCATTGGTGATGAAGTGTCATGTAACTTTATCAGTCACAGATCACATTAACAAAACTATGCTTTTGCTAATGTAGGCTGTTCCCACAAATTGAGATAAATTATCTCAGAAAAACTGCAAGTATTATGCTACATATGTATGTTCCATGGTTGTTTCTTAACTGACATAGCAGTGTTGGCAAAGTTTGTCATTAAAACCTCACCTCATAGATTTTTAAACTTGTGGAGGCCTTCAGTTAATGGGGCTGAAATTTCCTACATTTTTTTCCCCTGAGAATTTCAACACATATTAATCATAATAAAAGGGGATAAATAAAAGAAATAACCCAATATATGCATTATTCCTGGGAACTGTCATGGTCTAGCATCTGAAATTTATCACAGGTATAAACATCATTGAATAATAATTCACAGTCTTGTTTTAGGAGAAAAATGTTTTTGTCAAGGTCTAGGGATCTGAGAACTGTGGTCTATGCATGCATATAATAACAGCTTTTGACTGTGCTTTAAGTGAAAATGACTGCCTTAGAAGCAACATTAACCTAGGAGTACAATTAAACAGTGAGAAATTTTCGGATACTGAACATGAAAATAATTCCTTTTTTAGTTGTTAGATGTGTATTTGGAAGAAGTGTGGATGTCCTTTTTTGCAGAACTACATGTCAAAGTTTACTTTTAAACTAGTTTCATCAAGCTGCATATAAAATGGCTGATGTGACCACGTACTGGTCTCACTCACAAGAAGAAATTACTTACTCTATTGTTTTTAAGCTGGAAGAATTCAGGTGTCTGATAATAAGATATTTTTGTGACTATGTGACCAGGTCATGCAAGATTGTGATACTTAAGGTGTTGCTAAAAAGTATTACCCAACTTCAGATCATATACTCCTTTCTCCATATTTCTCAAATTTGCATCAGCTCAGGGATTGTTGGAGCTGCATTTTGAAAGTAGGAAGACAACATTTGGAGGTCTCGGATGTCTAATAGGAGATTCAGCTACCATCTTCTTAGACGGGATATCTTAGCTGCCTCTAGTAGATGTGGAAATGGAGAGCCACTTGCATAGTTGCATATGCTTTCCCAGGAGAGACTTGTATTTGCAAGTTGCACAAAAGGCACCTTTGATGGCATTTACACTAGAAGAAAACTCACATTGTTTTAAATAAAGATAGCTGAAGAGACTTTTAGCACAACTTCAATAGAACAATCAATATTTAATGAAGAAGAGAAAGAAAAGAGTCACAGAAATGACAAGTTAGTCATAAAGACATTGTGAATCTCAAGGAAAAACTATTCAGTTCCAGGCAACATCAAAACTTGATTTCTTGATTTATGAACAGCACATAATTAACAAGCAATCAGTGAACAATACTTTCAACAGCAATTTGTGCAATACAACATATAAACTACACCAAAGGACACTTACAAAATGTTAGTAAACAGAACTTTGTAAGTACCCATCTTGGACTAATCTCTCCAGGCTCTAATCCCACAGACAAGAGTTGCACATACACTCCACTCACACACAGCCCCATAACCGGTGTGGGTTACAGGCCCCTATCCCTTCTCTGGAAGGGGCCGGTTGCACCATTTATCCTGCTTCCAAGGCCACCAAGCGCTCTCCAGCCCTGTGTGTGCCCCTGCTGCTCCCCAGACCCCACCAATGAAGGTGTCAGTGAGAAAGCCACCGTGTTCCTGGGCACCACAGGGTGGAGGTCCCACATGCTGTCCCACACTGCCATAAACTGATGATCATCTTAATGTATCTTCATCATTGATGACTACAGCAGAATATTATCAGCTTTGGGGCAAACACTTCACAGGTGAGAGCTTTGGGTGTTGCAGTCAGGCAGTGGGGCTGCCTTCCCCTTCCTGCCTTACCAGCTGTTGTTTCCCAGGCCCTGCTGCCCAGTGGAGGTGGCTTGAGCAGTGCCCACTGCCACACAGGAGTCCTGGGCTGCTTGCACAGCTATCAGGGCACTGTGGGAATCAGAGAAATCTGGGGGCAAAGGGCAGGGATGAGTTTATTTGGACAGAGAGGGAAACTGCTCGCTCCCAAAGCAGAGGAAAAACAATAGCATCAAAAGCAGGAGGCAGGAGTCTCCAATTCTTTGTTCACCAAGCAGGCTTCTCACCTGCCACAGGTTTTCAGTATCATCTGCATCCTTACCATGAGACATCCCTTCATAATACTATGACTCCTTTTGAGAAAATATGTTGTTAAAGGTGAGTAAAGTTAGTAGGAGCTCAGCCTCTGACAACCTGTCTTTTGGGACAGGATGTGCATTTGGTAGAGAGATACATGTCAGCATGTCAGTGGCAAATAAATAAAGGAATAATAATTACAATCTCATTACCAATACTGCATGACTACCCTAAATTGTAGTGACATTAATTAAAATTACCCTGTAAGTTATGAAACTTTAAAACCTGTCTCTTGTGCACTGGCATAAAATAAACAGACAATTTACAAAGGGAGCATGTTCTGATTTGGCAGTTTCATCCTAGGTACTGCAAGCAGATGGAGGCAATCACTATAAAGAATTTTCACAGCCTTGTTTTATAATTATTATTTTCAGTTATGTAAATAGTATGATTTTGAGTGATACCTGGTCATTTAAAATTCATGCATATGTGGGGGAAAATCTATTAACATTTCATCTCACCTGTTGATCTCATACACATGTATACCTATATACACACACACCACTGATGTCCTAATCTGTTTGAGAAATAAAATATAATTGGGTACTATAATTAAAATGTTTTCACTTAACTATTTTTAACAAAAACAATCAAGCAAACTGAAATATCCCAAGAAATTACACGTAAGCATAAGGATGCATTATCAATGCATCTTATGCCAATTACATCCAGTGACTGAAGAAGAGCTGAGATAAACTTCACATTTATTACAATAATTTTTACATATTTTCAACAGTTTGTTTTCGGCTTACTGCAAATCATGATAGTAAGCTAACACATGAAAACTTCACGTTTTTATTTCTTAAATGTTTGTTGACTCTCATGGAAAAGTAAACTTTATAAAATTCATAAAGGAGAACATGAGAATTCATTATGAACTCCACAATGACAATTATAGCTGGCAAATTATGATACTAACTCTGTTTCCCATGCTACTTCTTTGAAATATGGTCAAGAGATTCTGTAATCAAAGGCCTTCAAGGAAGAGTTCAAGATTTTATCTGTTGCTTCAGAATTTGAATTAGAAAACAAAATATATAAAAGGACCTGGGTTATTTTGAAGGACACAATTTATTAATATGTGGCTCTGTGACTGATGTCATCTTCAAAATTTTGGGTTCTTTGACAATGGGATAACCTACATGGCACCTGGCTTGTTGGCGTCAGATGGAACCCACCTTTCTCAAAGTCAGAAGAGAGTCTCTGTTCACAAGCTGGAAGGGCTCACTGACAGGGCTTTAAACTAGGCATGATGGGGGAGAGGGATGAAATCAGGTTTGCCCATGAAAATCCATGGGAAGACATGACAGGATTAGAGGGACAGGGTGTTAGTGAAGACCCTCAGTCAGTGACTCTGAGATGTGCTGGCCACAGTGGATCTTGCTTGAAGTCTTATGGTGATGATCCAGGGGCTCCTGAGGCATTAGAAGCCATCATGGAAACACAAACAAGACACTTTGAAGGAATTAAGGGGTGTTCCTCTAAGAAGGTGGCATGGGTGACAGCCCAGCTGAAATGTCTATTCACCAATGCACGCAGCATGGGCAACAAACAGGACGAATTAGGAGTCACCATGCTGCTAGAAAACTATGACCTGGTTGCCGTTACTGAAACTTGGTGGGATGAATCCTATTACTGGAATGTGGCTATTGATGGCTACATCTTGTTCAGAAGGGACAGGTGAGGAAGAACGGGCTGAGGGATTGCCCTCTACATCAAGAGATGGACAGAGTGTCAAGAGCTGTCTCCAAGGAATAGCCACAAGCAGCTGGAAAACTTATAAATGAGAAACATGGACCAAGGCGACAAAGGGAACCTTGTGGTTGGTGTCTATTACAGACTGCCAGATCAAGGGGAGCCTATTGATGAAGTCTTTCTACTCCAGCTGTGAGATATATCATGCTCACAGGCTCTCGTCCTGCTGGGGGACTTCAATCACCCTGCAATCTGTTGGAAAGGTGTCACAGTGAGCTGTAGGCAATCTAGGAGATTTCTGGCGAACATGGAAGATAATTTCCTAAACCAGGTAATAGACAGCCCTGCCAGAGGGGATGTGATACTGGACCTGGTGGTCACCAATACAAGTGAGTTAACTGATGACATCAAGATAGGAGGCAGCATGGGCTGCAATGATAGATTATTTTTTTCAAAACAGAATTTGTTTTATATTTTTTCAAACAGTATCATGGAAAGAGAAGAATCACAATATGTATAGTGGAAGCATTAAAGGTAGCATTGTGGTCTCTGTTAAGACCATGAAAGGTTTGGCATCCAGAAAACATCAGATTAATTCAGGTTAATTCAAAGAATTGTTAATAGGAAACCAAAAAATGGAGATATTTAATTTACTATTATGTTCATAAAAATTTTGGTCAATAGATTTTGGCTTTTATTTGCAGCATAAGGAACAATTCTCCCACTCCTTTCCTCCCTCCCTAGTTCCTTCATTTCTTCTAAATTTTCTCAGTTAAACACCTATTGTCACACTCTGTGATGTATATTCTGGGTCATGAAATGGGCGGCTTTAGAGTTTTGAATTGTTGATTGGTCCTTGGACATCTATTAAAAGGTAATAATTTTACATTCTTTTCCACTTTAATTTGTCCTCATGTTCTAGTTATTTTTCTGCAATATATGCCAGAGAAAACCTTTTTTCCCTTTCTCTGAGATTTTTTGTCATCTCATTGCTTATTGTTTTTGATATTAAAGCTGCTGTACTAGACAACAGTGTTACATTATACAGTCAGGTTCTATGGGATGAATACTTTGTGTGGTCAAGAACCACACTCAGTGCAAAATTGGAAGAATTAGGGTCATATTTGAAGTTGTAACATTTTTCAAATTCCAGTAAGTTATCTTTGGAAACTAAAGCATATGGTATCAAGAAAAACTTATTTCATGTTTCCTTACTGAACAATGCAAAAGGAACAGTAAGTTTTATTCTAACTTCCGAGACCCCACTGGTAACAGAGCTATTATGCAGAGCTATCTGGAAGTCATTTACAATCCTCACAGGGGGTCTATCTGCAGACTTAATTTCAGATCTGGGGCTCGTTGTATCAGTTTATGCCTTTTAAATGATCTTATGGTAACTCCAACACAAAGAAACTTTTGCACAAAGAATGGGTTATAACATATTTTTGGGAATGATTGCTCTTGCTAGGGTTTGCATTCTAGGGAGCTTTGGGGAAAATTACTGTTATTACATTACATTAGTTACAGATAGTGCAGGTAAAATTTGACTCAAAAATTAACTAGTATTTGGATGTCTTTTAACATGGTTGTAGGTGTTTTTCTTACACAATATGTCTCAGGACAGATCCTTGAGTTTTAACAATAGAAATAAATGCATTGACATAGAAAACCTCGACACAGCTGCAAAATCGCTCTTTGTGGGCTCTTTTTTTCCCAAAAAATATTCTTTCCCCTTTTAAACTAAGTTTGCTACAAAGAAAAAACTTTATGCATTTTGTTCAGTCCTGTCTTAACAGTATTGACATGATGAATATTATGTTGTTGTTATTTGTATTATGTTGGTACTTGACAACCAATTAAAGTAGGCTTGTTTCAATTCAGAATAGCTCATTGTTCTGCTTTAAAGAGCTTACAAAGTTAAAAAAAAAAAAAAAAAAGGAAGTAAAAAGGGAGAAATTAGTATAACCGGCCAGGATATATGTTTGCCAACAGATTCATGATGATTCTAATGGTACAGAATGCATCAATCAACATATTTAACAGATACAAGGGGACATAAAACCAGAAAAAAACAACTCAGACATACACATATATGCAGTTAAAGCTGTAATGGGAAAGAATAAATCAATTAGTCTTGATCTCTTTTGCAACAAAACAATATATATATAAAACAGTTTTATCCTGAACCAATTATTTGAGACAAGTGATTTATACACAGACACATCAAGAAACACATTTCTAATATATTTACATCAAGACCTGAAGGTCCTTTCTCTTTTTTTCTCTGTATTTTACCCATCTTATAAGTCTTGAAGTGAGTACATATAGAAGGATTCTAGGTTTTCTGGTTTTAGATGGTAGAGTTAAATTAATGTTCAAGTATACACATATATATATATGTATATTATATATATATATGTATATTTCCATTAAAAATGCCGATTGAACCATTCTCTGAATAAAGTAAACAAGACTCAGTTTCTGTATGAATCTCCAAACGGGATCATGTACTATGACTGAATACTTCAGGGAGCTGCTATAACTTTGTTAAAGATGATACTCATTAGCTGGCATATAGTAAAAACATAATTTAATTTAGAGAAATATTAAAGCATTTGGCCCTGGCTGCAGCTGGCAGTTCCTTGGAGAAAGTCCTTCTGTTCTGGGTTGCCATAGGGCTATATGTATACATACGGATGTGTCTGTGCCTCCTTGACTTGTGCGTAGACCATATGCCACTCATGCCTGGCTCTCCCCAGCCATACAATACTGTCATTTGCCTGTCCAACACAGAGGTCACATTCACACTGCTCAAGTTGAGGTTTCAAATTTAAGAGATGCTTTTGCCAATCTAGTTTAATCCGCTCACTACATAAAGCACTTATATAAAGTAACTTTTAACAGACAAAATTGACAATATGAATATTTCTCTTACTCGGATCTCTGCCTTTTAAACAAGGATATTTTCCTCAACATTTCTAAAAACATGGATCTTAAGCCCAACAAAGAGCATCTGGTTTCTTCCTCTTGCTCACCTCTTTAGTGGTAGCAGATTTTTCTTCTGAATTTTTGAGCCAAACCTAGAATTTTCAATAACAGAGCAAAGGCAAGCTAGAGCCAGACGGTGGTAAGTTAGCAAAACTATTTGACTTCTACAAATACTGTTTACTGGATACATAGAGAACTCCCTGTAATTTTTTTGCCATTGTTAAAATGGTAATCTTGAAGCTCCCACCAGACACCAGTAGACAGTGGAAAGCATAAATAAATAACATTTTAAAGTTTCCCACCAGGTGAAGATTCAATTTTTATTCTAAGCCTTGTTCTTCTCAAAAAAACCACAACAAACTATTAAACTTTTTATCTTTTATTATGTGTAGCTATTCCACTGATACCCATCAAGCATAGTTACATGCCACAAAATACAATAAGCAGGGTTATGAGTATTTTTATTTTGTTCTTTTCAAGGAATTGGTCCCTTGGGTTTTTCTCCTTTTGTAATATATAATGTTGAAAGTAATTTTAGTTAAAATAACTCCTACATGTTTTTCTTTCTCAAGTTCAGATATTAAAAAATGTAGAATAACAGTTATTTATGCATAGTGACAGTGCAAGAACTGATATGATGTTTACTCTATGGAAACATTAAAATATTTTTTTCTACTTTTAAATCAATACAATTAGTGCAAGACTTACATTGCCATGATAGATCAGAAGATGACACAGGACTAAAACATATTCTCTTCAAGAGTGATAATTCAGAACAAATTTCCCTAGAGCACACTTAATATTAAAAATGACCATTTCTCAGTTAAGCTGACAGCAGATTAAAAAGATTCATTATGCACAACAGGGATTTTTTTAAACCTTTCATAAGTGGAAAAGAATCCTTTGAAGAATAATTTACACATTAAAACAAAGGACTTAAGGAGATTGCCTAGCATTAATTAGAAAAAGAACACTCAATTATAGGACCAAAAATATTTTTAGGAGAGTCAACTATAAATCAGGTTTTTCAGCGGAGTTAGAACAGTTCAGGACCCCCAAACTTCATGTAGACTTTGTACTGATCCTTACCAAGAACCTCTGGACTCAAAACTGAAACAAAAATTATTTGTTTGGGCACAGATATCATTAATTTATACAATAAACAATAAGCTCAGCACAAAGTTATACAGCTCTGTTAGGAAAAAGAGAAAACTCTAGATATTCTACATTGTATCAAAACCTCCTGTTTCTCTCCATCTTTCCCATATGTACTGCTATAATTACTAGTCATAATACATCATGATTAACAAGTTTACACTGGAATTATTAAAAAAACCCTTCACTTTCCTTACTTGCAAATTTTAATGAAAAGAGAAAAACATGTAATAATTAAAAACATTTCCAACTAGTGTACAAGAGTTTTGGCAATGTAACTCCTCAAGAAAAGTACCCAAGATTTATTTTTTTTTCTTATATACTAACAGTTCAACATACTAGTGTGACATATAGGTTTTCTGGAGTTTTCCCAATTTTTCATTCCTATTTCACATGCTTCTGAGCAATTCTCATTACAACAGCATTGTCTTGCCTCCTGTGCTTCTTGATGTTAACTTTCTCTTGTAATGCCCTGAAAGGTTTTTGGGCAAAGCTGGGGGAGATTTCTTTGGTTTTGGTTCTGTACTCCAAATTTTAATTTTACAGTGATGTTATGAACATGAAGCTCTAATGCTGCCATGCTACTGCCCACAGTTTGTGCTCAGCATGCTTTCTTTAAGGGAAACTTTGACTGATAGATTAATCTGATCCATTACAAAAACAGATACTCTTAAACCGGATGTGTTTTGAGTTTGTTCATACATTTTCTATTTGTCCCATGTCAATATGGAGTTGTAAAAAAAGACAGGCTTTCCAAATTCTAATTTAGGGTTTGAGATTTGTGAAAGTTATTGAGTTTTCATTTTTCTTCCTTTCCTTGCCTCAGGACTACAATTTGGTAAGCCTATATTTCCCAGCGGATAGATAAATAGATAGTTACCATCCATCACTGTTGCAGTGTAGTACCACTGTCAGCCAGAAGTGTTATTAAGTGGCAAACACATCTAAACTGCAAGGCAAGTATCAGTCAGCCTAGTATTTGCCAAAATTCAGATGATTACATCCTCAGGAGTTTTTTAAAGTATATTTTCAGACTGAGAACTTTTTTTTAAAAAAAATACTTCTTTTTTGACTTGCTTCTGTGAACTATAGATCATTAGACAGCCATCAACAAAGAGTGTTTGGTTAATCATTATTATTTTACTGGGAAGGATTAAATAATTTTGTTATTTCCTAAACCAAATACATTTAAGTTTAATCAGATTAACTTAATGCTTTTCATCAAACACTACTATCTTTCTACAAGTGGCATGTATTGTTTTCAGAATTGCAGACTACTGCTATACAAACTTTCATTTAGCTTTTAAAATGAAGCTTGCATCTGTGATTACAGAATTCCATTTTGGCATTATACAACAAAGTAGTATTTGAAGTGATGTAAACTCCAAAAGACAAGCCCATACATGAGGTCCTTTAGAGAGATACAGAATATTTTTTTTTAATATTTCTGATACCTGGTGGGGAGGAGATCACAAACTGAATGGAAAGCTACTGTGCATCCTGGCTTTAGATATATTTAAACATATTTCCCATACATTTTTTTTCTCCAGAATATGTATGGGTGAGAAGCACACAGTTATGATGCAAGACCTTGAATGCTTTAAATAAGAGTATGCCCCTCACTGGCAGATCTGCTGAGTCTGTCTTTGCTCCCAGAAATTTTATGACCGGGGAAAGTGGTTCAGTGTTACATTTACTTTAAAAACCCTGCAGTTTAAATGAGGATGTGGAGATGCAGCAAGCAGTCTCAGAGCCGAGGGTGACTTGTCAGCCTTCCCTTTCTTTGCAGCTGCCTTTGAGGCATCAGATGTGAGATCTGGTGAGGGAAGGGTGGCATGGGAGCCCTGACATGTGCAGTCATGGATTTACTTATCCTGGGATCATATATGAAGCCTTGGTTGGTGAAAGGAAATCCTGGGAGGAGGCAGAGGTTACTTCTGCTGAATGCTTAATTTTCCTTGAGTTGATAGAAACAGAGACCAGAGAGCTTCTTTGCCTCCAGAGTGGCCCTGAAGTCAACAGCTTGCATTACCCCTCTTATAACGATGTCTGTCCTCTAACATTTATTACTATCTATATCTATTTCTGCAAGCATTATAATGGACCTTCAAGGAGTAGTTAGATCTGGCTGTCTCATATCCTGAGTGAGTGAATATAACTGCCTCAGTCATTGTAAAAAAAAAAAACAAACCAAAAAAATCACAGGCAGACTGTCTTCATGTTTTAAATAATGGCTTTTAAAAAAGAAAAAAAAATAAAATCTCTGCCAGAGCCCTTCTCTGAGGATTGGGAATAGGACTCCTCAGAAAGTTTTCCCCACTGCATTCTCAGTCAAGGCATGTTCATGTACTTGAGAAGAGCAAGATTCAAAGCACTCTGAAGTCCTCAGTTCTAGATGCTTGCTTAACCCCCTGTCCAACATGCTGTCTTGGAAGATCCCTTTATAAGTGGCTGATTTCCCCTGACACAGTGTGCCCAGGAACATTGCATGAAGCTTTGGGCTCCCAGAATGGAGGCAGCAATGTAATGGTTAATGATTGTAGCACTTTATGGTTAAGGCTTTCAGTAAGGGAAAATAAATTGTCCCTCTAGCAGTCCTACTAGATTGAATCCCAAGTTACATGCTTTCAGCCTTGATGAATTCCAGTGGGTTAAAAATTACAACACTGACATTGTTTACTGCTTTCAGATTCTTTTGAGCTTATTGATCAAGGGTGCATGGTGAGGTTCAACTGTTGCTTTCCATCACTTTGATTCAAGGCAACCAATGACAACAAGCAAACAATGAGCTTGTTCTCGAAGTACAAGTAAGGATTGGGGTTTTTTTAAGCATACTTTTTTCATAAGGTATTTCATTAAAACACTCATTAGGGAGACAGATGATCAAAGATGATTCTGCCTTGGCCTAAGAGTTTGTTTTCTTTCTGTTTCCCGGTAGTTCAGAAAATACTGTGAAATCTTATTATCCTGGACCTAACCAACATGATTCTCAGGTAGCTGAAAACTCATCTAATCAGCTGTTGTCTACTGTTCCTGCTGTTGTTTGCTGACTGCAGTAATTGCCGTGTTTAGTATATATATTTTAAAGTATTTTTGAATGTTCTGTTAAAATGCTTATTTTTTTGTAAAAAAAAATAAAGCAATTGCATGCTATATTTGAGGAATATACACCTGTATGAAGAATTACCTCAGCGAGGCTATGTGAACAGGGTACAACGGAGTTGCAATAAGGGGTGAACATTGTGAGTAATTGTGGGGTGCACACCTTGCCCACCTTTCCTCAGTAACAGCTGATGGTAAAGCAGGAACAGAAGTGTAACCTCTGTATGTGTCTGGAGAACCAAAACTGTCTTATATATGAGAATGCATGGCTCAAAACTAATAATGTTGAAGAGGAAGACAACCATCAGCAGGATTAAACAGTTACAAAGGAATCACCAAGGTGGAGGGGCCTGAACCCACAGCTGCTATGGGTATTTGTGGGTGCACACAGCTCTGAATGTGCCTACAGGATTAGAGCTTCTGGGGAATAACCACAGCAGATGTTCAGAAATTTATAAGGGGTTACTAACGGTTTGTAAATGTTCTGTAACATGATTTATATGTTATATTGAAGATACTGATCTTGAAAGTATTGTGCACTGATTGCTTGTTAATTATGTGCAGCTAGTGATTAAAGAAACTGCTTTCACAGCACCACAGGATCACATAGTGATTGAGTTTGGAAGGAACCTCTAGAAGTTACCTGGTTGAACCCCTTACTCAAGCAAGGCCACCTAGAGCAGGTTGCACAGGACCATGTCCAAATGGCTTTTGAATATCTCCAAGGATGGAGATTCCACAGCCTATCTGAGCAACCTGTGCTGGTGCTTCATCACCCTCAGTAAAAATAGGTTTCCTGATGTTCAGGGGTAACCTCCTATGTTTCAGTTTGTGCCTGCTGCCTCTTGTCCTGTCAGTGAGCACCACTGAAAAGTAACCTGGCTCTGTCTTCCATGCCCTGTCCCTTAAAATATTTATACATACTGATGAGATCCCCCCCATAAGCCTTCTCTTCTCCAGACTGAACAGTCCCAGCTCCCTCAGCTTTAATGTGAGATGCTGTTCCTTAATCAGCCTAGTGNTCCTTAATCAGCCTAGTGGCCCTTAGCTGGATTCTATCCAGTATGCCCATGTCTCTCTTATACCGAGGAGCCCATAACTGGACACAATATATCAGATGTGGACTCACCAGTGCTGAGTACAGGGGAAAAATCACCTCCCTCAACCTGCTGGCAACCTAACACAGCCCAGGATACTATTAGCCTCTTTTGCTGCAAGGGCCCATAGCTAGCTCATGCTCAGTGTGGATGTCCACCAACTTGACATTCCTGCAAAGCTATTATCCAACTAGTCAGCCTCAACATGTACTGGTAAATGGAGTTATTCCTCCCCAGGTGCAGGACTTGACACTTCCCTTTGTTCTGTAGCATGAGGTTCCTGTCAGCTCATTTCTTCTGTCTGTTGAGGTCCTTCTGGATGGCAGTACGACCCTCTTATGTATCATGTCATCTACAAACTTCCTGAGGGTGCATTCTGCATATCATTAATGAAGATATTGAACAGGATTAGACCCAGTACTGACCCCTGGGGTACATTGCTATTTACTGGCCTCCAACTAGACTTTGTGTCACTGATTACTAACCCCTGGGCCAAAACTGACCCCTGGTCAAAAAACCCAAAATTCTGATGGTAACACCAGTCCTGGCATTACAAATTAATTTGCATAATTTTGCTGATGCTTCCATTGTCATTGCCTGTGACTGGGCAGGAGAGATTAGAAAACTACTTGGGCTCCTGAACCAGTCACCCCAAGGCTCTGAAGTCCTTCTTGAGACCCCTCAGGTTTCTTGTCAATGAATCTTCCCCATTGACCACCTGAAAGACTAGTAAAGGATAGTAACCATTAGACCATACCATATGAGAGAGATTTCTGGTGATGTCCCTTGTCCTGGTCCCAGGGAGGCAGTAGACTTCTCTGTGAGTCAGGTCCAGTTGACATATCAGACCTTTTGTTCCTCTCAGGGTGGAGTCACCAATCCCAACCACTCATCCTTTTTTCTTAGTAGAGCTGGTCACAATACAAGAGGTTGTCTGACTCACACATGGTGACTATTCCAACCTGGCTGATCCCTTGTTTGCTTCAGCATCTTCCTCATTTTTCACTTTAACAAGTACCAAGGCCTCAAATCTGTTGTAGAGGGGTACCTGGGAAGGTGACATAAGCTGGGGAGCAGTACGCCATCCACTCTGAGGAGTAACCTGCTTTCAACCCCCCGTCTCCTAAAATCCCTTTGTTTGCCTGGTGCCAAAAGGGTAGGGGATACTTAATTTCTTCTGGTTTAAGTGGCTGATCTGTTTCTCTGAGAGATGGTAGAGTATGGCTTCACTAATCAATGTCCTTTTCTGATTCCCTTATACTACTTCGCCTTTCCACTGCTTACTGTAACTCTGCTACCACGCAGAGCAAATCATCAACCCAGTCACATCTTTCACAGCTACAGTCCCAGGCTCGAGCACTCATTATAGCCAGACATCTGTACAGGTGCATGTTTTTGAGGGATCTCTGTGTGGGTCACCGCGTCCTTTTGGCCAGAAGAGAGGACTTTGTTTTCTTTGTCTTCTGCTGAGAGGATATCATCCTTGAGCACCTTCTGGATGGCCACTGGCTGAGACTAACTCTTCAACTTGCTGGGCTACAGTGCCCTCCCTGCTCGTCCTGCCCACATGAACTTCCACACCATGCCCTGTTTACCCACTCTGGTTGCAGTACTACTAGTCCACATGCTCCCTAGACTGCTTAGGGGGAGTCTCCATTGCTCTGGCAGTGCTCAGATTTCACCAGCAACTCTCTCTCGAGCTTCCAGCTCCTGGCACGTCTCTCCTCTGCCCGGGTATTTCCTTGCCTCAGGACAAACACTCCTTACCCTCAGATCTGCCATTGTGCAGCAGATTGGGTCAGCTCAGGCACAATTTACCTTGGCAACTGACAGCCAGCTGAATATGACAGCAGTTTGCCCAGGGCAGTTCCCACAA
>VZRW01013642.1:0-21365 GCA_013398125.1 Aegotheles bennettii | reverse complement strand
AGGAGGAGGAGGAGAGGAGGGAGGCGCAAAGGCGGGAGGAGCAGAGAGAGGGCCAGAAACTGGCAGCTTTGGAGAGCTGGCTGTAAAGTTAGGAGGCACAGGGGAATGAGAGGGCACAAAGGTCTTGAAGCCCTACATGACAGGACTGAAGAGTGGGTAATTAAAAATATATGGTGGCATTTCATGGAAGTTGAAAATGAGGCAAGTGCAGAGGCAGAAAATACGCTGGCATTTACATATTTAAAAGACAATTATTATCTGGGGAAGGGAGTGACCTTAGAGTACTGGGAAATTCAGGGCCGCCTGCTGAATTTAAACAGGTTTCTTTATTTTTTTTCATAAACAAGTGAGAGAAAAGGTCAGTCTAAAATTCATCAGGTTGAAGAGAAATTTCATCTAAGGCTGCTGGCTCCATGAGCTCAGAAGCAGTAGGGACAGCCTAAGGAGGTGATACCAAGTTGATCTTCACCTCTCCCACCAACATTTCCTGATGTTTCTGGAACCCCAAGAAGCAAAGGCTGAGCAACCAGCCCCAGATCCTCATCATCCTCAAAGCTGCGAGCCCTCCTGGCTGTGCCATGGCCAGCTTATGAGCAGAGGAGTGTCTGGGAGGAAAGAGGAGGTGTTGTCTGTGGTGAACCTGTGCCCCAGAAGCATTGCTAGTAATGGACTGAGCAGATTTTTGCACGGCTGGGGTTAAAGCTGAGTGAGCTTTGCAGAGATGTAAATAAGCTACTGATGAACCGAACGCGGTGCTGCAAAGCCAGGCACGACTTGGGGAGCATCACAGGTCAACTTAGCTTTGTGTCACTTCACTGTGCTTGAACTCAGCTGGTGTTTAAAAGCCTCTGATTTTGTGTCCCCAAAATGTCCCTGTATAATCTATGGAGCTGGTCCATCTTCTGCTGATTTACTCCCTTTGGTCCTCTGGCCAATGTGTTCTTCTACTGAAATTTCATTTGAAAAGGGCAACTTTTGTTTTTTAGTTAAATTCATGAGTGGATTTGAAACACCAGGGATTAATTCAGCTGTTGGTCTGGTTTCGGTACCAGGGGAGAAAAGCTCTTTTTCTATTGTTTATTTTTTATTCTTGTACACGAATAAGTTCCAAATTGTGCAAAGTGACGTAACCCTTTTCTCAGTAGTAAAGGGCTATCGCATTATAACCAAACACATCAGAAAAAGGATTTGGTCAGAGATTGCCTGCCTGTAATCCCTGCTCTTGTATTCAGTGGTGGAAACAGCAGAAAGGACAGGCTGTCTTCTTAATGCCACAGATTTCAAGGCCTAAAGGTATTTCCATGCAGTATTTACCCTCAGCGTGGAAAGATGATTTTTATTTTACACAGTTTTAAATTATCAGAAGTTGGGTTTTTTTCTGTATAACCTCTGCATCCTTTTTGTGACATCCAAATCAGAAACACTTTGCTGAGGAAGTGCAGAGAAGAATAAAGTCGGTGACAAATTTTCCCGAGACGACTCCCCGATAAAGTCAGCACAATGCTTGGGAATCATGTGGGCTGCATTGGTGAGCACATCCACAAGTGTCTAATTGGCACTTTTTCTATTTTTGTGTTCAAAATCCATTTTCACAGTCTCAGGAAAGGGCTTGAACTGACTTTGGTCAGTTTAGTGGCCATATGTCCTCCTGAAACTCGATGGCAGTGTGGTCTCTCCAGCCCAACCTGTGCAAACAGATCTATCCCAGCTCCAGAGAAGCTGCCCCACAACAACTTTTGCCAACCACAGCGCTGACATTTTTAATCCTTAAAGGATTTGACTTGCCTAAATCAGATTAAGAAGGTGAGGTTTTTATCAACTGGGTTTGCTGAGGGCTGTTAGCCTCCTGGCGAGCTGCTGGGGTGGTCTGCACTGCTGGTGGTGAGCTTTCCAGCAGCAACCATGCTGAAAGAGTTGCCCACACACACGAACACACATGTGGCGTGGGTGCCCTGCAAATCCATATCTAAAAAGATGCATCAAAATTCCCTGCACGTGCATTAGCACCCTGACCCAAACGCTGTGCATGCACTAAACATGGCTGTTTGCACTTTAGCTTGGAGAAAAGGAGACTGAGGGGTGACCTCATCCATGGTTACAAATATGTAAAGGGTGAGGGTCAGGACGGTGGAGCCAAGCTTTTTTCAGTGATGACCAATGATAGGACAAGGGGCAATGGGTGCAAACTGGAGCACAGGAGGTTCCATGTGAATCTCAGGAAGAACTTCTTTCCTGTGAGAGTGCCAGAGCACTGGACCAGGCTGCCCAGAGAGGCTGTGGAGTCTCCTTGGCTGGAGACATTCAAACCCCGCCTGGATGCGTTCCTGTGTGATGGACTCTAGGTGACCCTGCTCTGGCAGGGGGGTTGGACTGGATGAGCTTTCGCGGTCCCTTCCAACCCCTAGGATTCTGTGATTCTGTGATATTGCAGCTCAGCTCTTTCATTTGCATGTTCCAGAGTTTTGGGAAGGGCTATTACAGCCTTTGTAGTAAGGTGGACCAGGAATAAGCAAGAAGAGGTGCTGGGGCCTCTATTTAGCCTCCCTGGCACTAAGATCCCCTGACACCTGCACACATGAATGAACGTGTGTGTGCAGTACCTCAGTGTGTATGTGCACACGAAGGCTTTTCTTCAGCCACCAGAGTACCAGACCAGTGTAAAGGATCAGAGCTTTGGACCTTGCACTGCACAAGCAAACATTGCACTGCACTGTGTGGGTCCCGCATGTGTTGAAGAGATGCATCTTCGTTCATACCCCCTGTGCACACACCTCCCCCTGCCAGGTCCTGACCAGTGTCCTGTGTCCCCTGGGTGTCCCCAGCAGGCTGCAAAACAGCAGTGTCTGATGGAACCACTGGGGAGCTGCTGAGCTGGGGTCCCTGATGTCTGCCTCCATGGCTGGATCTCCAGACGTTGTACCAGCGCTGGGGTTTTACCAATGAATCTTTAAACTGGTTTTGCCTCCTGCTGCCCAGTGCATTAAGCAGAGCATTAATAGATGTCAAAGTGCCTAACAAAAGCAGAAGAGCGTCATAGCCATGCTTGATGAACGGGGAAAACAAGGCATTGCATTCGCACTGGACCTGGGAACTGGATTTGTAGCTCTCCTGCCTGTGCCTTCTCCCAGGAGCCACCACCACCATCGTAAGAAAACACCGGGGGGGTGTAGCAACGTGCCCTACCAGAGGAGCTTGCACCCACAGCGCCTGCCACCTGCTAGCCCTCACCCATGGGTGGCATCACCCAACCCATGCCAGGAACACCCCACTCCAGAGAGAGGGAAACACTCACGTGTCCAGCGGGATCTTGGTGTGGGCCCTGGCAGAGGGCAGGAGGCAGCAGAGCCATAGCATCATCCACGGGATGGCCCAGGGCCCCATCCTCCTGGTGCCCCCCATCAGCAAGGGGACCAGCCGGCGGGATGCGGGGGCTCCCCGTCCTTCCTGCTGCCCCGGGGGGGGTCCCAGGTGGCCCTGGCCATGCTGCCGGGCCAGGTGCCCTGCGGCTGCGGGGCCGATCCCCGGGGTGGCTCCAGCGATGTCGCTCCCGCTGCTGGGCGCCGTCGGGGGTCTCCGATGCAGGGTGGGCGGCCAAAACCCCACTGGGGACACTGGTGGGCAGGCACCCGCGGGTGCAGAGCGTCTCTGTGCCCCGAGGAGCAGCCGTGCCGGGAGGCAGCTCCGTGCCGGGAGCTGCAGTGGCTGCGTAATCCCCCACCAGCCCCTTAATCCCCTCGCCGAGCAGCAGCAGTAGCAGATTTAGGGAAGTGGAGTGGGATAAAATCACCCGGGATTACTCTGATTCCTGAAGACGGTTCTCAGCTTCTCCAGCCGAAGGTCAGGCCGTGCCTGCTTTAAAGGGGTCACATCCAAACCACCAAATGCCCACCCTGACCTTTGATTTCACAGAATCACAGAATCCTAGGGGTTGGAAGGGACCTCGAAAGCTCATCCAGTCCAACCACCCCTGCCAGAGCAGGGTCACCTAGAGTCCATCCCACAGGAACGCATCCAGGTGGGGTTTGAATGTCTCCAGCCAAGGAGACTCCACAGCCTCTCTGGGCAGCCTGGTCCAGTGCTCTGGCACTCTCACAGGAAAGAAGTTCTTCCTGAGATTCACATGGAACCTCCTGTGCTCCAGTTTGCATCCATTGCCCCTTGTCCTATCATTGGTCAGCACTGAAAAACGCTTGGCTCCATCATCCTGACACTCGCCCTTTACATATTTGTAACCATGGATGAGGTCTCCCCTCAGTCTCCTTTTCTCCAAGCTGAAGAGCCCCAGCTCCCTCAGCCTTTCCTCACAAGGGAGATTTCTCTCTGTCAGGCCTCCCTGTTGCATGTCAGGTCACCCTGACACTGTCTCTTCCCCATGGGAGACCCAGGGTAGGAACCAGGAGCCTGGGGCACGTGGTGGACTCCTGCAGGTACCAGCAGGTTCATGCTGTGCTGCTGCTTGGAGCTGAAGTTCGCACGGGACTGACAAGGGCATGCAGAGCCAACACCTTGGCAGCACCCAGCTCAGGTCCTGCTGAGGTGCTCATCCTCCAAGCCATGTCTGAATCATAGAATCATAGAATCATAGAAACACCACCAGCTTCAGCAAACCCCAAACTTAAGTTTTCTTCTACTACGTTACTCATGTGTAGTAATAATAACTACATGGCAAAGAACAGACAGATTAAAGGAGTTCAGTCAAGAGATTTTCCTGGGTGAAGATGAAAGGAATGTCTTTCACACTCTTAATACAGTGCAACACTGTGCACTTCAACGGGCTAAATTTCAGGGAGGTGGGAACAAGAAAATATACTTGGTGACATATCTCTGCTCACAGATAAAACTTAGGACACTGAATCCTGGGTCTTCCACTTTTAAATCACCACCCCCACCACTGCAAAAGGAGAATTTTAGAATCATAGAATCATTATTGTTGGAAGGGACCTCCAGGGTCATCAAGTCCAACCTTTATCCCATCATATTCCTAACCATTAGACCATCAGACCATGGCCTCAAGTGCCTCATCAACCCATTTTTTGAACACCCCCAGGGATGGTGACTCCACCACCTCCCTGGGCAGCCCATTCCAGTGCCCAACCACCCTCCCAGTAAAGAACTTCTTCCTAATCTCCAACCTAAACTTCCCCTGATGGAACTTGAGGCCATTTCCTCTCATCCTGTCATCAGCAATTTGGGAGAAGAGACCAACACCAGCCTCACTACAACCTCCTTTTAGGTAGTTGTTGAGGACCTCACGCAAGGCAAGAGGAGGGGAGGGAAAATTGGCAGCGGGAAGCAAAATGGCCATGGAAAAAAAGGACTCTGCTGGTTAACTGATAGCTCCCTAATGTGGGCGATTATTTATTAATAGTTGAACTTCTCCACTGGGGCAACATACAGTTGAGATTGCCATCCCCTCATCTGTGTCTGGAGATCAATGAATCACAGGAGCCCGACGGCTGAATGTGATGAATTTCAGCAAGTAGCAAACTGTACACCCAGATGAGGGGCACGCTGCATTAGCTCATCATTGTCACCAGAAGTATGAATTATAAATATCTGTAGATACAGAAGTGGAAAGATTATAAATGACTAAAGCAACCTGTTGAAGAGCTTGATTCCACGGCTATGGAACAATCCGTTTATCAGAGTATCTTCCAATCATCTTTTGCACCTATACAAAAGTCTTCTTTAAAATAAAATGCAAAGCTGTGATAGATCGCTAGGTTTCTTTTAAGGATGTGGAGAGGAAAACTGGCTGTCAAAACACTGAAGTCAAACTATGGCACATATTATAGATGTGCTACAGAGTGCAGCATTGGTGTGGTATTAAATCACAGAATCCCAGAATCCTAGGGGTTGGAAGGGACCTCGAAGGATCATCCAGTCCAACCCCCCTGCCAGAGCAGGGTCACCTAGAGTCCATCACACAGGAACGCATCCAGGCGGGGTTTGAATGTCTCCAGTGAAGGAGACTCCACAACTTCTCTGGGCAGCCTGGTCCAGTGCTCTGGCACTCTCACAGGAAAGAAGTTCTTCCTGAGATTCACATGGAACCTCCTGTGCTCCAGTTTGCATCCATTGCCCCTTGTCCTATCATTGGTCATCACTGCAAAAAGCTTGGCTCCATCATCCTGACACTCACCCTTTCCATATTTGTAACCATGGATGAGGTCACCCCTCAGTCTCCTTTTCTCCAAGCTAAAGAGCCCCAGCTCCCTCAGCCTTTCCTCACAAGGGAGATGTTCCACTCCCTTCATCATCTCTGTGGCTCTGCGCTGGACTCTCTCAAGCAGTTCCCTGTCCTTCTTGAACTGTGGGGCCCAGAACTGGACACAGCACTCCAGATGTGGCCTCACCAAGGCAGAACAGAGGGGGAGGAGAACCTCTCTTGACCTACTGACCACCCCCTTTCTAGTGCACCCCAGGATGCCATTGGCCTTCTTGGCCACAAGGGCACATTGCTGGCTCATGGTCATCCTCCTGTCCACCAGGACCCCCAGGGATAAGAGAAGTGGCAGAGGAAATACAGAGAAGGGAATAAAACTGCAAAACATAGAGGTGAAATTGTATGATGAAGAGTCTGAAAGCTCAGGGTCAGCAGTTAAGTAATTACAGGACTACGTCACCTCAGGATGGGGTGGGTTCATCATTTATTACAGTCCTTGCTTGAGACTGAGTAAGCAGAGGCTGTGAGCCTTAAGGGCAGAAATTTCCAGCTGATGGTCTTAAGCCTGGGCAAAGGGTTACATGGAAAGTTTGAAATGGTTCTTTCTGACCTTAAAAATCTACAAAAAAATCAATTTGTACGCACACAAACACTTTAGGAATAGTGCCTTCAAGGTACCACGTGGCTCCACAGCATCAGGAAGGCAACAGATCTGGGTCTTAGTAATGCATTTCTCAAATGGCCAGAATGTGCTATGGGGTCTTGCCCTGGAAAGGGCTTCATACAGGCCCTGGAAAGGGGCCCATACAGACCCCAATAGCCCAAGGGGGAATCTGGAGGTGAGGACAGCACAGGGAAAGGTCTTTCTCCCAGAAATGCTCATTGCAGACAAGGGGTGCATGGTGTTGTCCATGGGAACAGCTGATTGCCCTTCCCCTGACTCTGGCCTCATGCTGCTCGGACCAGGAATCACCGCTCTGCTGCCTCCTCCTTGCTCTGCAACCTGAAACGAGGAGAAAGCTTCTCTTGGAGGGGCTAGGAAGGCTGACCATATGGCTCCACAGAAGAGGCACACAAAAGCCTGTTTATCAGGAGAACGCAGCTAATACCTGGGTACCTGACACCTCACTGGGATCTCTACACAGAGCAGGACAGATTCATCCCTAGTGTAACACAAGAGGGATATACATTGGAATATTCAGGTGCACCTATTATACCACTGACTTTCTTCATTTGAGGTTGCCCTCAGAGGCAGTGAATAATGGATGAACGTCTGGCCTGTATCAGACACCAGCAGGATGGCTCGGACCAAATGTGTCCTTCTAGACCCCACATTCCACCCAGGTGCTCTGTAAATATCTACCTGCAGACCCATTCATCTGCAAGCTGCACGCTCTCCTTGTTGTTTATAGAAGCAGCCACGTAGGTGTCATATTAATTAATGCCTTTGGCTGGTTACTTTGTCTTTTTTTCCTTTTTATACTTTTTTTCCACAGTTCTGCTCTTAATTTAGACTTGTTTAAATACTCCAAGATGAAACAAGCATTATTTTTCTTTTAGAAAATGATTTTAGAAAATCATTTTAAAACCTCATCAGGCAGAGTGTTCTGAGCAGCAGGAAATTTAGGCCACAGAGGGAGACACCAAGGGAAAGCAGAATGCACAGGAAACAATGAGTGCTGGAGCATCTTCCCATCTTATCTGAAGGCAAGGCAAGAAAAAGAAGAAAGAAAGGAGAAAGGAGAAAGGAAGAAAGGAAGGAAGGAAGGAAGGAAGGAAGGAAGGAAGGAAGGAGAAAGGAAAAAGGAGAAAGAAGAAGAAAAAAGGAGAAAGAAGAAGAAAAAAGAAAGGAGAGGAAGTGAAAGCAGATACTCAGTTTGGGGAGAACTGTGGGCAGGCTGCAGCTTTTCTGGGTGCTGTCACAAAAGCACCCAGAATGAAAGTCAACTTCACCCTTATCTCTCCACTACCAAAGGGTTAAACTTAATCTTCTCCATTTCAAGTCCACATGGCCTGAAGGAACTTGATTAGGAGGAAGAGAAACCCCATTTTAAAAGAGATTAAAGCCTTTTGTGATAAAGTGGCTACACTAAAACAGCTTTATCGAGGGAAAAATCTTCATGGTGAGCCCCAGGAATTGTGGTGCATCAACTGACTGAATAAATGATGCCACTTATTCTGCTAATCTCCATGGCCGCAAACACACTTGACTCAGTGCACATCTAGCAACATCATTTATGTTGTCCAATCCTTTGCATTAAATGTGTGATGCAGTGACCCTATTCAGAGGACCTGCTACAAATGCTTCCTTCTCCCTACTCAGTGTGTCAAGAAAGATTCCTGATTTTGCCAGGTTATTGGGACAGAGGTATTTGAGCCAAATTAGCGTTGCTCCAGCTCTGGCTGAGCTAGAAGGAAGAAAGGTCTCTCCACCCCATGTGTTCTTCTGCCAAGAGTCAGTAGATGTGGGGAGCACAGAGATGAGTTACTTGCCTTCGTGCTCTGACGTTACTACTGCCTCACCTATTTGCTGAAATCCTGATAAGGATTTACTAGGTAATGGCTGTAGGGTGCTTCTGAAATGCAGGGTGCTCTCTGATTGTCTGCACTCTTGCAAATGGAAACAGCACAGTCCCTGGGGCTCAGGACCACCTTCTCACTTGGCAAGTGATCTACAGGGCAAAGCAGCAAACCACCCCACTCCCCTCCCCTCCCCTGATTTATTTGGATCACATTGTCAGTGGTCCAGGAGTTGGACTGAGCCCACAGGGCAGTTTCATCTGTTCCCTGTGAGGAAAGGCTGAGGGAGTTGGGGCTCTTTAGCTTGGAGAAAAGGAGACTGAGGGGTGACCTCATCCATGGTTACAAATATGGAAAGGGTGAGGGTCAGGACGATGGAGCCAAGCTTTTTGCAGTGATGACCAATGATAGGACAAGGGGCAATGGATGCAAACTGGAGCACAGGAGGTTCCATGTGAATATAAGGAGAAACTTCTTTCCTGTGAGAGTGCCAGAGCACTGGACCAGGCTGCCCAGAGAGGCTGTGGAGTCTCCTTGGCTGGAGACATTCAAACCCCGCCTGGATGCGTTCCTGTGTGATGGACTCTAGGTGACCCTGCTCTGGCAGGGGGGTTGGACTGGATGAGCTTTCGAGGTCCCTTCCAACCCCTAGGATTCTGGGATTCTGGGATTCTGGCAATGGAGGTGGGTCAGGGAGCCAGTGGAGTTGGGCTGCAGCACCCCGCAGACCTCTCTGTAGTGATCCAGGCATTAAACATCTGCCTGTCAGGAAAAATGGCATCAATACAGATGAGCTGACTCTCTCCAGCACAGTGTCTGTCCACCACAGGCTCTGTGGCTGTGTGTTTCCACAAGATATACAGCAGTCATGCCTGATGCCTGGGGAAGCTGCTGCATGCTATTATAGCATAAATCAAGGGCAATTTCTAGGCAGAAATAATTTTTTAATCTTTAATATTTTTTTTCAAAGGTTTCCTGTTAATTTTATTTGTTTTGGTACTGATACTGAGTGTCCAAGCAAGAGCTATTGTAGAAATGTATAACAGAATTGCTGGAATATTCAGAACTCAATTAAAAATCTTGAAAGTTTGATAATTTTTTTCCTTCCTTTTGATTTCACAGGAGGAAGCAGCTTTGCCAAAATTCTAGGTCACAAATTATAACATTTCATGCTTTTATCCTTTGAAAACAGGGCTATTTTTTTTCCCCACAAAAATTAGAGGCGATCAGTTTCAGTGTGATTAAAGATAAATACTGGGCTTTTGAATACATTTTGCCACCCATTGATGTAGGTGTAGATGGAAACAGTCCATTCTTTCATGAATATTAATGAAAACATGTTTTGTGATTTTAGGCAACCATCAATTGTTATTAAAAATACCCTGGCAGTTTTGAAGAAGAGGAAAGGATGGGGGAAGGGTCCGCAAGGCTTTCCACATCAGATTAACACCATTTTGCAGCAGCTCATGTTTTACTCCACCGTTACTCTGCAGTGAGTGTGAAAGGTATTTCCCTGACCTACAGCTGCTCAGCGGGCTGATGAGGAACGGTCCTCAGACCACCTGAGCACAGCAGGGCTGGCACTGTCTCCTTTCAACCTCTGGTTACAATTCCAGTCACTTCCTGTCACCCTAAATTGCTTCCGAGCTGTAATTAGCTGGGTCACCTGCCAGCTCTCATAACACACACTCCCTCGTCCTCCCTCCAACATCTGACAGCATCTTGCACAGCGAGCAGCTTTCAAAGAGATCTCCCTGCACCCCAAGGGTTTCCATGCTGTGAGCCTGCCCCGAGAGGATGAAGACACGAATCATTTTGTGCCCAGAAGGATCATTAAATGCCTTCTTTGATTTCCTTCAAGGAGCACAAATCAGCTGAGGAAGCAAACCAGTACATTTCTTGCTAGCAGTTTTTGTTCCTGTTTTTAACCATCAGCATGGGATGGCAGAGCCGGGAGCCTCCCACGGTGGGTGAGGTCTCTTCAGGTTGCAGCCATCTTCTCCTGACGTGGATGCCAGCAGAGGAGAACGTCAACCCCCCAGGAAAGAGTGACTTATGAGGATTTAGCCTGGTCTGGTCACATATGTTAGGAGAGCAAATAATCTCTCTCATACTGCTGGAAGGTGAAACAGTGTGTAAAGTACATGTCTGAAAAACTCAGTTTCCAGCAGCCTCACTTATTCTGCTTCCTCCTGCTGTTGGCAGCATCTGGGCAGCACATGGGACAACCAGTGGAGAGACAGGGACAGCTCAGCAAACCACTGCCTTGGGTTGGGGACAGAGCAGTCTGCAGCATGCTGGGAATAAAACTGAGACCTGCATTCACTGTCCATGGCAAGCAGTGGAATTTAGGATTACGAGAGCTATAGATAAGTAAATAATGCATGCATATTTTGCAAAAAAAAAAAAGAGAGAAAATTCAAGTTCCAAGTCTGTCTAAAGTCATCTGTATTTGCTAACATCATCTGTATTTGCTAAAGAAGCACTCCAACTGCCTGCCTTCTGGTTAGCGCAGCGTTGGGGTTGAAGTTAACATCTTCCTGAGCCGGAGGCTCCTGAAGTTTCAGACAGAAGCCAAACAGTTGTGCCCCGAGGGATTCCTTCGCAGGAAATCTGATGTGCATGAAGCAGGCAGAGAGGCACAGAAATCTCATTAGTAATGGTTGCTTGCTGCAGCTCTGACCTTAGCTTAATTTGTTCAAGTAATGCTGGAGTTAATTGGCATTCTCAGTTTGGAGTGATTCCCTTTTCTAGCTGCAGTTTAAACGTGGATCTACTCTGCTCACCAGGCCTATAAATCCTCTAGAAAGAAAAAACATCCCCTGGCTCTTCTTTAACATACAGTGTCCAACTCCTACAGCCACTGAGCTGCTCTGTGTCTGCCTAGGGGCCAAAATGCCACAGCAGGCAGTGGTGAAATGGGTGTTGCTGGTGGTTCTGGTGGAGCACTTCTCTACTGGACACTTACAACAGTCATTAGACTGTGATGCCTCTGTCCATTCTCCAAGCACTGCGTTGCAAGAAATGAAGACCACACCTGAGACACTGTGATGGATGGAGTCAGCAATGCTGCTCCTAGAGCTCTGCAAACACTGGTTTGAAGGGGCAGCATCCTGTGGTCCTCTCGCAGGGTATGTGAGAGTCTCACTGGTTGGGAGAGGGATGACACCCTCTGCCAGTGTGTGGGACCTGCCACACTGTCAGTTTTGTGTCTCAGGAGAACCCTGGGCAGGGGTTGGTGATGTTTCCATGAACACTCTCAGCTGAGCAGCCGTGGCTGTAGAGAGGTGGCTGTGACCCAGCGTGCCACGCAGCACAGGGACCTGCCTTTTTGGCATTAGTAGTGTATGTAGTCTAAATTATTGCATCAGGCAGGTCATATTCAACTTTCTCCCTGCGTTTTTCAGCTACATAGACTCTACCAGCCACTGAGTGTCACCTACTCATGGGAAGCCCAGTGCTGGAGGGGAACCATGACCAAACACAACATAACACTGTTATGCACCTATCAGCTCTCCATCACTGAGGCACAGGGCCAGCCACCTCTGCCAGGACACTCCATCTGCTCTCCTTGTCCAGCAAATTCCCCTTACTCAACTTGCACCGCCATTCTGCAAGATCCAGCTCACTTAGGAGGTGAATTCCTGAAACTGGCTGCAGTGGAGTGGTGCTCAAGGCCAGAGACTTGGCACTCCTCATCACACCCTGGAGATGGAAACGGTGCCCAGGACTTAGCAAACTGTGCTGTGGCTATCGCAAGCCCTCATTTTCTCATCGGCTTTGTCACATCTTTAAAGGGCCATAAGCTCCCACTTGTCTTCTGGAGGTTTACCAGAGGTCTGCTGGTTTTTTCCCTGTGGTCTAATGTCTGGCTTCACATCTACCAACAGCTGCTTTCTGCTTGTCTACCCAAGCAGAAGCAGCAAATGCAAAGGTTATTGACTTCCAAAGCCTTCCCTCCGAGGATGGTCTCCTGCGGCAAAGGCCAGACTGTTGTTCTTTCTCCTCTCACTGACAGGAGGGTGACTGGGAAAGAAAGGAGCTCTCTGTTTTCACATTCCTCCCATAATGCTGGGGGGAGGCATTGCTGCCATTCATACTGCATGCTGCCATTCATACCCAGAGTAAAAGATAAAAACCAAATAACCTAACGCATCTAGTATGGAATAAGGTGGAAGCAGAGGAGGTGGATGTAACTAAAACTCCTTGGAATTGCTTGCTTAGGAGGGCTAGGAAAGCTGACAGGCTAGAAGAGCCATGGAGCCCTTTTCCTGCTCTTTGGCAGAGAGGACACGGATTTGCTGGATTTAGTACAGTGCTGCACGTGTTAACCAAGTAGAAAATTGTTATTAGCATTAGAAAATTGTGAGTTCTGCATATGGCAGTTCAGGGCCAATAAGGTGTAGAAACAAATGCAGACAACATGCTTGAGAGTGCACAGCCAGCTCAGCCCCTGTGCAGGGGCTCTGTGTAAACAATCACAGAATCAGAATCACAGAACACGCACAGACCCTGTGCAGGACACCCCAGGGTCACCCCATGGGCCTGAGAGCATCACCCAAACGCTGCTGGAGCTCAGGCAGGGTTGGTGCTGTGACCACTGCCCTGGGGAGCTGTGCCAGTGCTCCACCACCCTCTGGGGGAAAAACCTTTCCCTGAGATCCAACCTAAACCTCCCCTGATTCAGCTCCCTGCTGTCACCCCCAGCCAGTCCTGTCAGTGGTCTCAAGAGGGAAGAGATCGGTTCCTGTCCCAAGGTGAAATGCTGCTGTGTTTAGGAGTCAGGAAGATGTTTTATCACCCACAGTGGTTTAGGGCATTGCTGAGCAGTACTATGCTGGGCCATGGGCTTTCTCTGAAGCATGAAGACAAGGGTGGCAAAGCAGAGGGCCAGAACAGACCTCAATAGCTCAACAGTCCAACCTACTCCGGCAAACTCACATTTGTGGGGAAGTTGCTAACACATGGGAGGTTCTCCCTTTTCCTCTCCCACTGAAAATGGACTTTTTGTTAATTTTGGTCTTTTCTGAAATGCCAGCAGCAATTGCTCACCTCAGGACAGACCATCAAAAAGCCTTTAGGACTCCCATGAAGCTGCTGCAGTCATCTGGCAGTAGAAAACCATTTCTGAGGAGGAAGCGCACGAGCAGCTCTGTCAGCAGCACATTCCAAATCAGATCAGAGTCTGAGCAAGGAGCTAATGGTATGGGGAGGATAATGGGAAACTTGCACTGACTGGCCTCTTTAGCGTGGTCTGTATTACACAGCTGGAGAGAGCACATTTCAGAGCAACAGTAATTTATTTTTTGATCAATACAGGAGTTGCATATGAAAATAATGTCGCTGCTCAGCTCGCTCCTGCTGGCTTTGTTCATCTGTCTGGCCAACACCAGGCACAGGGCACACCAGGCTGCCACATCCCAGCCCGGGGGATGCTGCAGAGAAAGGGAGAGGGCAATGGGTTCCTGCTGGGTCATATAGCACCTGCAGAAAGAAAAAACATAACATCAGAAATCCTGCGTTTGTCAGGACTCGGTTTTGGTCGCCAGGCTGCTGCTGTTGCCTCTGTCTGTTCTTTGCTTTTTCCAGTTTTCCCACCCACGCGACATGCTGATCTCTTCTGAAGTGCTGCATCTGGGAAACAGCAGCTTGGGCTGGACTGGGAGATTTCTGTTTGCTGCAAACAAAAAAGAAGTGATGGAGAAAGAAGTGAAGCCCCAGTGAAACGTGACTGAGCATCTCCGCTTCTGCCTCTTGACTTCTTCTGTGACCTCCATAAATCCATTATGGAACCACTCTTCACATCCATTTTAGACAGAGATTGTATTTACTTTTCTCTCCTTTGCAAGCCTGATTTGTATGAAAAGCACTTACAGACACTTGTAGATACTAGGTACCTATCTAGCTATTTGTGTAAATCCACTTTTAGAGCAATGTTGAAGACACAGAAAATAATTATATAAGAAATAGAAATCCTTTAAAATCATGTAAGAGTTCTTATCCAGAGATGTTTTATTAAATTATGAAATCAACACTTCCAATAAAACAGCAGATCACTTCGGGTTAAATATTGACCAGAATGTCTGTGTCCCCCTGTCCTGAACTTGAACCTGACCACCTTCCCCACCCCACCATCTGGATATTCAGACCTGCCCCCTCAGCACCAGTCTAATTAAACATATTGTTATGGTGTGACAAGAAAAGACCCAACTTTTTTCCATCCATCACCTCCTAAACTGGTGAACTTTTGTCTCTGAAATCTTCCCGTTCCAGGAGTGAATTTCTTCAAGGCATGCACAGTAGCATTTGCAGAGTGCTCTGCAAAGCCTGCTCTGCTTTGACTGCCCGCCGATGCCTCAGGAGTGAAAGCTTCTTGTCTTCACCTTTGGTCACCTGGCTGGTTCAATGCACTTGACACTGAAGAACGTTTGTCTGCTGGATTTAGCAGCCCTCCTGCAGTCAGGGGTTAACTTAGTGTCTCTTCTGAACTTTCATGCTCTCGACATTCCTGCTTTTATACAAGGAAGTGAAAGTTTTCCTGAAGAAATTTGTGTTTCATTTGGGCTTTTCCATCCCCCACTTCCTCTTCCAATTGCCACACCTTCACTTCTGTTCCTACAGCTGAGCTTCAAATCCCCAGCTTTCACTTCTATTTATAATTATTCACTACCCTTTCTTTTCTCACTGGTCTGTCCTGAGTACATAGCCAATGTTTCTTCATACCTCTCAATCACAGGAGTTAACTGGAGATTCTTCATCTCCTTTATGTTCCTACTCATTCCTTCCACCCTTCTCTTGCCAAAGCTCATGTTTTATGGTTCCTGCAGGGACTTTCCTCAAAGATAACCAAGGGTTTATTTGTTATAGGAGTCACCATCTTCACCCTTGATGCTGCTGCGAATGTCCACACATTCCTAAGCTGTGGTGGACATTTTTGGTGGGATGTGATCCACTTGAAAGCAGTATGTGGTGATGGCCTGTGCTTGCTCACATGACAGACATAGGCAAACACCTCCCTGCAGGCAGCTGCTTTGGAGGAACTGGAGGTGGGGATTATAGGAATTTAGGCAGTGGTGGGAAAGAGGTCAAAGATTGCTTGGATGCACTAGGTTTTACCCTTCAGGTGTAGAACCAGGGGAAGGGAAAGGCATATCCCAAGAGGGTGAGACAGTAGGGACAAGAGGTTCATTCTGTTTACAAATATAGCTCTAAAAGAGATGAGAATTACATCTCTATTGCTAAAGAGCAAGTATTAATAAGTATGGGATCCCTGAATTATGCTGTGATACTACAGCCTGACTGATCCTCTAATTCAGAATCTCCACCACGGCTTGCTGTGTCCACAGGAGAAGCCAGGAGAGGCAGGACTTCCCTGATCAGAGCCCAAGAAGGGAGCGTCGAGCATAAAACCCCCGTCTTAGATGAATGAGAAATTCAGGCGCTTTACTAAGTGGTAGGTCTGGGGCTACTGCTCTAAGTGGAAAGAAGGTGGCTGTTAGTGAGCCAGGCTGCTAAGCAGCAGTAAAAATGAAGGAAAACAGAGCTTTTGTCCCCAGCCTGTGTAACCCTATGCTGGGAGTGCTGCCAAGAGCCTGCACGCTCCTTTCCTCTCTCCTTCTAAATGTATTTACAGGCAAGTGCTGAAGAAAAACACACAGGTGGGGAGACCTCTGAAGTGACATAATAATAATCTCTCTCTGTTTTAGTGTGTTTCAGAAGCAGATTTCAGGTGTGGGGTGCAGGAATACACTACTAGCGGTTGTACCCACAGCTACGTGGTGTAGCAGCGATGTGCAGCAGCACGGTTCAAGGTAATGCATAGTAGCTCTGCACCCAGCACGTGGGCCTATGGGGCAAGAAGAGCATTCATATTTATGTAGGGTCTAGCATCAGGATTAGCATCCCTCTATGTACACAGCAGCAGCCCTTTGCCATCATTTCCCATATTCCCTCGTGGCGTGAAAGCAGACCTCTCTCTTGCTGATAGTAAGATGCCACCCTTCCTATTTCTTGACTTGTGTTTAGTTACCACATGCCAGAGGGTTTTTTCATTCTGCTTTTATTGGCTGGTGGTGTTCATGCAGACACATTGTTCTGAACTCAGAGCTTACTTTGCTTTTTGCAGAATTTGTGTCCAAATCTAGTAAAAAGGGCTATTAATTTATATATGCCGAAAATGGTTCCAAAAAGGGGTTTTTTTTATTACACGTATGACTGAAGCTGCTGCTGCTCTCAAAAAACGTGCAGTAACTTCCTATTGTGTACACCAGATGTTTATTCCAAATTCATTCTTTGAAAGTTTTTACGATGTTGCTCATCTTTCAGAAGGAAGAAGCATGGGGACCACTTGCAACTCGAATTCTTTCCTTAGCAGCTATAAAGGTGTTCATACACTAGACACACTTTTTCCAAAAGCTATTCTTCAAAATGACCTAAAAATCTGTTTTTTCTCTCCCCTTTATCTTTCCAGTTCTTATTTCCTGCTTGTTTCAGTAGTTTTCTCAGCTACACATACAAAAGCAATCTGGTTCCTGCATTTCTCATTCACTTCCATGCTGGGCAGATTTATACCCTCACAGTCTGTTCAGATGGTACAGCCACCATTAAATAAAAAAACATTAGGAAGGGAAAATTCACCCCAACATCTGTTGTATTGTGAGGAGAGGTAAGGGATGACTGTTGTCAGTATTGGTTCAGTACAAGATGGGGGGGAGATGTGAAGGCTAACTCAAGTCTAGTCAATCTATCTCCCAGGCTAAGTTAGGTTTGTACTGAGAGTTGTCCTCAAGAGGATCCTGTCTTTCCACTATCTCTGCAGAGAGCCCAGAGGGATTAGGCTCATGAAGAGTAGTTACCCTTCATGGAGATATCTGCAAACACTTTCATGGGTTTACACATAGAGCCAAGGTAGGGGATAACAAAGAAGTCACATTTTGATCTTTGGGGCATCTTCTGAGTCAGCGAAGAGGCAAAGACCTTTCCACCACAGTTTCACCAAAGCTTCGAGGCAGTTTAAGGCAGTACTGCAGCTCCAGCCTCACAGCCCATCCACTCATGCCCATGGCTGCACACCCCCATCCATACACTGATACAGGTACCTGGGCTGCTGCCCACTCAACTGGTGCAGCGTAAAACCAACCTCAGTGGGGAGGGAGTCCTAACCCGGACTAATTCTGCTGCAATACATTTTGCCATGGAGCTGTCTTAATCAAAATAAAAAAAAAGAAGAAAAATAAAGGAAAAAGGAAGGAAAGAATGGTGTGGGAGCAGGGATGAGCAGCTAAAAGTGGGTGGCTGGGATGGGCTGCCTCTTCAGCAGCAGAGCCAGCTTAAAGTGTTTATAAAGCTACAGCCTTTGTTTCTTCAGTGCCTTGCAGAACCACGTTTTCCTCCTGTTTGTATATACCAGGCTCTCCCCTCCTATATTCCCAACTCAGCTGCGCACAGATTTACGTCTGGAAGCCAGAACAAGCTTGTCAGAGGCATCTGTAGCAGTTTGGGAAAGGCAAGGACTTGTAAGAGTCTCTTAAAAGTCCTTAGGATTAGCAGTAAAGTTTACTGTAGGTTGACTGAGGATTAATTTTTTTAGTGCATTATTCATCTCCAGGACTAGAATTTTGCTTTTTCTCTAGGTTTCAGGAATTCCCCTGAGTAAAGCTGCCTTCTCGTGACATTTTCTACAGTAGAGCCCCAAATGCTTACTGAAAAATGCCTTTTAATTTTGCCTTTTCCTCAGCAAAGATCTCCAAGATTGCTGAAATACTAAGCTATCATTTTAATATCCTAAAGAGACAAAGATTTCTAGAATACCCATTGCTTTCACGACTGAAATTCAAAGCTCAACATGTTCTAAATAGGCTGTCAGAGGACACGAAGCATCCTGCCTATTCAGCCACATCCTGCTCCTGGAAAATTTCATTTTGCTGTGCAATTTTAATTATCCCCTTTGCAACTACAACAAGAAGAAGTAAATAGAAGAGCAACAGAGTGCTAATGAATAAAAATCAAATTAAGGCTTTGAATTTTCTGTGAGAAGGGCCCGAGGAAAGATTTGGATGCCTTCACTGAATATTATGGATTTTAATGATAAACACTGACTGAGATTTTGCTGTACTTCACTGACTTTCTACCCATCTTCTGACTCTAGTTTAATAGGTGTGGAATTTTGTAAGGAAGTGGACAGTAGTTACGTGGAAATACACTGAAAGACAATAAAATCAATTCCAAGCTGAGACAGTGATTTAATGCATAAAGTACTGCTGCAACTTCTGGAAAACTTGCTAAGCCCCAATTTACAAGGTATTTATTCTACTGAAATGAAAAAAACCCCACCCAACCCCAAAACCTAGCAATATATTAAGGAATACACAAACAATAAAAAAATATTACACATGCCTACTGTGGAAGGGTCTGGAGCAGAGTTAATGTGATCCTTACAGACCTTCTCCTGATTCACTTCCTACCTTTTTTTCCTTTTTCAGATATAAAGTTCCCCCAAGCCAAAGAAAGGCAATCCTAACTGCAGTGGCCTCTTCTTCTCCACAGGATTTACTGGCTTAAGGGCTCACTAGTTCTAAAAATAAAATAAAATATGGGAATTTGAGTGTTCAGAACCACTCCAGTTCAGAGGTGATCTATCAAACCTAGCACAAACCTTTTGGTATCGTGCACAGATTTGGCTGCCTAAAGAGACAGTCCCATCTGATAAAGGTACCAAAAGGCAGAGATGACATTTTCAGTATTAAATGAGGATCCTCCAGCTTTTCCACAGTACTGGGAGGCTCTGATATTTCTGGAAAAAGCCTTTTTCAGAGACAGGTGATGAAAGAAAAAGGAGTATGGCATAGTTCTACACTCTGATACGATTCCAAGCTCAGACTCCAATTCCCATACACCTCTGAAGAAGAAGACCCTGCCACCTGGCATGCAAACCTAGACAAGAAGTTTGGCTTCATTTCTCCACAGAATTCTCTCACTACTCTTCCTTATCTGTTCTTCATCACAAAATGCAGACAATTTCTTTCTGAACCTGTTCTTTTTACCTCTGTTGGTCTTGGTAAGCATGCAAAAGTCAATTAAAGCAACACTCCCTTCTTTAGCAAGTATCCTTCTTTTCTTCACCCCACAAAAGGCAGGTTTATGCCTCCTGAGCAATCCCAGAAATGCCTTATGGCACAATACAGTGACAGAAATGCAACTCCTCAGTGTTATTTAGTGTAGATGTGACCAGAACAGGGGGCAGTGAGAACAAACCTGGAATTAGCTCTATCCTTGTCTGCTTTAAGACAAGCCTCACTTGTCAAGAATAGTGCCAATACCACTGTTGTCATAAGCATCAAGAGTTAACAGAAGATGTTTTACAAAAATTGAAGGCATGTTTTTTAAATGATAAATTGCCCCCAGAAGCAATAAATAAGGTTGTTTTTAAAATGTCTTCTTGCCTTTTTTGTAAATAAAAATGTTTTCCTCATGACTAGAAAACCTATCACAAACACAGCTTGAGATGCCTAAGGATTATTTTTACACAGCAATTACAGAAGCTCTGCATGTCAAATGAGGTCTGAATTACGTGTCTCCATCATCTTTAAATTGCACTCTCACCAATTATGCATTTATAGAATCACAGAATTGCTTGAGCTGGAAGGGACCTTAAAGGTCATCTGGTCCAACTTCCCTGCCATGGGCAGGGACATCCCCCACTACACCAGGTTGCTCAGGGCCCCATCCAACCTGGCCTTGAACGCCTCCAGGGGTGGGAATCCACCACCTCTCTGGGCAACCTGGGCCAGTGTTTCACCACCATCATGGTGAAAAACTTCTTATATCCAGCCTAAACCTGCCCTCCTTCAGTTTAAAACCATTACCCCTCGTCCTACCACAACAGGCTCTGCCAAAAAGCCTGTCCCCATTCTTCTTAGAGACTCCTTTTAAGTATTGAAAGGAGCAATGAGGTCTCCTCAGAGCCTTCTCTTCTCCAGGCTGAACACCCCCAACTCTCTCAGCCTTTCCTGGTAGCCCAGGTGTTCCGGGCCTCTCATCATCTTCATGGCCCTTCTCTGGGTTCGTTCCAACAGGTCCATGTTTTTCCTGTGCTGAAGGCTCCAGAGCTGGACACAGTGCCCCAGGAGGGGTACTGGCTCATGTCCAGCCTTTCGTCTACCAGTACCCCCAAGTCCTTCTCAGCAGAGCTCCTTTCAATCCCTTGATCCCCCAGCTGGTATTGATACCGAGGGTTGCCCCGACCTAGGTACAGGACCTTGCACTTCTCCTTGTTGAACCTCATGAGGTTCCCCTGGGCCCACTTCTCAAGCTTGTCTAGGTCCCTCTGGATGGCATCCTGTCCTTCAAGGTGTGTCAACCGCACCTCTCAGCTCAGTGTTGCCCATGAACTTGCTGAGGATGCTCACTGTCTATGCCATTAATGAAGAGATAGAACAGTATGGAGCCCTGGGGGACACCACTTGTCACTGGTGCCCATCAAGACATGGAGCCGTTGAGCATCACTCTCTGGAGGTGACCATCCAACCAGTTCCTCATCCACCGAACAGTCCACCCATCATATCCATAGCTCTCTAGTTTAGAGAGAAGGATGTCATGGGGGACTCTGTCAAAGGCCTTACATAAATTCTAATGGCTACGGGATTAGAATTAGGACTTGCTGTCTTTAAAGTCTGCTCTT
>VZRW01013631.1:0-11633 GCA_013398125.1 Aegotheles bennettii | reverse complement strand
AGTCTTCAGTCCTCTGGGACCTGGTCGCTTAACCAGGACTATTGAAAAATAATGGAGAGAGGCTTGGTGAGCTCCTCTGCCAGCTCCCTCAGCGCTCTCAGGAGGAATCCATCTGGCCCCATAAATATACATAAGTATGTCTAAGTTGAGTGGCAGGTGTCTAATTGTTTCTTCCTGGACTGTGAGAACTTCAATCAGCTCCTTATTTCTGTCTTCTGGCTCAGGAGACTGAGTACCCTGAATACATCTAGTCTGGTTATTAAAGACTGAGGCAAAGAAAGCATTAACCTCAGCCTTTTCCTCATTCTTTGTGACCTTGATTCCCCACGTATCCAATAAAGGATGGAGGTTCTCCCTCACCCTCCTTTTGGTGCTAATATATTTGTAAAAACTTCTTTTACTATCTTTTATAGCAGTAGCCAGATTTAGTTCTGGCTTTGCCTTGGCCTTTCTATTTTTTTCCCTACATACCCTAACAGCTTCCTTGCAGTCCTCATGAGTTGTCAGTCCCTTCATCCAAAAGTGGTAAATTCTCCTTTTTTTTTCCTGAGATTAAACAAAATTTCCCTATTGAGACAGGCCAATCTTCTTCTCCACCAGTTCATTTTTCAACACAAGGGGATGCCCTGCACCTGTGCCTTGAAGAATTCCTTCTTGAAAAGCATCCATCCTTCCTGGATACCTTTGCCCTTCAGTACTGTTTTCCAAGGGACTCTCTCAACCAGTGTTCTATCCAGGTCACGGTTGGCCCTCCAGAAGTCTAGGGTAGCACTTTTGCTGACTCTTTTCCTTACCTCTCCAAGAACTGAAAATTCTGTCGTCTCATGATTGCTGTGACCAAGAAGGCCTCCAACCCCTACATTGCCCACCAGTCCTTCTCTGTTGATAAACAGCAGGTCTAGTTCCAAAGCAACCAAGATTTGACAAAAATACGCTTTTTAACCTTAATATAATATGAAAGAATCAGTATACTTAAATGTAAATTTAATTTGAAATGATAAAATGAAAAAGTTAGTAAGAAACTTAGGCCATTGTTAATCAATTAACAAAAGGGCCTTTTTTAGAAACTTTGAGTATATCTGACCTTCATCAACAGCATGCTGCTTTTTTTAAATTATTATAAAACTCTGTTAGAGTAGCTTAAATGCAAACTGTATTAAACTGCATTTCTACTCACTTCAAATAAGCCCAAACAAATTGATAATGTGGATCTACATTAATAGAAGTGAGAGTTAAAGTTAAACAAATCCTCCTGAAAGTCTTGCAGAACCTGGAACAAGACAGGTTCTCTTCATGATCCTATTACGAAACTCAAAATTGAATTTTTGATAGAGTTCTTATATGTTATGCTGAATCCATTCTATATTTTTCATAGGATCCATCAAATCTTGAATAACTAATCAGGTTAGTATGCTACAGGCAATTACCCGGTACAGGTCAAGGTTCTGGCATGGTATGCAAGATCAAAGCTCTATTCTGTAACTTTCACCTTGAGTAGAATTTGTGAACTGTTGTCCAAGTACTGATAGTCTCCTCTCTAGGTACAAGCCTATGTAGAGTGCCTTCCAACCAACAAAGAGTGTATGGCAGTAATACCTATTAAAATACTTGCTTTAACTTTGAATGTCAAGTGGTGTTAAAATTTCAGAGATGTGTTTTGTCAACATACTTCTACCTGCAGTCCTGGGATGCTTTGAAATAATTATCACCAGCTGGAGTGTTATGGAAGTATAAAGCTGTTATCTGTTATTTTAAACAATACTCCAAATGAAATGGTGGCAGCAGATACCCATTTAATCAAGTATATCACTGAGTTAATATTTTTGGTAGCAGCAGATGGATGGCAGTCTGGAAGACTTACCTAGAAAAGGCTCAGGGTATTTCTGAATATTTTCTTAGCATGTAAGCATATGCTGAAAGTGAGTGAGTTACCACAGTTTAACAAGTTACTGCTCATTAGTAGAAACTGTGACAACTGATCATGTGTCCACCCAATTGTGAAGTATCAAACACACTAGATTATGGACTTCATATTACAAGTAGTTTTTAAAGTTGTTAAAGTTGATCTGAGAGAATAGTTTTCATGCTGTAAATGGAATAAAAGAGCAGTCTGGTTATCAATAAGTTGTTATGCAGTTTTTTGCAATTTCCTATTATGCTCTAAAACCTATACTACCCTGAGCTGCAGTTATCAATAACAGGATTTTGTGATTTGTATTTATACCACTGGGGACTCCGGTATGATCCTGTTCTTGTAGTTTGGAGACTTCTATTATGAACTCCTAGGATCTGTGGGTTTACAGGTTTCTAATTTGACAGTGTCAAAACAGGAGCATTGTTAATCAGATTATGTTAAAGAGTCAGACACTAAGAGCAGGTGGTGTTCAAGGATGCAGTAGGCTTTACTTTCATATGGACTTCTTAAATTTCATAGACTTTCTGCAAGTTTCTTGGAAACTTTTGTGAAGGGTTTGTTAGAGCAGACTTTTTAAAAGTGTACTGAGATGCAAAACAAATCCCTACAGGAGTTCAAAATTATTTTGTCCCTGATTGATGAAGACACTTTAATGCATACTTCCTCTAAACATTTTCTTATGTCCATGGTTGTAAATTTGGTCACAATTTTATTTAAAAAATTATAGTATTTGAAGCATTTGAAATGGTTTTAGAATTGAAAATGTAACCTTTCTAGAGGAGCTGTAATCACAGGAAATTAGCAGCGTATGCCATATTGTTGGATTTGAAGAATTTCTGGCATTATTTCCAATTCTATGCCTAATACTTATTTTTTCTTGTGTCACTAGTTTCACAGCTTGAGCAGCTCCATTAGCCAGGGAAATAATTATGACTACTTATGAGCAAGAAGACTCAGATAACCTTGTGACCAAAGTTATTCAGCTACAATAATCACTCTTTTTTACACATAAAGATCATTAAACTTATCAGAAACTTTGTTGTGCCTCCTGCATTCAGACCTGAGGATGTGATAATACTTCTGTAGCTTGTCATTAATTTTTCTATTAAGTACTTCTTCAGCAAATTAGGATCTTCTGATGGAGGCATAACTTTTACAGTAATGTGTTGATTTTGATGAACATTTCAGAAAAAAACAACATACTGTTGTTCTAGTAAACAGCTGGTTGAAGACAGAGGTCCTTTCTTACAGATCACTGTACCATTCAGTCCTTCATCTGGAACTGGAGTTTGCATTTATTAAATAAAATTAAACTGTCAAGTACAAACTAAGATCAGATTTCCATAAAGTACTGCTCTATTTCTCTGGAAGGTTTCCAAGAGCAGGCAAAATGTTGGCCCATGGTTGAGAAAAACATGCAGGAGGAAAAACAGAAAGAAATAGAGAGAACTTAAGAAGGAAGGATTTGCTTCACTAGAGCTAAAATGGAATAAGGATTCCGGCATGTCAAATTAGGAAACCTTTGAATCAAATCATTAAAACAAAAACTTCTTGAAAGTCATCAAGTGTTCATTCCCCAAGCATACATTAATTTAAAAAATCAGTATTATTCACAAAAAAAAAAGATAGGGCAGAAGTCAATAAATTTCTTGTAGGAAACACCAAACAACAGCCACAACGATTGCAAGTAAGAACAAGGATCCAACGTACATATGCTTCTGTACAAATATCAGAATCCAGAAATAAATAAAATTAACTGAAAAGCCTGATTTTAGATAAGGCTGTTGTTACATTGTGTATGTACAGAAGGTGGTAAAAAATAAGTTATAATCTATGGAATCACTTCATATTGGGAAGTAAAGCACTTAGAAATACTGAAGTAAATCATGCCAATGAGGAGTGGTTCCAGAAGATGAAGAAATGAAGAAAGCATGAAGTGAAATAAGGCAACTACTTGAAGTATATCAACAAGCACCACAGTGTTTAGATGAGTTTGAAGGTCCAGGAGGATAACTTAGAGGAGTGTAAAAGCTGTAATGCAAGAGTGTATATAGTTACTAGTCACCCTATTAGGATGGTAGCAATGAGCGTAGTGGGCAGAATTCACAAGAGTAGAATCTACATTGATAGCAGGGGATTTTTGTCATTGCCACATAAATTGGCTATATTTTAAAAGACACCTTCTCAGAACAACAGGCCAAAAAGAAAACACCTAAACGGAACAGAGGAAGACCAGAAGGTACTTACAATTAAAATCACTGTACGAAAGGGAAGAATCCACTACAACAATATTTCACTTCAGAGAGGGAAATGAAGCAGCTGGTTGAAATATCTGTCCAAAAGGCTGGAATAGCTGCAGCAGCACAATCATTTAAAGATGTGATAGTGAATCTTCAGAATAAATATACTCCCTACACAAACACTGCAACAAAAGAGGTAGGTAGAAGAGAGGAAAAGTTTTAGAGACAAGGCTTGTATCCATAACAGAAGAATAAAGAAAAATATTAGAAATTAAAAATCTTTATTGTAAGATGTGTCCAACTGAAAGAAACAATAAAGGGCATACCAGGAAGCTAAAACTTTACATGGCAGTTCTTTAACAAGGCAAGGAAAAACTTACTAAAAGAAAAAACTCAAAACTCTACGAATAAAACTTCTTTTCAAAATACTTTGACTCTTACGGAATTGATAGGGTTAACAAATGGTCAAGAAATTAAAGGAGTACTCTTGGAAAGCAGGGTGAAAACAGAAAAAGGAGGAAGATTTATTTGGTAGTCGTTACTTATGCACTTTAGGGAAGTTGCCATCAATATTTTCAGTAGGAGTGAATCTGACAAATTGTTTTAAATTTAAGTTTCATTAGCAAAAGTTTGAGAGTACCAACTACTTATCATTCTGGATAGTATATGCGCAAAGCTAACAAAATTTTCTTTGACCTATTAACCTTTGTGTGGTTTCTGTTGCTTTCAAATCAGCCTTAGCACCAAAAGAACAGAGAATTGTAGATTTAGTGTGGCTTTTTTTTATGTTGAGGGGGAAGAGAGTCTATTGAAGAGTAATAGACTAGAATATCTGGTTTATCTAGCAGGTGCGTTGGAAGAAAATGGAATGAAATAGAGAGCTATAATACATATGGACAAATATGATACAATGGATGAACAATCAACACTACTTTTCAAGAAAGAAGTCACATCTGTGAAATTTTATTAGGTTTCTTGAACTCACAGTTGGAGAATGGAATAAAGGTGGCCTGGCTTTTTTTTACTAATTAGGATATGCAAAAATGTTTTTGACATGATGCCTCCCTAAATCTCTTGGCTAAACTAAATTAACAGAAGCAAATGTCAACTCATGAATTAATAACTGATTTAAAGACAGAGAAAAGAGTTGTGTAACACATGGTGGACTCAATTTGTCAGTGAGTCTTGGAAGTGTCAGTGGTGGATCATTTAATATTTCCTTACAATGCCATATCTTCCTTAGTAACTTGAAAAAAAGATATTAATAGTGAATTTGCAATATTTTACAAGTATAACAATTATTCTAGGTAGTAAATACATGAAACTGACTATAAAGAATTGCGAAAGGATCTCTTTAGTACCAAGTGATTGTGATTAACTTGATCTGTCATTTCAATGTTTGCAACTGTGAAATAAGATATATACAGAGAGACAGGAAAAACTACATCTATAGAGATACAATGATGAGCTCTAAATTCAGTGTTGGGACTCAAAACATCTTCACGGATAGTTTCATGAAAAATAGTTTCAGGAAAAAGAATGTTAGGAATTGTCACGAAAGAAATCAAGAAAATGGAAAACATAATTGTGCTACTTTATCTAAACCCATATATACTCAAGGTGCACCCATTTCTTGAACACTGAGTGCTAGAAAGAGAAGTCCAGAAAAGGGTAACAAGAATGAGAATAAATCTGAAATAACTTTCATATGAGGTGAGATTAAACAAAGAATGGCTCAGGAAAAGGGATAGGGGAAGGGTGTGTTTGGGAACAGTATAATAAATGGGTTTGAATAAATTATATGTAGATGGTATATAGAAAATGGTTCTTCATTATTACAATTCTTCAGGGACTTGAGCGAAATTTATTTAAGAGACACTTCAGAGTCACTTCCTTAAAAACTGACATGCTTTATGACTAATGCTTGAAATCTTTTTTGTTTGTTTTGTGATAAGACACTGGCACAGGTTACCCAGGGAGGTTGTGGCTGCCCCCTCCCTGGAAATGTTCAAGGCCAGGTTGGATGGGGCTTTGAGCAACCTGGTCTAGTAGAAGGTGTGTTTGCCCATGGCAGGGGAGTTGGAACTAGATGGTCTTTAAGGTCCCTTCCAACCCAAACCATTCTATGATTCTATGAAATTATAACTGGGATTGGCAGATTTAACCCTAAAGATGGAATTGTATCCTCTGGTTTCAACCAGTTTGAACTGTAGGTTAGACCTGTAAAAACTGAAAGGATGAGACATAAGTATGAGCATTTGTACATAAGCTTTATACCTTTTTATTATTTCTCCATTACTGCTTTAAACTCTATCATAATTCCATGCTTAGATATAGATCTATAGTTAAATTATTTTCCTACAGAAACTGCAAACTTTTCCATAGTTTTTTTTCTCCTGAAGGTAGGATTTCTATCTTTCCATGTTTGCAATGCACCTTGTTTGTTATAGATACTAAGAACAAATAAATAAAGTTATGCACTTTTTGCAGTGCTACATGTTGTGACCCCATGAACTTGATTGAAAGATGATGATTGATAAAAAGGCCAAGATTTTTAAGGTAATAAATTTTTAGTTTATTTTGAGACCATGTGATTTTTAGAGTCAAACCCAGATTTTATATGAAAATAGAACTTTAAATAGAGCTTTAATCCACAATTATCTGAATTTAACAATCTGTAATTACACATTACATATTATGCGTGCACACAAATATATATTTTACTTGTATACAAAATATTTAACAACTTTCAATATTTTGCCACAGTGCAATCTTAGAAGTAACAAGCATCCTGAGTTATCATCAATGGTAGATAATACATAGATATTTCTAAATCTAGAAGTGTCAGATATAGCAATAGTTAGTCTATTGACAACAACGCAGTATAGAGTCATTACCAATTTGAAAGGATCTATGCTTCTTGAATTACCAATATTATTCTTCTGGTGCCTGCATTTTCCCAGGAGGTGTTATATTCAAAGACCTAACCTTGCTTACCTTGTCAGAGCTGACAAGAATACAGCCTGATGTGTCACACATGCACAAAAAGGTTATGGACATGGTAAACTTGATTTTATTTGAAATTTGGTACTCAAATGGACTCTGGAGTGGAGATATTCTTAGTCAAGTTTCAGCCCACAGAAAGATACATTTGAGCTATAAGCTAGTAAAGATAGAATTTGTAAATGAAGTGCTGACTCAAGTCTCTGGCATAATAGGATGAACACTATCATATATGAATGAGTTTCTCTTCCACAGTAGCATGCCACGCAATATGCAAATAACTTGGCTTAATGAACAGCTTTATTTAAAAAGGAGTTAATGTGGTTAAACACTCAGAGACAGTTATTAATGTTTTAATTTTATGAACTGAACTAGGATGCAGAACATTAATTCCAACAAAACTCTAAAAATAAATAGAAATATGTCAACTAAATGAAAGTGATCATAGGTTAGTATGCTGCTGCTGGACTGGGATTTCAAACTTCAGGAAGTGAAAAGGAATATATAGAATCATAGAATCATTGAGGTTGGAAGAGACCTTCAAGATCATCCAGTCCAACTTGCTACGTACATCACCACTAAACCACATCACCCAACGTCACATCCAGACACATCTTGAACACCTCTAGGGACAGTGACTCCACCACCTCCTGAGCAACCTATTCCAACACCCAAACCCCCTCACAGTGAAATAATTTTTCCTAATGTCCAATCTGAATCTCCCCTGCAATTTAAAGCAATTTCCTCTTGTCCTTTCACTATGGGCACAGCAGAAGAGACTGATCCCTGCCTCACTACAACCTCCTTTCGGGTAGTTGTAGAGAGCGATGAGGTCCCCTCTGAGCTTCCTCTTCTCCAGACTGAACAGCCCCAGCTCCCTCAGCCGTTCCTCATAAGACATGTTTTTTCTTACAAGGAGTAAATAATAAAAACATTCATATAGAAATATATCTGGATATTCATGTAATGTGTCAAAACAACTTTAGTTAAACTACAAAAATCTACTACAAAGAAGTTCAAGATGACCTAATGGTTACTTATACCTATAAGTTATAGATGTACACTAGGTAGGAAGGTATACATAGGTAGGAAGGCTTATATGTACACACTACTGATAAGTGTTACTGCTTTAGAGGAACAAGTACAACTTAAGACAGCTTAAAAGGAGGAAAATCGCAGCTGAGAAGCTTTGAATAAAATAGACATACACAACGTTGACAGTCTTAACTCATTATAGAGCTACTTATATACTAAATCTAAATATACTAAGTGGTTTTTTTACTTTTTTTTTTTCTTTACCCGGGAGCACAGCCAACACTTTATCTTCACACACCAAGACATGGAAACCTCCTGTGCTATTTGCCTGGAGCCAGTGAAAGACATCTGTCGTATGTTGGACTGCCACAGATTTACCATCCCTGCTCAGAATGCCATGTTGGCTTGTGGGGCTGCCACAGTACTACTGCCCCAGCTAAGAATGCCACCTCAGGTATTCTCTGTCTCTTCCTTGGGCTCCATCTCATTTCCAGGTCCTGCTCATACTACTTTTCACAGCTCTTGCCCCTGCTCAGATCTGGTGCCTGCTTAGGCTCCAACTTGGCTCTAGCCTCTGCTTAAACTTGTAAGCAGTTGCTTCCCTTTCTCCACCTCCAGCCTGGTTCTTGCCCATGGTCATGTTGCCACAGCAGCCCTGCCCCTGCTCAGAATGCTACCTCTGGTCCATCTACTGAGTGGGATCCACCTCCATTCTGTGCCATGCTCTTGCTCTCCAGCCACTTCTTAAGCTCCAACTTCCCTCAGGCCCTGCTTGAGTGGTGCCGGTTCCACCACCCTCACTCAGAATGCCACCTTGAGTCAGTCTCCTCTGGGGTTCCAATTTGACCCTCACCCTTGCTCACTCTCCAGCTCACCTCTAGCCCTTTCTCCAGGTTCTACTCAGCTCAAAACCCTGCTTGGGCAGATACTTGCCTCCATGTCCTACTACAGGGCCTACTCATTAATCTGGAACTGTGCGTGAGGACTTCTCCTCCCTTAATAGCCCTGCAAAGGCCCCTTCCTTCCTGCTGAGGCTCTGCCACCCTCAGGCAGAGACTGTGAGACGACACAGTTGGGGACAGCAGGGGCTGACAGCCTGTCAGCTCAGCAGGGCTGAGGTGAGGTTAGAGCCCAGTCCAGCAATCCTAGAGCTATGGTTCCTAGAGATTTGCTTGAGTGTGGTGGGAGGCACACACCCACTGTTCTGGCCCAGCACGTGTCTGTGATCACTCCTGCCTGTGAGGAGATGGACTTGTGCTTGGAAATGTGTCACCTGTTGGCTTCTTGCCACTTACCATGGTCCCACCTGACATGTCCTTGCTTTTTTCCTGTCTGGCAAGAGCCAGGTTAGATGGAGAAGCAGGCATTTGCATTGTTCCCTATAAAGAAATGCAACCATGGAGAACCAATGCAACTCATGCACAAAGTAAATTTATCTACAGGATTGGAGGTGTGTTTATCACCAATCAGGCTTCTTCGGTCTTTTTTTTTCCCCTTGAATGCTTCTGTCCATCTTATGCCCATTCTTCTTTTCTTGACTGCAGCAGGCCTGGACAGAGACACAAACAGATCAAAGCACCTTTCTGTCTTTTCCTTCCTCACTGAGTCAGCTAGAGCTTCATGAAACTTTCATATAAGGCCAACAGCCTAATAATAATAAGGATAGAGTACTAGCCTGCACCCTATAATGTCTCACGGGAAAGATGGCCTCTGTGCTGCACAGAGCCCCTCAGTGGCCTCCTTGTGCAGGTCCATAACCCATGGACATGTTTCAATGTGGCTTTGCTCCCCACTCCCCCTTTCTGTTACTCTCCACCCACTTAAACCCAACCCCAAAATGTTAGGGTTTGTTGAGCAGCCTTGTAAAGTGGGGGCCATGATCCTGTCCTTTACTTTTGTTTAATTCCTTTCTATTCACATTTAAACTTTAATTATTAATTCCTTTAGCTCTTACTAAAGGAAGTTTTATACATATGGATATACATAAGAAGATATATATACACTATATATATACAATATACATTTATTTTTAATATATTTGTACATGTACACATACAGCTCTATACACACGTGTATAAATATAGCTTTCTAGATAAAGTATATCCTGTGTACACGTGAAGAAAATACTTATCCACATTTTTACACACCCTTAGAAATAGAAAGAGACTGTGCGTGATGATGGCTAGTGGAGATGGGACTCCTTCTGGAAGTTGGGGTTAGTCACTATCTTGTATAAGAGTTGTCCTTATCCTACTAATGATAATTTGGTGAAAATTATAGAAGAAACTAATGTCATGAACAGAGAAGAGGTGAAATAACAGTCTCTCTGGGGACATGTCTGTCGCTAGCTACTGCTGGTGATCTTGCTTTTGTCTCAACATGGTGAACCTAAAATGCCTGCAGAAGCCTACTATGATAAAACACACAGGAAGCTTTGCATTGAAAATCTTGTGATGGTGGTGAAGTGATGGGGGCAGGGAGGAGAGGAAGAGTCTTTTGAGTATTACAAAAATTACAAAATAATTCAGAATTTATTTTGATTGCAGAGTTTAGGTGCATCATGTAAGTCATTAAATGTGTAAAAAATCCTGCTTCTAGATTACTATACACATATTTCAGATTCAATAAAGGAGAGGATGAAATCAATACAACCCAAAACACACTTACCACTTTCTTTTTTCTTTGTATTCTTCTTTCGTTTTTACACTTTTACTAGCTTGTTTTCCCCGAATTACTTCTGTCTTTTTACCTGTTATTCACCCAGTCATACCAATTTTGATATGAACCAATAAATGCAACTGATAATACCTTTACAATATTTTCACTTGTTCAGAAACTAAACAGGCAATGTCAGAGACAAATCCTTGACAAAATATCTTCGCATTATGGATCTGAAGACTGTGGCTGAAAAGAAAAGAATTATCCGGTATATTACAGGATTTTTATGCTTGGGAAAGAAAAATGAACATGAAGGAGAAAAAGAGACTGATGTCAGGGTTTAAGGATAACAACTGTCGTTCTTTCATGCTAGGTTGGTGGCTAGGTGTGAGGAACAGATGTAAGACTGAAAGGAAGAAAAGCTGACCTGGTAGACAAGAAGATTTGGGACATTTTGGTTAAAAGTTTTAAGAACAACATGGACTTCACTGTTCTTAAGATGCAACAGGATAACCACTGAATGAGTCTGGGACAGAGGAGAATAAAGTTGTCAGTAAATTTACAGATGTAGCAGTCAATGCAGAATTGTGAAATAAAAGACAGTTGAAGAAAATAGAACAGACAGAGCAAGTAAAAAGTAAAAAAGGTTTTTCATCCTTCTTGCTCATTAGACCTAATGTAATCTTGTTTTCAAGGAAGAATGTCTTCAGACAGTTGGAACAGACAAATTGTTCAAGTACATTAGATGTGAGAAAACATGGAAACTGTGCAATGGCCTCCTC
>VZRW01013613.1:0-10313 GCA_013398125.1 Aegotheles bennettii | reverse complement strand
AAGCTCCCTGTTCAACCATGGCGATCGCTTTCCCCCCCACGGGGACACACGGGGACAGCCTGCTCCTGCATCTCTAACAGTTTTTTCTTGAAAAGAGTCCATCCTTCCTGAACCCCTTTGCCCTCTAGGACTGTTCCCCAGGGACTTTCTCAACCAGTGTTTTAAACAGGTTGAAGTCTGCCCTTCGGAAGTCCATGGTGAAAGTTCTGCTGCCCCCCTTCCTAACTTGGCTAAGGATCAAGAACTGTATCATTTCATGATCACTTAGCCCAAGTCGGCCTCTGACAACCACATCGCCTACCAGTCCTTCTCTGTTCGTGAATAACAGGACTAACAAGGCACCTTCTCTGGTGGGCTCACTTATCAGCTGAGTCAAGAAGTTATCTTCCACGCACTCTAGCAACTTCTTGGATTTTTTTTTCTCTCTGCTGTGTTATGTGTTTATGTTTTCATACCCAGTGGCCCCTATCAGTTGTCTGCTACAATGCTAACTACAACAGTTGTCTACTACGATGCTAACTTGGTCTACTTGCCATAAGCATTTAAATACATGCATGGTCTATACAGGAAAAAATGTTACAGGCAGAGGACACAGCAACAGGGGCAGTGTGTTTAGTGATCAAAATGGGAGTAGTGTGATAAAAGGTTCTTATTTCACGTACAGTTGTGCAGACATTGTCCACTTCCAGCTTGGTTTCCCCATTCTCACTATGGCAATGCCATGCAGCAGTGTCACTACAAGGTACTGCAAGACATTCAGGATAGTGGTGTATATGAGCACCCTGTTTCTTGTGCTGGCAAGAGTCAGTATAAGGTTAAAAGTGTGGCCATTGTCAAGTTTAAACAAAGAAATCTGTTGATGGGTTGTTATTTCAAGGGTTACACTTTGCTTAAATTTCATGGGAACAATCCCAAACAAGTCTGCTAGCTGAGTGACTGTTAGCTGGATTACTGTTTCTGACACTACCTACGAGCCATCAATAGAACAATGTAAGATTCATAAATTATTTATTTGTGTGTAACTTTTTGTTTCCTCTGAGCAAGTGTTATGATCTTTGTGGTTTATATCTCTTACCTTTAGAGAGAAGGCCAACACCAGATGTCATGGTTAAGTCAAAATAATTACCAGATCATGAGGGTTCTTGGTTTCACTAATGAAGTTAAGGAACAGTGGAGTTCCTGCATGCCTTATGCACTTTTGCTCAGTATCTGTCTGAATAACCTCTATGGTCTACTTGGTTTATGTGGGTTATAGTAGGGTGAAATAGTGTTAAAATAGATTTTTAAATAATAAATAAACATGCCAGTTGCACACATGACAAATAGAATTTGCTGCCACTTGTTTCCTACTGAAAATAATGGTTGGCTCTCTTCTGCCATTGCTAAGAAGCTTGCTTCCCTTTGACTGTAGTTTTAGTTCTAGGGTTCATGTAGAGACTTAATTTGAGAATAAAACAATCTGCAGTTCAACATTACTGTTCTTGATGTATTTGCAGAGTTATGCCATCTCCACAGCCAGGTAAAGCAAAGCTTTTCTCAACCTGTCTGAGGATTGCCTGTTGTGGGTTCCTCAGAGGCAGCTTCACTCTCTGAGTTCAGGCTTAAAACGTTGTAACTTGCTGAAGTATTTAAAAAATGAAAGAACTCAATTTTTGGAGAGCTCAACTGGCTTATTGAGGTGGTTCACATGCAGCTGCCACCAGGTGCTCATATATCTCTGCTCAAAGCTGTAGTCCCCAAAACAAGGACAGCAAAATAAATTTGTGGCTATGCAGAGACCAGAAGTCGCAGTCTGTAGCAGCAGGAGAAATCCATTTTTTTCAACAGTTGAATCTAATACACTAGAAGATGAACTGAGGCAGATGAGCTACAGGAACAAAATTCCTCTGCTGCTTTCCAAAAGGTGCAACAACCTTTGACAGCAAGAGAGACCTGGGGGCTGGAGAGGCCCCCCAACAAGGTGATCCAGAAATTGGGTCACAGCAACCTCAGAGCTGTTTTTTATCATTTTAATCTGCCTACAGTAATAGAAAAATCCCCCACCCTGCAAAGATAAAAAACTCAAATCCTTATTGCAGAGCCCCAAGAATACAAGCAAGTAGATTTTCCCGGTGTTATTTTAAATGCAATATACAGGTTTGTATTAAATAGCCTCTCCATCACATCAGTCCACTGACTATGTAGGTGGAGAAGGAAGTTACTCATGTTATTGAAGATCATTATGTCCCAGTCACATATGTGCCTATTACAAATGTGCAGGAGTATGGTTGAAGGTTCAAGAGAACATTTAGATTATCTTGTTTCTGATTTGAACAACAGAGAACTCAGCAACATCTCATATTCCAACCTCAAAATAAAATGAATAAAATTGCCCATTTTTTCCTCATTTTCAACATTAAAATTAAAAGCAGCATGAATCTGAGAGCAGGAAGTGTTTAGATAGTAATTTGTTTGACTTGAAGGCTGTCTTCCCATCATGTGCCTGTCTATGTTCAGCATACTAAAATCCTGATCATCTAATGGTGACCCTAAAGGTTGACTAGAACACAAATAAAAAATACTAATGAAATGAAAATAGGTGAACCATTCAATTAAGATCCAAAATAGAACTGAAAAATGCAATCTGCAGTTTCTATGTAACAGTTCTGTTTCCAAATTTTCAGAGGACAGTTTGAGGTAATGCATATGGACTGAAAATGGCAGAAATTTTCTTTTAAGGGTGACATTAAAGAGAAAGAAATAATGAAAAATAGAGTACTCGCTTTGGAAAGGCTGATCTGAATACAGTTACTGCACATATACTTAAAGCAGTAAACAGAAATCAAGCAATAGTGGCTGAAATGTATATATTCAGATAGAACGAGTAAAAGAAATGGTAAGTATTTTGTTTACACCATTGGTTAGTACTTAAGAAAGTGATGAAGCCATATTCTGTGTGTTTAGTGAACCACTTATTCTGTGAACAAACAAAGCAGGTGATGAGCTAACCTCCATTTTAATTCACTGCCAGTGCAATAAACTTAGTTCAGTTTTTGCTTAGATGACATCTAAAATGTCACATCTAAACACAAACCTGTGTTTTTCTTCTCCACTAAGATGTTATTGTTTTATTGGAATAAAAATTATTTAACAACTTCTATAATGATTAATACATTTTTTCTATTTGTTTATAATAAAAAAGACTATGCTAGTAAATCCACACTTCATACAGTGGAAATTATTTATTCCCATGAAATGATAGCTGCGATATACTAATGTTAACTGGTAGATTTACTGATCTTCATAATTAAGTCTTGATTTTTTTTGTTTCATGTGATTTATGTTAATTTAGAATTTATTTCTTTTTTTTTTTTTTTTCTGTGGGGGATGAGTAAGAAGACAACAGGGAGCTAGATTCATTACAGTTCTAATAGTCTGAAGGTTCATGGCAGAGGTAGCTGAAATGAAAAGGAGAGTTGTAAGGAATGGCTCATACTTTTCTGAAAATATCCTTTTCAGGTTGGATGAGGGTTACATTAATTCCTGCTGTAATGTCCTGGGTAATGTCCTGTGGTGCTGTTGGGGAAGACTACAAAGAAAGAAATGTCCATCCTGATCCTCCTATCAAAATGCCCATTGCTGCCTTCTTTGAGAAGATTCTTGCTCCCTGAGAGGTTGTGACACACCACTTTTTGCAGGCACATGTCCTCATGTTCCTAAAGCCCCACCAAGCTGATCTTCAGTGAACGATCTCCCTCCCTTGTGGATGCAAAGAAGTTACTTGCTAATTCTTCAGTTCTTTCTTTCTGGGGTTGTCTTTAGGAACCCTTCATAACACCCATAAGGAGGCCACATGACAAAATCTGTCCCAAAAGAGAACTTTTCAAATTCTTATTTTATTAAGGATTTCTACCTTGAGTTCCTCTGTGCTTTTTCATACTGGAGTGCTCTGAAATTTCTACTGATCTATTTTTGGTTCATGAATTACTTGCAAATCCCTTTGAAATTAATTATTTATCTTAAAGGACCTTAGGTTTGTCCGTTACCTGCTATTTTCCTTCAACTGGTATATTTTCACAAAAAATTTACTTCATTTGCAATGACAGAAGCAGAGTTTTACAGAGTTCACTGCATTGCCATGGGAACGAATGAGTTCTTTTCAAACCATCATGGCCAAACTAACTCAGATGAAATAGGAACAAGCCCTAACCTTTGCCCGTTCTTCAAACATGCGTCAAAACTGATTTGTTCTGAATGTTCAAAAAATTGAGAAGGTCTCTGGGATATATAGGTGGATTTCTAAAGTTATTTATATTATTAGAAATGCAAAGAGACACCTGCTGATATAGCTGTACCCTGTCACAGTTAAACATTTAAAAAAATGTGTGGTTTGCAAGCTGCAGAGAATAATCAACAACTTACTGAAAAAGCTGGGAAGGAAGGATATTCTTTTTGACAATAATTCCAAATTTCATTTCATGCTTCTTTCCTTTTAGGATTTTCTAATACATTTTTGTGTTTCTAATAAAAATTTTAATTTTGACTACTTTCACAAAAATGCCTTTTTCCTTATTATCAGTAGATACAATAGAATCTATGAAGTGTGAAACTTTTTTGTGCCTATTTTTACCCCATAGATTTTGGCAAAAGATAGAAAAATATTGAGAAGTTACTATGGAAGACAGTATGAGGGGAAAAAAAGAGAAAATCAACAAGAAGTAACTTGTTTTATATATTCTATAATTAAAAGGTGAAAAATTAAAATAAAAATGCTCAGATTTTTGGAAATCAAGTTAGAAGATGATTTTTTTTAACCTTGTTTTTCCTGACATTGTTTTTAAAGGTAAACAGTGTTAATCTGTGGTGTTTTCTAATGAAAAATGTTATTTTACAACCAAACATATTTTTCACTAGGAAGATTTTAGTATGTCCTCCTTCTGATTGATTCTTTCCCTAATTTTGTTGAGTTTTGAGGTTCCATCCAGCAGCCTTGAAATGATTCATTCTCCATCACTCAGTAAAGTGAGTCCATAATCAAACCTACAGGAAATTATAGTATGAATATCTGTATTCACTAATACAGACTTTGAAAGTGTTCACTTCAACACAGCTAATAGAAAATCTAAAGAGTTTTGGTTTGTTCAGCTAGTTCTGGGGACCTGAGGCAATATGGTTTTATAATTGGAGCATAGGCCTTGGAAAAAGAACAACCAAGTTCTGCCACCATGCAACTGCTGACTCATGGTGATATAGATATTCAGTCTAGTTGTGATTTAAATGTTTGAGTTTTTGTGATGGTATTGTAATGAATTTTGCCTTTATGCAAAATGCTAGGAAGCCAACCTTTACGTTTCTATCTCCCATTTTAGCGGTGCACCTACACTGAAATAAAAAAGGTAAAATTCATTAGAATTAGCACACACTTGCAAATGATTGGAAAGTCATATAATTAAAAGAAGATTTAGTATCAGAAATATTTCTTTAATAAGGGTAGCTTTAAGAAATTCTTTACTCAAGTATCAAGAAAATCCCTAGAAGTTATTAAAGAACACTGCTGTATATAGTTATTTTGTCTCCTGTGATATATCAACCAAGTTAAAAGAGAGTAGGAAATATTGAGTAAAGGTGTGGTTTGAAAAATGCTGGCAGTGCTCACCATTTGCACATCCATGTAATGCTTAGACAGTAGTCACTGGTCAGAGATTTGGGTTCAGTGATTTACTCAGATTACAGATCTTCAGCTCCTCACAATTCCTTCCTTCCTTCCTTCCTTCCTTCCTTCCTTCCTTCCTTCCTTCCTTCCTCATAACTGCCACTTACTCTCATCTATCTACTTCCATTAGACCTCAAGACATATTGAATGCATGCATGTCATGAATGCCTTCAGGGACAAAGGATGACTAACAATGGGATCATTTATCTCTTTTCTGCTTCTCAGTCTCTATACAGCCACCCAGCAGTTCAAACTTGAGAGATAACATTACCCACTGCCTATTTTGTTTAGCTAAATCAGCCACTTCTGAGGAAGAGTTTCTGGGCTGGAACCCAATTTGAATCAAATTTCCATGAAGGAAATGACTAGCCAAATCTTTTAAATATCAGTATTTTTCTCAGCAAAGGATATTTGCCATTCCTGTGTTCTCAGAGAATTGAAGTAAAACCTAAATACTTCTCTTTTCTGGCAGAAGAAGAAATGGCAGCTCATGGACTATAAAAGGAAACATTGGAGACCTGTTTCCAGAAAGCATTAATCCTTTATCCAGAGCTGGAATATCATAAGGATTATCTAGTAGGGTGCAGTGAGACACAACTTCTAATTTGGGGCTAATCAAGGGCATGGCCAGATGGAAAGTAAGAAGTAAAACTGACTGTAACTGACTTGCCATCACACAGCTGACTTCTTCACTTTGATATTTCTTTTCTTCTTACATCATAAAAAATAACTATATCTACTATATCTGAAGTTTCTTCTGAAACTAAATATTCTCAGATAATTCAGCCTGGGTCAATTTAAGAGGATTATTTTAATAAAATTGAAGTGGTTTGATTTTGGCTTCTATTATACTTTGTTCTTTTCTAATTTAGAAAGAAAAGAAAAGCTGAAAGAATTTCTAAATGAATTCTTTCAAATTCAATGACTCAGCTCTTGTTATTTTAAATGGTTTATATTTTTCTGTGTGAATTTTTGCTAGAATAATAACATTCCTTTGAATTTTTTCGATTCCACTGAACCAGTAATTTAAAATTGTCCCTCAGAAAAGTATTGACCACATTCTCAAATAATGGGCATTTTCCCACCTTTGATCTCTGATTGATTTCAGCAATTAGCCATCTTAAAACATCACAAAAGGAACCATAAGTTTATGAAAAGCCTCTTCATTAATATTTTATTTAGTGCATTCAAACATTATATAAGACATAATGAAAGCAGCTAATTTACAATCTGTTTTTTATGTCCAATGATTGGGAAAAAAATCTTTTTCCTTAAAAAGGTATTATTTTTATCCCTCATCCCATTTTACTGCCAGAGATACTGACCTTTCTTTTTCTATACTGCAATAAGAAGGAAAGCCTCTAACTCATCAACAAATTTCTTCTTCTTTCTTTTTTTTTTTTTTTAATGTAATAGTCATACTAGTTCTTCTTCCTTTCCTGTAAGATTTCCCTCAGTCTTTTCCAGTTCAAAAGATCCAGGTGAGCAGACCAAAACAAACAATTACTTCCTTGTTCCTTCTTTAAAATAAGCCCTGATGACCCAGCTGCTCCCTCCAAAGCTGTTTCAACTGCAGGAGACCTGATAAAAATATAGGAAATTGTTTAAAGAGATAGTTCCCCTTCTTCTATACTAATAATATCAGAAATTAGAAATGTAACTTGGTGTTTGAAGAATGAGGAAAGCAGATAGCTTTGTGGCACACTAGTTTTTCTTGCATGACATTGTCAGACTTACCACCATCCTTTTGTGCTTTTGCTGAAAAGTTGTTCTTTAAATGCTGTTCAATATATCGTATTGTTTAGTTCTAATTTGTAGAAGGATATTCCAGGGACCTTGTCAATTGTCTACACTGCAAAAGTCTTAGCTCATCTGCTGGCTAGGACAAGCCTTATTTTGGCTTAAGTACTCAAACTGAACAGTTAACATAATTGAAATAACTTCTTCCATTTGAGATATGCTTAAAAGAAAAGGTATATGAGTGTTTCTGTTATGACATGTAGCTCAAAGAACAAATATACTCGTTCTCCAAACCTACAATAAATAAAATATCTTTTAAATTTAATGCCCTCAAAATAATCAAATCTAAAAATACCTATTTTCCTTGGTTTTCAAAATAATTTTTAGACACGCCATCTCATATGTTGAATATTAGGATCAAATCTCCCTAATCTGCATCATATTCTTTCTTCCTACTTATTCTTTCTCATGATTTATACATTGATTCGACTTCCGTATGTCTCTTCAATTCTGCTATGGTTGTCATCTTCCAGCAGTATTTTCTTTCTGTCTACACTGTCTATGATTTTGATGCCCACGTTACAGTTTCCTATGTGTTGACTTCAGCACCAAGCTGATGACCTGTACAGACTAAAAATCTTGTATTTCCTTTCCTGAATTCTTTTGACTTGATTTATTGATTCATCTTCACCATTCACTGAAAGAATCTTTCACTTGATTTGTTTTTGGCTGTACACTGTAATGCACTCAGATATCTTTGTTATAAATAATTGCTGAAACAGCACCACATGTACCTGAAAAGCAAAAAACTGCCTTACTGTAGCTGTGCAAATGGAATGTTGGATTGCTTAAACTGAGGCTGCTAAACAGCTGAACAGCAGCCTAATAAGCAGGGTATCTGCAATACACCACAAAGCTAATGCAAGTCTGCAACTGGGATGTTATCACTTTATCTTGTAAATGTGCATGCTAGAAATGCCTTATAGGTGACTGGTATATAGCGATGATTTGATTCAAACATTTTTAGTGTAGGTATTTAAATGCACAGAACTGAGTTAAGACTGAATTTTGGTATCTTTTGGTATCTCTGGAATTGGGCTGCTGAATAGACCGATGCAACTGAGAGTTCACTGAAAGTTTTTTGTTTGATCCTTACTGAAGGCTTGAATAAAGGAACCTTAGATTGCAAATCCAGTCTTGAGATAAGCCAGTGTTTAAAAAGGACTGAGATATTTGGGAGTCTGTTGGTGGGAGAAGCAGGCTCTGGAGTGGTCTGTCAGGTTGGGAGACAGCCGAGTGGTCTTTGAAATGTCAGTTTTCACAGTGGGAGGGACCAACAGTAGCTAGCCTTGAAATAACCAACAATACTTGGTTCCTTATAGGATTATTGTGTCTTCTTTTACTGCATCACTCTTTAGCTCCTCACTTAAATATAACTGTATTAAAAGTAAAGTGCTGTGTCTAGGTTCTGCAAACTGAAGAGTGCTGTGCCCCTTCAGAGGAAAAAACACTGCAGGCTTTGGAGACACCCACCTAGGGAGAGTCATTCTCTTGAGGACAGGTGACTTAGACTTGGTAAATGATTTTAACATACCTAAATTAGGTGAGGTATATTTCGTGTCCCATATTTATATGTATCATGATTGACAGTGTCTCATTCACACTACTGTCTGCCACTGGAGGTATTTAGATTAGCTGCCTTGAATTTCTCCCAGGAATTATCTTCTGCTTCATTCTGTGCAATGAAAACCTCTTTTTAGGGTTTTGTTCCTCCAATCTCACATTCCTGAAAAATCAATTATGCTCAATAAAGTTGACTATAATCTTAGTCTAAAATTATGTTCTCCTTTATCTTCGGTGATTGTTTTTGGGTTGTGTCTCTTTCATCACACATTCAGAATGCCTTTGAGAAAATCCTCCTCTCAATGCACCTTTTTGTGCATGCTCCCTTAGGTTATTTTTCTTCAAAGTCATTATTTGCTAAATTATTCGCTAGCACAATTTATTTTGAATGGTTTTAATACAGCTGGTTTTGGTTGGTGAGTGGAGAAAAACTTTAAACCTATGTTGATGGAAATGTCTTTTTCCAAGTCAAGCTTTCATATAAACCACAAAAAAAAATAATCTAAGAATCAGATTTATATTAGATGTGAGGATTAATTAAGAAAAGGTTGTAAAGGATTTGAATTCTCAGAAGAAAGGTCCATTAATATATTGGTGAATCACTTTTGTGCACATTATATCTAGAAATGAAATGATCTATAAATTTATTTTTGAACTTACTGAAGAGAACTCATACAGTTTTAGAAAATTTATCTGTCCCTTAACACAGGGCTCTTTGGAAATGAAATTATAATTCACATTTTTCTATTAAAGGATAACTATTACATGAGAAGAGGAGAACAGCTATTTTAGGCCAGACAAAAGTCAGCATCCTTTCTCAAACATTGGTTGGGTGTGTGTGAGCCAGGACTCACTCTGTGCACAGAAAGAATGTGCAAAATTGTGCAAGTATGGAGTGGTATTTTGCAGTTCTGGAACAAACTTCCTAAAAGTTACATCTGTGTCATCTCAACGTAAAAGAATGATCTGTCCTCTGCGAACATCTCCAGCTTCTTCGAATGTTCTAAGAAGGACTATTTTTAAAAATAACTGTTGAATCATTTCCACATAGGTGATAGGAGATTTTTGACAACAAAATCAGGATTCTTGACTGTTCAGTGGACACATAGTATGATGATGATGAAATCTTTCATGACTAAAATTCCATTTGACTTTAAATAAATCACGGTAAGAATACAATTACCATTAATTATGACCTAGGAGAAGTCTTCATTGCGTATCACAGTGGTCAGTATTGTTTTTTACAGAATCACAGAAT
>VZRW01013608.1:0-40518 GCA_013398125.1 Aegotheles bennettii | reverse complement strand
CCCCTGCTTGTCCTGCATGTGTCGTGTGAAGGCATTCAGGATGATGTTTTTTGTCAATTTGTTTCATTGATTGTATTCACAGAGGGTCACAAGTGTGGAAATATCTTCCTTTTAAGGGAATATCTACAAGATAAAATTAGGAATTAATTACCTTTTTGAACAGATTGTTTATTATATTTCATGACACTAGAATGAAGCTATGTTGTTCACCATGGGAGAACCCCAAACAGTCCCCACCACAGTTTTGAAATTACAAGTTCACAGAATCCTAGGGGTTGGAAGGGACCTCAAAAGATCATCTAGTCCAACCCCCCTGCCAGAGCAGGGTCACCTGGAGTCCATCACACAAGAACGCATCCAGGTGGGGTTTGAATGTCTCCAGCCAAGGAGACTCCACAACCTCTCTGGGCAGCCTGTTCCAGTGCTCTGGCACTCTCACAGTGAAAAAAGTTTCTCCTGATATTCACATGGAACCTCCTATGCTCCAGTTTGCAACCATTGCCCCTTGTCCTATCATTGGTCAGCACTGTAAAAAGCTTGGCTCCATTGTCCTGACCCTCACCCTTGACATATTTGTAACCATGGATGAGGTCACCCCTCAGTCTCCTTTTCTCCAAGCTAAAGAGACCCAGCTCCCTCAGCCTTTCCTCATAAGGGAGATGTTCCACTCCCTTAATCATCTTAGTGGCTCTGCGCTGGACTCTCTCAAGCAGTTCTCTGTCCTTCTTGAACTGTGGGGCCCAGAACTGGACACAATACTCCAGATGTGGCCTCACCAAGGCAGAATAGAGGGGGAGGAGAACCTCTCTTGACCTACTAACCACCCCCCTTCTAATGCACCCCAGGATGCCATTGGCCTTCTTGGCCACAAGGGCACATTGCTGGCTCATGGTCATCCTCCTGTCCACCAGGACCCCCAGGTCCCTTTCTCCTACACTGCTCTCCAGCAGGTCAGCCCCCAGCCTGTACTGGTGCATGGGGTTGTTCTTCCCCAGATGCAAAACTCTGCACTTGCCCTTGTTGAATTTCATGAAGTTTCTCCCCGCCCAACTCTCCAGCCTATCAAGGTCTCGTTGAATGGCAGCACAACCCTCTGGTGCTCTAATTTGTTGATGAGTTGAAGATGAGTGTTAGAAATTAAGATAATGCTGTATATCACCTACACCAGCAGAAAGATACTGGTGTAGACACGTGGAGTGATGCTGTTTCAGCAGTTGGACGATAATCTTTAAAGAGAGTTAGAAACTGATATTTAAACCCGCTGTTCTTGGTGCAGCCACAGGGTACAAATAATTCCAACTGTTTTTTGAGGTTTTCTTTTTGAAAGCATCTAGATGCCCCACTGTTTTTTGTTCAGGTATGTGAACCGTCAGCTTCATTCCTGCCAGCTTCTGTTGATTCCATGGTAGCCAAACATGATTTTTACCGCTGGCTGCTGTTGTCTCACCCTCTCCTCCTTGCCCATCCCTGCATCCTTTCTGTTGTGCAGGCTCCAGTGATTGCTAGACCCCTGTTGACTCATACCCTTACTCTTTAAAAGTATAAAACTTCTGTGCGACTCAACAAGGGTGTGACAAGCACCAGCAGTTATAAAAGGCAAGATGGTACTGCAGCGGCTGGGGCTTAGATCCGTGTCACCATTAATCTGCTGTATAGGCTGTGTAGTCTCATGAACTGATAATGGAAGAGAGAAAAAGATGACTGCAGTGTTAATTTAGCATGTGACTTACTGGTACGATTGGAGAATTTTTTGCTTCTTTGTTGACATATGTAGGACTTGCGAAATTTCATTTGGTGCTGGTGTGGTGAGGAGCGTGAAGGTCTTATTAGAGATTTGAGGCCTATTCTGACCATGACTACTGCTTGTTCTCGTAGAGTTTGCATGACCATCTATGTGTTATTTTTCATTTCCTTCATCAGCTGTGTTTCTGCTGCGGAGCACTGAGAGCACTGAAGCACAACAGTGTTTATTTTTATCAGAATGTTGGTGCATATTGCTAAGTAGATGATAGGCCTTGGGAAGCGGGCAAGCTGCACATGCCAGACAAAATACAAAGTACAACATGGGCTGTCACTATGGTTCAGCATGGGCAGCAGATCAAGAGGGCTTCTGTGTTATGTATCATTGAATGCAGAGCCCTCTTACAGCATCCCCACGTAAATCACTTTTCACCACGGCTAGCCTGTCTTTTGTAGGCTGCTTTTGCCTGCATACTGTTTAAGCAAGTCATACCTGTCCCTCGGACTTTCTCACATCATTTCCCTGACATTGGTAAGCAAAGGCTCTGCAACACAGTCTTACAGAGCTCATCTTTGTTTTCTGATCTTTTGAAGGAGTCAGTTTGGTTAGTACATGATAGCAGAGGAAGCAAATATCTTACCTGCTCTCACGCTATAATAATTTGAGATAGTTTGTTTTAAAATGTTATTGTATTTTGGATGTTGAACTTAAGCAAGGTGAAATGTTATTCTCTTGTGTAAAATTCAGTGGCTGAAAGCTCAGACTGCATTTCCAGAAGTGGTGATTGAAAAGCTATGTTTACAGATGAAAATAATAAAGTGCTAATTATCACTAGCCCAGCATGCGGCTGGCATTGTAAATGAAAACAGTAAATTTTTCTTGTAATGACATCTTAAATGTTGTACTTTTGCTATAAGAGCAAGAATCAGCTTCTGTGTCTGCTCCCTTCCCAAGCTGCCGATGTTTTGAAAGGCAAAACACTTATTGTGCTTTACCTTTTGTTCTGTTCCTATCTTTGTCAAACCTCAACCTACAATTTAATTACCCGTTTCAGGGTGCCCCACAGCAAGTAAATCAATCCAAACTGAGACAACCCAAATCCTACCTGCTTGCCTTTCCTAGCCCTCCCACTGTCTGTTGCACAATGATCTGTCTCAGAGAGGTGAGTTGGCTGAAATCTAACACAGTGCTGTGGGAATGGGTAGGGACACTGGTTCATCTTCAGCCAGCTTAGTTCCTGAAACCAATGCACCACTGTTGTGTGACTAGTCTTCCCAGGAGGCATGGTTTCTACTGTTCTGATTGTGATTCAGAGTTGTTTAAAACGCAAACACAGGCTGGCAGCACTGGTGAAAGAAGCAGCTGCTGTTGTTTCCCTAGCCTCACACTGTCCCTCTGTCGGGGAAGGCACTGCTGCATGTGCACACTAAAATAAATTAGGGAATTGCTCTAGGTTAAAACTAACAGCTTTTATTTTACCTCGTCTTTGGTCTGGTTTACTAGGCGGCTGCAGTGTTTACCTCCAGTGCCAGGCAGGGTGTGAGAACAAGTGGTCAAAAGCGAGAAGCAGACAAGGCTTGCTTTTGTCTGTGGCTGCGCTAATTTAAAGTGCCTCCAAGTGTTTATAGAGCTATGGCCTCACTTGGGGAAGTGTGGGGTATTTTATGTTGTGAAACATCCGTAATAGGATGAAATGCTCAGACCAGTGTGTTACTGAGGCAAACAAAGGGCATAAAGATGAAGCTGAACTCTATGTGTGTTGGCTTGTTAAGAAAACTAATTCTGACAGAGGGGCAGATTCCTTCCTGAAGAACATAGTTCTGTGGATTTTGATGGAAACAGCAGTGAGTTTGGAGGACACAAATAAGGGCATTTGAAAATACCTGAAAAAGCTATTTAGAATTTGATGTGTCTGTGATATTAGTTCCTTGGTGTTTCATATTCATGCAAGTGTTTTGTTGGTTGTGTAAACTTTCTTGCCCGCACTGAGAAAAATAAAAGTACATGCAATGTTTTTTGACATCACGCTGTTCAAGAACAAGGAAATGCAGATCACAGGAGCTAAGCAGAAGAGGAAAAATTATGGTAGTGCATCAGATCGGAGTGAGTTGTGTGTTTGGTGTTAAAATGAATGCTTTAAAATATATTTTTGCTTACATAACTTGTAATAGATTTGATTCTACCTTTGCTTAGTTAATAAAGGTTCAGTTACAAACTTACAGAAAATCATAGATTATATATGTAAAATCTTCTCAGGAAACCCACTGGTTAAATTGAGTCTTGTTCAAAAGGCAGTGCCACATGTTAAAATTGAGATCAGTGTTTTGATATGCATCAGTTAGGCCTTATAGACTGTAATCTTAAACCATCTGATGTCTTTATTTTATCATTCTCTCTTCTCCAAGTAAGGAATGGGAAAGCATTCTTGAAGTCTTGGAGACTAATTTTTAACATGTTTTGGCCGTCACTAATGGCAGCCAGTCTCAGGTGGAAAAAGTTCTGATTAATTGACTTCAGCAACTATAAATAATAATTCATCTTTTTTGTGGTTATTAATAGAGTACTTAGCACCCACTCCTGCATGTGCAGTATCCTCTCATTTTATTAAATTTTACATTTTCTTCTTATCCAATGCATTTTGGTAAGTTTGTGTTGGTTCAAGTTCTGTATTTTGTTGATGTAAGAAAACTTGGGTATGAGAAATTGTTTTAAATCATCTGCATGATAGCATCAGACATCAATGTGCCGTGGCCCAGGGGTTGTATGTAATCTGTCAGGATAATTCACCCAGACTGCTTTCGAAGGTGCCTGCAGAAGACATGATGGTTCTCCTGACAACAGCAGTCTGCTTTCCTCTACCAGCTTCTGCTGAGCTTATTCATGTTTGCTGTGAACGTGATCCTCAGGACATGTGAAATACAATGCTCTTCTGCAGACCGTCCAGCAAATGTCATGTGCAGTGTGTATGAGCAAGTGATCTGGTGCTTCTGCGAAGAGCTTGATCTGTTCTGAGGTCTGTTGTGTGGTGGAGAGGGCTGAAAGTAAGCAAGAGGCTCATTCAGTTGTGTACTGAAAACAGAAGTTGTCAGCCCATTCAAGAATAATTGATTTAGGAATTGATGTCTGTCTCTTCTGTGTTTTCTCAGATATTCCACTCTCATGCACTAAGATTAACAAAAGCAAAAGATTCTGTGGTGCTTAATTAATGACTTCCAAATGAATGAAGTAGCTAATGTTTCTATATATGCAGTGCTGTAGTGCAAAGAATTGTACTTTATCTTTTTCTTGGAGAAATTGCTGAGTATTGTAGGTTGCTCCCCTGATACAGGATGTATATATGTGTCTCTGGGGTCAATTGATGGTCTTCATGCAACTTTGGCCGAAGTGATGAAGCACCACTTACACAGGCAGGCTCTGACATCTAAAATACCCAGTCAGAATGAGCTAGTTTTAAAAATTGGCTTTGTAGTAAGATGATGCAGTTCGTCATCATAGATGCAGTACAGCACAACTCTTTTTTCCTTTTCATTCCTTTCTGATATGTTTTGACAGCAGATTCTAGGATATATATAGATTAGAAGAGTGTTTTTCCTCACATGTTTTCATGAAAGCCTGCAACAAAAGAGAATTTGAGATTTGCATGTCCATTAAATTGTGTGAGACAGAAAGTTTTTCTATCTGACCACTGGAAACAAGACTGATTGTTCCAAGCTATGAGGGGAAATTTGACATTTTCAGTGTTGTGTCTTTAGAAGAAAAGCCTCAATATCTTTTTTAAACTTGCAATATTTTATTTGCATTTTATCACCTAAACATGTAAAAGTGTTTTTGGAGTTCTTTTGCTTTTCTCATCAGAAAGGTGTGCCCTGATCATCATACAAACACAGTGCCCGTATTGTTTGATGCTGGAGACAGCTGAACAGCAAACTAGTGAAGAGGATGTTTTAAAAGAATGTTAGGCATGATCTTTTCTACTTTTAACTGGAGAAATACACAGTTTAACTACAGTTTGGGTCAAAGAAGAGACCCAAGCTCTCCTTTGTCTTTGACAAAGCGTAGCATAGGCATAAGATACAAAGTGTAGGGAGGAATCAAAGACACATAATCAAGTGCATTATTGGTATTTCTGGTTGTAAGAAATAGCATTTGTGTGGTTGCTGCACTGCAATAACAGGCCCATGAAATAAGAAGTAATTAACTACCAAGCATTCTAGAATGTGCAAACATTTTTATTTTCTTTAAAATGCACCCGGAACAGTGTATCTGCCTGTACAGGTGAAAGCTACTATGATTTCATCTTGAAAAGGCCACTATATTAGTGTATTTGCCTAATATTTTAAATCTGTAAATGAGCAGTTACCCCTGTCACAGGATAGGAAAAGCACAGAACTGGTTAACTGGGTTATTGTTTCTATTTAGGACATAACCTAGAACTGACTGCTGCTTGTGTTGACAATTCATTTTGTCTGCAGTATGAAGAGTTTTGAATTACTAGCCACAAATATCACCATGAATAGAGACCACATATACATTTGCTATTTTTATTGTTGTTAATATAGTAAGTTCCATGTATTTTGTAATGTGTATTAGTACTTGCTTGCAAAAAGCCAGTTTACTAGCAAAGGAATCACATTTTTCTTGACTGTTAAGCGTATTGTGACTAATAAAGCAAGGCCATACAGGTTTTGAATGATAAATCTTTCACTTGCTCTTAGGTTTATAACATGCCTTTGGAAAGAAACCAGAGTTAAAATGGTACACAAAACATATGGTTTAAGTTACGTCTTTGTAACATTGGGCAATTGTGTCTCATGTATTAGAATAACAGTAATTTAGGAAAGTAATTAATCAGCTGTCACCTAAATAAAAATAGTGTTTGTCATGGGATGGAACAGTGTGTTTTAAAGCAAATTGTTAAAATTGGATGAAGGAAAACATAGCTAAACAACAGCTTTACACATAGAACTTTTGATTTTATTGAAGCAGATATTCTAGTTACCTTTTCCAAAAGAAGATGCATCGTTTTGATTCAAGACTGTGAGCAAGCAAAAAGCTGCAGTTTGCATCTGTTTGTGATTCTGTATATACCAGCAGCACTTCAGCTTTTAGAACATGCAGCTGTCTTTAAATGTAGTCGGATTATAAAGAGAATAGGTTTTGTTACTAGAAATTAGGTGCTTTTGCAGACAGATTATTCAGACTTAGTCAAGTACCGCAGTTTATTTTTCTCAATGTCACTTCAGTGCACTGGATTTACCATTCAGTCTTGCATGAAATGCGGTTAAGAATTTTGAAATTTAGTTGAAATTCCTCTACTAAACATGAAAAAAAGCTAAGCTTTAGGGATGAAAATTGTACCTTTTCATGTTCAGTAGAGGAACTATGCATATTAGTGTGTAATATGAAACACTTTCAGACTGTCATTTTTAGGTGTCAAGATGAACGAACATCTGTCAATACATGTTTATGTCGATTGTTGTGAATCTAGAGTGTGAAATCTTGACATAATGTTAAATCTGTTGTCATCACTTTGTAGGAACTGTACACACAAGCATGAATTTTGAAGGGTAAGATGGACCTGCAGATCATAAGTGTATTTGGAGTGGTGTCGAAGACATTTTTTAGCAGCATATCTAATCTGATTTTTGTCTTTGCTATTTTTACTTGCATTTACTTTGTTCAAGATCCTGAAGGATAACGTGTACAGATCTCTTTCAGAAGATCCCTGGACCTTCTAGGTCAAATAATGAAAATGCTAAGACTGTTCCTGACCTACACATTTCATGGGACTAAATTCAATATATAGGCTTTTTAACCTCCAGTGCTAACAAAAACAAGAGATGTTATGAGGCTTATTTTGTGGTGATGATGTTATTGCAGGTGTTAATTTTGCTGGATGTGTCCTTGTGCTCAGGAATACTTTGTTTCATCCTGATATGGTAATTTATAAAGAGCCAGTGATGATGGATGTTTCTTAAAGAACATATTTATTTCAGAAACAACACACAAATTCTTACACTTCTTGTTCTACGTACTGGGGGAAATAAATATCTAGCTGTTGAGTAAATCGATTTTTTCAGTTTGCTCTTTATATTTTTCCACTTGTTAATAATTTTTTAGTATTGTTACCACTGTTTAAAATTAATTCTCAAATGCTAGGTAGTGGACCCCAGCTCAGAGTTATACAGGGTGTTTCAAAAAGATGGACCTAATTTCAATTGAAAGTCCACTTTAAATGGGTCCATGTTTTTGAAACACCCTGTAGTTTGTTATAGAAATCCAGAAAAATTGAGCGTATTCACAAAAGAGCTAGAAGAATGAATTACAGCATTAAGATTGTGCTGTATTGGAAAACCATGTGTTAGCAGTTTGATCATGGTCCGACCTGGCAGCTGTTTTCAGTAGAATATTTTCTGTCCATTGTCTTTCTGAACATTGTTCTTTCTCATCGTATTGTGAATACAGTAACAACAGTAAGGTGGATGTGCTCTTGTTTTATTGGTGTGTTTTCCCTTCCTTTTCAGAACCTGTTTTCATCTGTACATAGATGTTGAGGGAATAGCAGGGACACTTTCTGTACTGTCTGTACAATTTTTTAAGTGATTATGGATGAATTTTTATCTAATTGAGGAAGTTGTATAGCTTTCTGGTCACCTATAATGAGAAGTTAAACATGGGGCAACATCAATTGAACTGTATTTTCTCACAATTGGTGTTTCAGCTGCATGTAACTTAACTTGGAGTTTTCTTGTAACATGATTAGTATGGTTAAAATAACCAACAGAGCTCATACCACTGCTAAAAATCAGGATGACTAAAACACCAGTGAAGCTTGGAAAATGAACGTGCATATCTGATTTATTTTTGTTCTTTTGTAGGTGATGGATGTGGACACACCATTCTGGGCCCTGAAAGTGGAACTCTTGCTTCGATAAACTACCCCCAGACCTCTCCCAATAGCACAGTCTGTGAATGGGAAATTCGTGTAAAGCCTGGGCAGCGAGTTCAGCTCAGATTTGGTGACTTTGACATTGATGATTCAGATTCCTGTCATTCCAGTTACTTAAGAGTTCACAATGGGATTGGCCCCACGAGGACAGAGATAGGTAGGAGCTTTTATTACTGGTGTTTGAAAGCAATTGTCTTGTATAGAACTTGGAAGATACTGTTTGTACTTTTGTTACTTTTAAAATTTCTCCTTGTTTACCTGCTCTGAGCATAGAGTAACTACTAGATGTATGGTATTAGGGTTTTTTTAATGGCCCTAGAAAATTGTTATAAATAAGTTGGATATTGGACAGGGTAAGACCTTGCCTGAATGCAGTCATACACTGCTTTGTACAGTGAGGAATTTGAGTCTTATGAGAGTTGATGAAAAGAAGGAAGTATTTATTATTTACAGGAATCTCAAAATAAGGTAAAGAAAGGAATTTTAGTGATTCTGTAGTCAGAGTTATGTTTTTCCTGAGCTTCATATCAAGGAAACCCTGCAAAACTTTGAGGAGTGCTGTGTATACCTCGTCACAGTAGAACAGCCCTCAGGGACCAGTTTTCATAAGTTTACTACTGATAATACTGCTAGAAAGCACAGCTAAGGAAAGATTGTCCTGTATACTGTACAGACCTTCGGTACAGGGGTGGAGTACAGGTGCGACTGTAACTATATAAAAATAAAAGTGATAAAGAGAACAGTAGCCAGTTTGTCCCTTTCTCTGGTGACTTGTTCATTTCAAGTATGCTTACCATTGTTGCTGAGCAGATGAGCTCTCTGTCTGGAATGCCAGAATATTCTTAATGTAATTCTTCTTAAGTAATTGCATTTTGTTTACTGTTGTTAAAGTGTATGTAAATGTCTTCACACAGTTCCTATATCCTAACAACGTACTGAAAAAATTATGGGTAATAATGCTAGCAGAACCATCCTACATTTTGTTCATGCATACAATGATTAGATGCTAAATGCAACATAGATCCTGTCTTTGAATCTTTGATTCTTCACATTGTCAAAGGAAACTGCACTGTAATGTTTATCCTTACCAGACATTTCCCAGTAGCTAGCAAAGTTCTTGTAAGCGGTGGAGAGGAAATTGCAAATCTATGAGGATCTTGATTTAAAAAGAAATAAAAAGTAAAAAAGAAAAGGAAAAGAAAAAAGAGTATATATATCTTACCTGAAATGCCTGCCTTTTTATATACAATAACTCTGTTTTGAGTTGTTGGTCTCGGTGGTATTAAAGGATGCTAGGCTTCAATAGTTGTGTAGTTAAAATATTCTCCCTTTTCTCATAATGCCCATAGTCTATTTTTTTTTTCTTCTTAAGAGGACAAATTGAATTTTGTGACTGTAAGGCAGGGTTTTTTTCAAATAGCAGCGTGACATCATCTGTATTGAGGTATATGCAGGCTTTTATGACCCTTGTGGTTACTTTGCATAAACCTCAAAATGAAATACCGTTCTTCCTCCGCTAAAATGAGTTGTTACTGTGTGAGTCAATTTTAGTTTGTTTCCTAAAGCTTTAATCTGGAAGGAGAGGGAGAGAGAAAGGGAGATTTACTTCACCAAGATCGTTTTTGTGCAACTCAGATGCTGATCCCACTAAATTGATTCTTTTTATAAATAGGCTAGTGCAATGCTAGCTTTGTTAACCCTCTTTTCCAACTGTTACATAGGTAAGTTTGTGTGAAAAAAAATATGTGCTTGGAGCTGTTGAGCCAGACTTGGTCTAAAATAGGAAACACTGAAGTCTGTAAATGGCAAGGAACGTCCAGTTCTGATAAGTCTATTACTCACTTTTACAAGTGACTTAATGGGTTCAAGTAAATTTTCTACTTCATTTGTTTCTCTTGACTTTCAACTGTTCCCAGCTAGTATAGTAGCACAGTATGTTGAGCAAATGTGTGTGTTGTTCTGTTCTTGGTAAATTAAATTACAGAACAGTGATATTAACAGTGTCAGATACAGATGATGCATGTTCTTGAATGTTCATGTTTGAAGCAACAAACACTGAAGAGATTAAACAGTGATCTGAATTTGTTTGGAAGAAATCTGGATTTATCCTAAGTTTTTCCATTCAAGACTACTGACATGGTCTAACATTAAAATACTTGTATTACATAAAAGCTGAAATTCAATGATTACTACTTTAACACAAAATGACTTAAAAAATAGCTGATTAGATTAGAAAATGAGCTGTTAGTTAGTTCATAGATAAACAGAAAAGGTTTCTAATGAAGACTAATTCTCATTCTAAGCCTTTTGAGTATCAATAAATCAAAAGAAGATTTAAATTCTTGGTTTTGTCTCTAGCTAGAGGTGTTCTGTATTAGATTTCATCACAGTCCAGTCACTATGTGTCAGGTGTGCTTATTTAACACATACAGTGCAATCCCAGATCTATAGGAGCAGAGAAGGTAAGCTACTGTGGGAATTCCCTCCCTGGCTATAATGTTGCTGTACAAAAGCACTTGGGGTCCTTCAATGCATAAGTACAGACAAAATAGTATTATTGCATCTTGGTGCACATACCATTGACAGATGTGTCACAGCAGTCATATTTTGTCCATTTCTAGTGCCTACTTTAAAAAAAAGTCTTCAAAAAGACTGTTAAAAATCTGGCGAGAGGCCAGGGAATCATAAAATGATAAATTAAATCATAAAATGAATATGTCTTGCCAATGAATAAGGTGCATCAGTGTGGTTTGTCAAAGGCTGTATCTCCATGGTGCAAGCAGTACCGGATAGTTTATCCACTCTAGATTTAAATGTCTTACCCTGTGTATTTGCCCAAAGAAGAGGATAAATGGTGTCTTGAGTACAGTCTGACCTACCTTGAGAGGAGTCTTATGCTGGTCTATTGTGTAACAAGAGGCTGTATTTGGAAACAAAACTTAAAAGAAAAAAGGAAAAGTTGGAAAGATGAAGCAGTTCATCATAATGAATGCAGTTAATCATTGAAACGTGACGTAGAGCAAAATGCAGGGTCAATGTAGGGCCTTGGTAAAAGGGAACTTACTTCTTTGTAAGTCTTGCTGTTAACCAGTTTCAGTAGTGAATTGAGGTGAGGTCATATTTGTAGAATATGCTAAATTTAGTTGAAGTATTGTAAAATCTATTTTTCCATTAGAAACTACCCTTGCTTTGCTCAAGAAATACCTGAGTAAGAAACATTTAGAAAGCTCTGAATGCTGATAGGAATTTGTAATTCTGATTTTTTTATTTTATTAGTATTTGAGAGTGCAGTTCACTTTTTAAAGGGATTTGAGATACACGTTATATTTGTTTGTGATATATTTATATTTGGTTTGTATTGTATTTGTTAAGAACTATCCCTGCAGGGCAGTGTTACTTCCCTCCCTCTACTTTCGCATTGTAGTTTGTCTTTAGTTGAGGAAGAGTTATTTTTTTGCTATTTTGCAGTATGGTCACATACTTATTAACAAGAAAGCAAATAAATAATAAACTGAAGCGTCAGTGTCATTTGCTGCTGGTGATTATTTACTTGGATTATCCACTGCAGGATCTTAAGTAGGGTTAGAGATGGTTACAGAATTCTGTGTTGACTTGGGTCTGTTTAACAGCCATTCATCCAGGTAGGATCATTCGTTAGTAATTCTAGGACTTCATAGGGCAAATACTGTCAATACCTGCTGACTCCAGCATCTCAGTTTAGAATATATTATTTTGGGTCATTTTGGATGGCTGGAGATGCAGAACCTCTGTTACTTTGTATAGGTGCAGCAAAACAGAAAGTGAACCAACTGGCAGTTTATACTAATAGTATTCACATGTGCTTGTATGCTAATGCTGAAGTGCAGGGAATCATGCTTGCTGTTGTCCAAAATTAAGAAAAGTAGTTGACTAAAATCATGACATAGTTACGGAAGAAGTGCCCCAACAGCTGAGGGAAGAGAAGGGTTTTTTTCTCATTCGCTTCTGTAGATGATTCTTGTTGCCCTAACTTGATCCTTTTCCTTACCAGATTTCTCATGGTCTTTGAAGAACTGACTGTGAGGGTTACGCATGGCTAGAGGTGAATGGGCTAAAGTCACATATACCTGCAAGTGTTAAGGGTATGAAGGTCTCTGACCTGTTGACAGTGGCAAAATAAATGCAGTACACATACTCTGCCATTTGCTTTAAGTGGACGCTGACTACATTATTTTGCATCATGCACATGTATTTGTTTTTTAGTATATGCCACAAGTAATGTGAGCTTGCACTGCAAATGAAAAAAGGTGCTTATTACATATGTTGGTTTTGCTCCATGTCAGTTCTCCCCGTTCTCTTCATAGGAAAATACTGTGGATTTGACTTTCAAATGGATGGTTTAATTACTTCAAAAAGTAATGAAGTCACAGTACAGTTCATGAGTGGAACACACACTTCTGGACGTGGATTTCTTGCAGCTTATTCAACCACTGACAAATCAGGTATTTTAAATATTTATTTAATTATTTATTTGGTAATTTTTCTTTGCTGGTAAAATTAGAGCTGCCTAGTAGAAACAGAAAACTAATTTATTTATTTCTGTGTTCTCACAAATTAACTTCTAAAAATGAAGGCTTTCAATAGAGTCTTCCTGATACTTCTGCATAGGAAACTGAACAGTTCAGTTACTATTTAATTTAATGTAGTTTTAAAGGAATAATAGCAAAGGTTACCCTGGATAGCAGGGCAAGAGTCACAGTTATCTGTTATGGATATCTGCTTCAGACAAAGGACGAAATGTACTTTTTTAGATAGTAATCGAGGTGGCAGATGAACAAGAATATTTCTGATTGAACTGTATATATTTTATACACACCAGCCTTGTGGAAAATTTTATTTCAGGAACAGTTTCCTATACTCCCTCAACTCTTTAATTATATAATCTGCTGACTACTTTTCAGGTTATTTGCCATTTCTTGTTTTTTCCATGGTTTTGCTTATTCTGGCCTCTAAAGGAGGCTGCTGTATTTATTTTACAACTCCTTCCACTCATTGTGATGGTGAGTGATATACGTGGTCCACAAGAAAATGAAAGATTCCCAGGAACTCCTTCACAAGGCAAAAGGCTTCAGAAAACCCTTTCTAGAAGCGATTCTAAAAAGTGCATATAAAAACTTTTATTTTTTAATGTGTTTTGTGGGTTTTCTGATGCTCTTCTCTCTGTATTTTGGGCTATATATGCTGATACATAGCAGACTGAACATAAAATTGGATACATCATTCATGGATGCCAGTAACATGGCACTCTGTTGTTTGTTCCCTATGCTACCTGGTTTCAGTACTGTAGGACAGTTAAATGCTGAAAACAGGCCTGTTTATCTAACTTACTAATTTGATTTTGTGCAAAGAGTATATGTTTGTGTCTCAGTTATGTCAGGTTCTCTGAAGTATAGCTGTACCTTAAAATTAAACTGCACAAAAAATGTATGTTTGTAATGTTTCTCTTCTGTCTATGTCATGTTCTCAGTGGATTTCTGAGTTGCTCAGACAAATTATCAAGGTTCTACTGTAATATAATATCTGTTGTAAGAACATTTAGTAGGAACATGTTTTGTTTTTTTTTTCATTCTGAGACTTTTGGTTAAGCCACAGAGGCTCAAATGTATGTTTTTGTGCACTTTGAAAAGCATTCTCAAACTTGTTGTCTTTATCATCTCTTGACTTAACATTTTTTCTTTCCAGACTTAATTACCTGTTTAGACAATGCAAGTCACTTTTCCGAACCAGAATTCAAGTAAGACTGATTTTACCTGTTTCCCCCAACCTCTTCAACGAAGTAATTTTAATGGTTCTACTTTACTCTGTTACTTATACCTGATGCAGTTTGAAAATTGGCTGTCTGGAGAACTTAAGAAACAAACTAATTAGGGTTAGAGCTGAATAATTTTGTGACTTTTGCACTCCTCCTTTCTGTGTCTCTCATTTTTTTTTATTTACATACAGTATACAGTAGAACCTCGTTAATTTCCACATAGGAGCTAATATCTCATTCCCATAGAAAGAATAAGCAAATTTGTAAGCAAATATTACAGCAAGTATACACCTTAAATACTGAAATTCACGTTACAGTTATCTCAGGAGCACTAAACTATGAAATGTGTTAAAAATTACAAACCCATTTCAGTTTGGTGTGAGTTAATGAGGTTCTGTGGAGGTATAGCACACCGTACCTTCTGCTGGAGGAAATGTATGTAATTTCCCTGTTTTCTCCTTCTGTGTTTCCATCTAAAGCAAGAACAGTGTTTAAACCTGCGGAGTTTTGTGAAATACATAAACTTACTTTTTTGAGAACTTCAACCATGGCATCATGAAACATTTCAAAGTGGAACCTTTGCATTTCTCTTTAATTTTCCTGAGTTCCAAAATAGGGCTCTAATTGTAGATTCTGGCCTCACTCAACATGTGTTGAAGTCTCTGAATCCCACTGTTATCATGGTACCTGTAAAATTGCTTCAACTTGTTGAACTGCAGTGAATATGTTAATAGCTTACTCCAGTTCACTGTTAAATCTTTAATTCCTGACTATTTTTGTCTGATTTGTTGTTCAATTAGAATATATCCTTAAATAGTGATATGTGAATGATAACAATGTATTGTAAATCAAACCCATAGAGACTATTTTAAAGTATTGTAAGAGTTGTAGTTGCATGCGTATCTTGACTTGATATTTTGCTCTCTTCCAGTAAGTATTGTCCAGCTGGATGTGTGATTCCTTTTGCTGATATTTCAGGCACTATTCCCCATGGATACAGAGATGTAAGTCAAATACTTTGGGCTCACATGAATTTTGGTGAAAATGGCACTGTATAATTAAAAGTCCGTTATAGTTGTATGTCTATTATGGTTGTATGTAGACTAGGGAATGAGTGGCTGGAGAGCAGCGTGGTAGAGAGGGACCCGGGGCTCCTGGTGGATGGCAAGCTGGATATGAGCCAGCAGTGTGCCCTGGCAGCCCTGAGGGCCAACTGTGTCCTGGGGTGCATCAAGCACAGCATGGCCAGCCGGTCAAGGGAGGGGATTGTCCCGCTCTGCTCCGCACTGGTGCAGCCTCACCTGGAGTACTGTGTGCAGTTTTGGGCACCACAATATAAAAAAAGGCATCAAACTGCTGGAGAGCGTTCAAAGGAGGGCCACGAGGATAGTGAAGGGTCTGGAGGGGATGAGTTACGAGGAGCGTCTGAGGTCACTTAGTTTGTTCAGCCTGGAGAAGAGGATTCTGAGAGGAGACCTCATTGCAGTCTGTGGCTTCCTTATGGGGGCAAGAGAAGGGGCAAGGACCGATCTCTGCACTCCTGTGACCCATGGCAGGACTCGGGGTGACAGCAGGAGCTGAATCAGGGGAGGATTAGGTTGGATGTCAGGAAAAGGTTTTTAACCCAGAGGGTGGTGGAGCACTGGCACAGCTCCCCAGGGCAGTGGTCACAGCACCAAGCCTGCCTGAGCTCAAGAAGCATTTGGATGATGCTCTCAGGCACATGGTGTGACCCTGGGGTGTCCTACGCAGGGATGGGAGTTGGACTCAGTGATCCTGGAGGGTCCCTTCCAACTCAGCACATTCTATGATTCTATGATACTAATTCTACTGCCTGGGTTCTGTAGTTCATACCTCCTAAGGTGAATAGCATGGTAGTCATTTTTCTGCACAGCTGCTAAATGGCTGGTGCTTCAGATGTTTCTATCTCCAAGAAATGAAGTAGCATAGTAGAGACTCAAACATTTTTGTAAGGCCTGCTGAGAAGGGTGAATCAATAAAAATATTGTTTTATACTTCCTGTTTTGTTTGTATTTGCTTTCTCAGGTTGGGAATTTCAGATTTATAAAGAGAGAACCAGTTCTTTTAATGGTGTCCTCCTGTATTTGACACTGCAATACATCTCTAAACAAAGAGTCTTAGTGGTTATCTTAAATTTTTTATTACAACGTAAGAGGTGAAATGCTGTTTATGCTCAGCAGCTATAAAACCATTTGCAAAACAGAGTTAATAATTCTGTAAACTGGAAATGAAAATCTTTAATACTGCACTTTTTACTTAGAACACTACAAAAAACTGGGTTTCTGATACAGGCTTTTATAGCTGAATTAGCATACCTGCTATAGAACTGGAACGGGTTTGCTTTCTTTAAGTGATTATAGTTTTGCTACCAATCTCGTAAAAAATTACATATCTTTGTTACCTTAAAATACTCTTTTTAATAAGTCATTAGATCTAGCACAGAGGAAAGCCAATTTTAAAGCTTCAGTAAGCAAAGATTTTAATATTTAATATGAATGTGAAGTGTGCATCTGATATTCTTTTCTCAAATATCTGTAAATCCTAGGCTACCTGCTTAAATAGTTGCCCATGTGTAAAAATGTCACCACAGAATAACTGTATTTTATGTTCTGGTCCACAGTGAATCCTCACTAAATACCTGTGAGATAATTTTTATAGCTAGTAACAAGTTGAAGTTGATTTTCTGCCTAATGTGTTTGCAGCATTTGTAGATGTTCTGCTTGTTGGGATTTTTTGGTCCAAAATCTGGAAAAAATGTTTTCTATGGAGAAAAAAGGAAATTTTAGAAAATAAATGCCCTGTGACTTTCTTTTTGTATCCTTTATTGCTCTGAATAAAAAGGCCAAGAATTTCCCAGAGTTCACGTTGTGTGGAAAGAAATCAAATTGTCCAACTCTTCAGACAGATTTTCAGAAGAAGTTCTCATGCATCTCCTTTAAATGATCAGCAGCTGCTTGCTGTTCGGTTTGTGTGTCACCCTAGTGTCCACAGACCTTGAGGACTTTGAGCACTCATTGCTGACATCTTCTGGTGAGCAGGGAGGAGAGAGCCACATCTATTGCAGAATTCCATCTTTCACTTTCAAGAGAAAATAGGAAAGGAAAGGGGAGCTGTGTGCATGAGCAAGGCATAATTACATTTATTTAGAAAGCTTTTGGGGTATTTGGGGGCTGGGAAATAGGGTTAGAGTTTTTATGTGTGAATATACTGAGGAGAATTACATTTGGAAAGGTTTTGGTGAGCATTTTTTTTTTTTTGCCAGTGATCTTGAGGTACAGATGCGTCCTGGCCTGATGCACCATGCAACTATTTCTAAAGAAGCCCCAGTGTAGAAAGTTGCTCTGTTCTTAAAATAATGTGAGAAAGAAAATAATCCATTAAATCTTCCTTCTCTGGAAGGGACCTGCTGATTCCTTCTTAAAGAATTGTGGTGAGCCTCTATAGCACCCAGCGGACTGGTTGGCAGAGCATTGCAGCAAATGTGTTTAGTAGCAAGAGCTGGCAGTGGACTTTGTTTGAGGGAGCAACTGTTAACAGTAAATAAAAATGTGCAGTCATCATCTGTTGTTTACCAACTTGGGAAGTCTGCACTGGGATACCACACTAGGAATAACAAGCTAAATATGGTTTCTGGAAGGTATATTGGGAGATACCCAGGTGGTCGTTCACAGGCAACTTGGAGTCAGTCCATCTTCTCAAATTCAGGTTTATCTCAGTCTCACTGTTTGTGAGCAAGGGAATTGCAATGTGTCTGTGCATACACCGGTGCTGTACATTGCAGGAACTCCTGTGAACAGCTCTGTATATGCCAGTTGCACTGCATGTGGCCAGTAATCCTTAAAGAATCTTGGTGCACAGGTGCAAAGCCACTGCTGCTAAGCCTTTTTTGGAACTGGACGGTCTTTCTGCTCCTAAGCACTGGGATGTTTCTTGGTCAAGAAGCCCCTTTGGCCTGGAAAAGTTTGCTTCCCAGCTGGTGATGATCTCCTGGGCTAGTTTTGGTCAAGGAGACAACGGCATCTTGCTCTGCTCACTCCATGCTGTGCCCGAAGGACTTGGTATAGTGAGCCAGTCCTCCTCGCTATGGCACAGCTATCCTGCAAGCCACGGAAATGGAAGCGTCACTGTGACACTTGTTAGCGGGTCTGAGCTAACAGTCATCCAGGGAGAGGGGGAAAGTACAGGATGTCTTGCAAAAGCTTTTTGTGTAACTGAACTCTTGACCTGTACAACCTAGGTAATAAGGTTCCTTAGAACAAATTGTGTTCACGTGTTTCTATGGGTTTGCATGGATCAGATTGCTGAATGAAGTTAAAATAAAAAGATACAACCCATTGGCTAAAAGTTACAAAATCTGCAGTGCATCACTTGTTAATTGTGAGAAAACGAGTGAACATACTTACAGTGTGCTTTCTATCAAAAGGTTTTCTATGTATTCATGTATTCGACTTGTGTTGTCTAACACTGTGGATTTATGTAGGCTGAAAGTCTGGCTGTCTGACTTTTTCAGACTGATTCACCTTGCTGTTTGTTTGAGTTTATTTGATTACAAGAGTTGCATTCCAAATAGATCTGGCTGAGGATGCAGTGAAATGTAGGAGCTTCTTTTTTGTGTTTTTATAAATTCCATAATAAACCAAAGAGGAATGGTTTCTAAATAACAGATAACAAATTAGAACAGGAAAGCCATATAGTAATAACAAAGACTGTAACTGGACAATGTAGCATTTACAATACACAGGGTAGTATTTAATTTATTTACAATGTAGTATTCATGTTTTCTTTTCCCCCTCTCTTCAAGTCATCATCACTTTGTATGGCTGGTATTCACGCAGGCGTTGTGTCAAATACTCTGGGTGGCCAAATTAATGTTGTAATCAGCAAGGGCATTCCATACTATGAAGGCTCCCTGGCTAACAATGTCACCTCAAAAGTGTAAGTATACTCTTCATGTTTTCCTTATCTTTAGCACCTTAGATCTCGGCGGTGTCTCATCACAGGATTGATTTCACATAGTGGAGCTATGTGTTCGATGGACAAGTTCTCTTCTGTAAGGTTCTCGTAATGCTCTTTTGATACAGTGTGCTTGTTCTACCAGATATTTTTAACCTCTAGATCATAAAAATTAATTTTCCATATTCTGCATTGAAGTTTTATCTTCCAGAACGTATGGCATGACCATAAATTCCTAATGGTTTGTGGAAAAATAATAATTTAATGGCAACTTTTTAGTTGCAGGGAAGAGTGTAACTTGTCATCTCAGAAGTCCAAGGAATGAAAACAACTGGAGGAGATTGATTCTTGTTATTATGATTAGCTTAATTTAAATGGGAAACATTTTAATGAAGTCTTGCGTTTTGCTGAGCAACTGTTTACTTGAAAGCCTTTAACTCAGTATCTCTAGATGAGATTTCAGTTGAAAGGTGGTTGTACAGATAGCACTGCAACTTGGTGACAGGAAGTGTTACTTTAATTGTGAAGTGCTTCTTTAGGCATGTGTACGTGGGTTTTCATTGGCAACCAGTCAGACAAGAAAAATAAATCGAAGACAGATTGTTTCAATTTTCCTCACTGACTACCACAAAAAACATCTGTTCTCTGCAGGGGACCGTTATCTACAAGTCTCTTCACGTTTAAGACAAGTGGTAAGCATAATCACGTGTATTGATACTTTCATACAAATTTTGTGAGTAGAAATAAGTATGCAAGTAGTTTATTTCTTAATTTTTGTTCTAGTTGTGAGATACTTTTTTTACTGCATTCCTCAGTAAGTATATTTTTTAATTGTTTTACTATCTCATCATTTTGATGATTAATCATTATGGTGTTTATCGATACAGTGATGTATAAAGTGAGCCTTGCTTATCTGCAGAAAGAGATTATTTCAGTTTATAACACTCTGTTATAAAGCACTGCTGAAGCAGAGTTGGTCACTTAAGAATTGCTCTTTATTTGTATCAACTGTGCATTCTGGCTTTTTCCAGGTTTACTCCTTATGCTTTCCTTGTTGCTCACTAAAAAAGCTAGCAGAAATCCCAAAATGATTCCTTGACTTTCTCCACTCCCTTTTACTTTTCTTTTCCCATTTCTTGAAAGCGAATGCTGTGTGATAAATTACTTGCCTCTCTCGCTCTGGAAAGGCATCTTTTGGCTTTGCTCTGTGTGTGAGTTGTGTTCCTTCTTGGCTGCTGTGTTTTGTTTTGTGAATGTGTACCAGTTTGCTGATAGGTATAACAAGTGTTCCCTCTTTTTAATGCTTTAGTGCTTTGCATGTTTTTACTTTCTGTCAATTACCTGTTTTTAAATAAATTAGCTGTAGTTTTCTAAATGGAAGCTAGCTTTTCTGGAAGTCACTTTAAATGCTGTCTTTTGAATGGATGTTGGAAGTATTGTGAAGACAGTAGCCTTTCCTTCATCTCTAACTGTTTCAACAACAATATAAAAAGAACCTAACAAAAGTGTTATGTCTGTTTTCCGTAGGGATAAAGTGAAAACCAGAAAAACACATACACATACTCTTCAAAAGCAAACAAATACTTTTCCTAATATATAAGTAAAAGTGATGCTGAATGGGGATATAAAGACAGGAATCTGATGGGCAGGAGTGTTTGGAGATGGAAATGTATACAAACAAGCAAAAATTAGAAAATATAATCCATATCATATTCTAATAATATATCTCCCAGACCTCTGCAAGAGCTGGAAGAAGAAAATGCATGTCCGGTGACCTTACGCGCGGAGAATGTTAAACACAGTGATTGAGACAGGATTTGTTGGGGTTTTCTGTCTTTCTAAATGTGATCTGATAGTGTATATGAAAGTAATTAAATGGCCTGGAAATATGAAGAGAAAGGAAAAAATATGGATCTAGACTATCTGGTTTTCAGTGACACATTTGCAAAATTACTGAATAAGCTAGAGACAGGATGCAGGTCTAGATTAAAATGGATGTAGTTGGGTGACCTAGGAATTAGCTGAAGGAAAAAGAGGACTCTCTAGTATGCTCAAATGAGGTTTATGAGACTGTGGTGAAGTTGGTAGTGTGGTTCCTCCATAATAGTTTTTAGTTTCATGACTTGATACGAAACAGAGGAGTGTGTTATTAATGCTAGAGGTGTGGTCAGTGCAGAGAATGATTAAGCTATTTGTAGAGGAAGACCTGGCTAACTTTGAGACTTGAGCGATAGAAATTAATTGAAGCATATCATAAAGCAAAAAGTGTAAGGTTGGGTACGTAGAGACTGAGGCATTTCTGCTTCAAACTGGCAGTATGTTAGATGGAAATGACAGATGAGGGAAAGGATTCACTTAGTGATATGCTAATGTGATCCTGTGCTGTAGCAGGTGAAGTATGTCCAGTAGAGACAATGAACTATTAATGCTATTGCGCAGGACATTCACAGAATCACAGAATCCTAGGGGTTCTCAAAAGGGACCTCGAAAGATCATCTAGTCCAACCCCCCTGCCAGATCAGGGTCACCTAGAGTCCATCACACAGGAACGCATCCAGGCAGGTTTTGAATGTCTCCAGCCAAGGAGACTCCACAGCCTCTCTGGGCAGCCTGTTCCAGTGCTCTGGCACTCTCACAGGAAAGAAGTTCTTCCTGATACTCACATGGAACCTCCTGTGCTCCAGTTTGCATCCATTGTCCCTTGTCCTATCATTGGTCATCAATTGGCAACATTGGCAAAGCCTTTTCTGGGGTACAGTCAGATGTGGGCTCATCCCTCTGTGCCTCCCTTGAGAGATGAGCGCCCGACCTTGGTGTGGAGGAAGGCTGCAGAGGACCTGCAGGAAGAGGAGGAGCTCACAGTGAAAGGGAAACCAGGCTGGGTTGTTCAGGCTGACTGACTAACAACAAAGCTTGCTCTCTGCTGATACATCTGAGGAGTACACATGCAAGAGGGGAAAACTGTTGGCACCACAGAACAAGATTTTAGAAAATAGCAAATGGCTACCAACTAGCCACAAGGAAATTTATTCAGGAATTTAGGAGATATTTTTAGCTATCATTAGAATGTGATATGGGAAGAAACTTTTAGTAAAAGAATGGTGATAAAAAGTACGGCTAATTTGAAGAATGTGTTTGAGCTCAAGGCCAGGATTATGACATGAAACTACATTATTTGGTGTATTGTTTGAATTACCATTATGATACAAAGGTGGGTTTAAAAACCGAGATGTTTTATAGACTCAAAAAAGGAATGAATGACAAGTAGTCTGTTTCCCATTCCTGCATCTGCCATACATACTGTTAAACCATGACAGCTCCCCCAAACCTTCTCTTCTAGTGTTCTGTGTGGGTGGTGATTGAGAGAATATCTACATTACTCTTGAACAGGCATAAGTCTTGTAGTACTCAAGACCACAAGATTGGTTTCAGCATCCCTTCTAGAAAGCAGAAGACAGGGTGTTTTGTTGGTAGTGTTGTTATGGAATAAATCTAGATGGCAATTTAATATTCTCATGTGAAGTCCTAAACTCCAAGCAAGTAAAATCATTGTGGAACTTGAACTTTCATTTTGAATACTCACCTTTTCTGTTGGTCAGGTTGCTATGGGACACTGGGGATGGAATCTGGGGTAATCCCTGATTCCCAGATCACGACATCATCTATTCTTGAGTGGTTTGACCAAATGGGACAAGTGAATATTTGGAAACCTGAAAATGCCAGACTAAAAAGGTTTGGTCCTCCTTGGGCTGCCTTTATCAGTGATGAACATCAGTGGTTACAGATTGACTTGAATAAAGAAAAGAGAATAACAGGTAAGTGAATCTGATGTGGCTTTTAAGAAGCATTCAAAAAGTTTGGTTACTGACATCCTTTTTTCCAGTGCTTGGTGTTAGTTAAAGTCCAGGTGACATTTAATTACCATTACAGCAAAGTTGGTTCCATGTGCTAGCTAATATACTGAGGAGCCTGGAGCTGAACAGGAGTTTCATGGTAGAAAATGTGTCTTCCATCAGAATTTGTTGAAGTGTTTCCTGTGGTTTATTGGATCCTTGATGCTTCCTTTTTCCTGCTGATTGTCTCTTTGAAGGTGCAAATCCGTATCCAGTCAGCTCAGTCCACTGATACCTCTGGTGCAAGTGTACCGACTCATCTTTCTGGGTTCTCCCTACTGCCTGTCATGGCCATAGTGAATCCAACGGTGGAGATAGGAACAGTTGCAGTGCAATGTGAGATAGGCAGCAGACAGAACAAACCAGCTGGCAGCTTCCCCTTTGCCGCGTTGCCTGAAGTGGAACGTGGGCTGAGAGCTGGGGGTGGTGGGCCCCTCAGCAGTCTGTTGTGCTTTCTTTCAGCAAACGGACCAAACAGTGGAGAACGATGCAGTCAGAGTCTGGGTTAGGCTCTGCTCCTTCACAGAGATGGTGATGGAGCATCTGTCATGTTTTTAGTAGCTCAGTTTATTTGGAGAAACAGCTGGAGGTGCTGTTTCCCAATCCTCTCTGGATGGTTTGCTTCACGTTTGGGGAGTTGAGCGAGCAAGCTCATGGTTACCTGTTCCTGTTGATCGTGATGTGGCCCATGCAGAGTAGTGAAGCACTGAGGTATTTCCATTTTGGGGTTAACCTCAGGGGTAGCCTTAAGTAGTGGCAGTACAGCTTTTGTATCTTCTGTGCTGATTTTAGTGTTTTGTGGTTTAATTGTTCAGAGGTGATTTGCTGTTGTTAATGGGCATGTTTGCAATCAGACTTTAAAGTGGCTTTAGGTAGAGTGCTTCATAGAGTCCTGGGCTTTAAGACTGTTGTGAACCATCCTCCTTTGTTCGGTTTGGGTTTGTGTCTTTCTCAAATGCATGAGCTGGGCTCTGTAAACTCAGCTGTACACCCTGCCATCAGCAGCTTGGTTTCCTGTCATTAAGCAACTTGGGTTTAACATCAGCCTTTGTTATTACCTCCCTGGGGATGATTTGGATTTTACATTATTCCTCTAATTTCTGTGCTTTTATGGAACAGCTTTCTTGAGTGAGTCGTTCTGCAGCACTGAAGCGTCAGCTTTAGGAAGCTACAGTTCTTTTTTAGGCTGGCACTACAAAAGCGGAAGAGAGTGGTGCTGTCTCGGTAACTGGAGACAGGAGTGGGCCATGGTCAAATGAACAGGCTGTTTCCATCAAGAAATAGGGGAAAAGTGCTTAGCAAGGTTGTATCATGAGAATTAAAATATAAAAGTAAGTAAAATTATTTTTAAGTCTCAATCACTGTAGAAATTTCAGACCCTGGCACTTTGCATAAACTTTTTGAAACGTAACAGGACCAGTGGAGATTCCAACCATGTAACTCTGGATTCAAAAGCTGATCTGTTAATTTTTACAAAGTGGTACCAGATTTTTCTCTAACTAGGCACCTTCGTTTTCACAGGCATTATAACTACTGGATCAACCTTAGCAGAGTACTACTATTATGTCTCAGCCTACAGAATTTTATACAGTGATGATGCACAGAAATGGACAGTATACAGAGAACCTGGCATGGATAAAGATAAGGTAAAAATACCACACACTTTCTAGGTATGTTCTATGGAAATTTCACAGTTGTGAATATGACTAATTTTGGTACGGTGAGAAAACATTACATAACTTTAATTTTCAGTTTAATTTTGTATCATAAACTATATCTGTGCAGAAGAAAATATGCAAATATGCAAGGATTTGAACAGTTCTGAAATTCAGAGATTATTTTTGTTGCTATTTGGAGGTGGGAATATTCTATACAAGAAATTCCTGTTGCCAGTGGTAGGCTGTCTGGTGCTGTGTCCCTGTAAGAATAATCAGAATACTTTCAAAATATGTTTGATGCATGTTGTAAAATTAAGGTTTGCTTGCTTATCCTTTCGTGGTTACAGAATAAATGTTAGAGGTTGTATAATTTTGCATCTTGCATAATGTTTCTGTCAATCTTACTTTTTAAAAAAATAGTGGTCTTTGTTGTATAATAGAATGGCCCTTGCAGAGGGGAGTTTTCTTAAAAAATGAGATGGTATGTTCAACTCACAAATGCTTTGCCACACAGAAAAATCACCTGATGTTAGCAGCAAGATAATCTTATTTTCCATGTGTTTATAGTTTTGCAGTATTTACTAGAAAGTAAAAGTCAGAAGATTGGTCTTCCCAGTGGTTCAGATCAGATTTTCTTAAACACGAGAGGATTCTTGGTAACCTGACTGGAACTAGAATTTTTCCTTCTTCTTAAAATTCTTGGATGTAATTTACCTTACTTCCGTGGGCCTGTGGTACTACGTACATGTAATAGTAACTGATAACCCAGTAACTTTGTAGAAATGGGTCTTAAGGATGGTCATTCTTCTGTTTACTGTGAGTTAAGAATCACAGAATCACTTGGGTTGGAAAGGACCTTAAAGGTCATCTAGTTCAACACCCCTGCCATGGGCAGGGACATCCCCCACAAGATCAGGTTGCTCAGGGCCCCATCCAACCTGGCCTTGAGTGTCTCCAGGGACGGGGAATCCACCACCTCTCTGGGCAACCTGTGAATGTTTCGAGGTAGGATGTAGCAGCCTGTTGATGAAGTGAAAGGTTGAAGTATCTTGTTTGTTGAATTAAAAGGTTTTTGAACACTGAACGTAGTAACAGTAGGAAACTTTCTTGAAAGGAGGAGACTTCACTGTTGAGGCTGGTCCATCTCCTTGAATCTACATGTGAGCTAACAGACTTTTAGTATGAAGTATTCAAGGAAAAAAAATCCTGCATCTTTTGCTAGTTTTATGCGCCCTCTTCTGGTCATAGAATACAATCTCAGCTAGCGAGCTGCCTAGATTGAGGCTTCATGTGTAGTTTGACCTTAGCAGCTGCTGACTTTTAATTTGAGCGTATTGTTTTTCTTGCAAGTTTATGACAATTGTGGAGCTTGAAATTACAGGCAACAGATCTTTTTTTTTTTTTTTGCACTCTTTGTATTATTAGGTACAATGCATGAGGAACCTTATGTATCCAGGAAGTGCCAGCTGTAGTTAAATGACAGAAAAAAGGGTCAGTATGGCTGATCTCTTGGGCCTCAAAAAAGATTTTTCCTCTCTGACATTGTCACACTTGATACTGTTTGCTTTTGGATGCAAACGTATGCAGGCTTTTCCCTTTGAGCCTTACATAATTGTGCACCAGCCCAACTAGGAGGTGCTATTCCCCATTTTCTTTTTTGAAATATGTTTGAAATTCCAGATGTTGTTCAGGAAACTAGAAGCTTTTTTAAGGCTTTCCTGTAGTCCTCTTTGCAAATACCTTCTAGAGATCCACAAGTACTCAAGAAATGCTTTTCTTGAAAGTTTTATATATGAAAAAAATAAAAAAATGCTTCAAATGGGGAAAAAATGACAAATCAAAGTTGCAGTGTTGTAAAAGATTTGTTTGACAGCACAGGGGCAAGTGGAGAAAGTTTGATAGTAAATGGAGTATGAAAGTGATTTCTCATCAAAAAATTGCACTGTATTGATCTCAGAAGCAAACTGTTTTATGCAAAAAATAAATGAATGAAAAATATTGAGCTGCAGGTAATTTACTTCCATAACGCTTGACATCAAAAGCCTGACTAATAAAAGCCTGGAGTAAAGAACTACTTTACTGTTAATCTTTCTTGAAGATAAGAGTCAACCTTAATGATTCTTGTTGCCTTTCTGTTACATGTTTAGTGGTGGACTCAGAAGTCCTGGGTTGATGGTTGAGCTTGATGATCTTGAAGGTCTTTTCCAACCTTAGTGATTCCACGATTCTATGATCTGTAGCTACAAGCCTGTCAACTTTAAATAAATAAATAAATAAATAGCCCTAGTTTAGGGGAAAAGTGGCTGTAAACTGGAACCTGGTCTTCTGTGTTCTTGCCATGTCTCATTAGATTGTGAATACTTTGACACACAAACTGTGACTGCTTTGTATTATTAATTTATTTCCAAAATAACACTGTAAACTTGCCCCTGCATTTAATCTGTCTTCATTCATTGAGAGTAAGTATATTTAAGAGCAATAAGGTTAAATTCAGAGCAGGACAAATATCACTGAGAGCCACGTGCTTTCAAATCTGCACTGCAGTAAGGTGGGGAAGAACAGAGACTATAGACTTCCATGTGTTTGCCTGCCTAGAATTTTAGTTGATTTTTTGACTTAGTAGTTACTTTGATAGTGTTACTTGGATACATAAAAATGAAAATGCTGGTTGCTCATTCAAATGTAGGAAAAACAATGCACTCAAACATGGAGTACTATGCTTAAATTACCAACTGATTTATTCTCCTGTGCCTAACTAAACTGATTTACGTGTCTGATCAGTCGGTGCCTCCAAACATGAGGACAATTAATGCCCCCCTGCAAGGACAAACCAAAATTCTTATCTGTAAACAGTAGTAATGGGGCTTGTGTGTCTTTTGAGAGTGGAGACATGTTATGTATGTCAGGCAGCCTAGGTGTGAGTCCCTTCAAGGTCCCCTGGTTTGTTTAGGGGTTTTTTGGAGTTCTGAATGGATGGTTTCCTGGAATAATTGTTTTCTTCCAAACCTGTAGGGATATTCTCATAACTTTGTTACAGAAACTTAAACATGGGAGTGCAATACAAAAATCTCTATCTTGTGTATCAAGGTTGAAAAACCAGCGATCTGCATTGATCAGAAGTGTGCTAAGAACTCTTGACTGCTCCATTTTATACAGACACATCTTGTCTTTAAGAGTGGCAAGGTGCTTTATTGTTCACCAAATGGTGTGAGTGAGTAGAAAACCTGCTATATTTATTTTCAGGCAAGTGCCATAATTATTTCCTGTGTTGTGTCAAACGTGATTTGCAATATCTGTACCAGTGCTTTAAAAATGAGCATGTTACTCATTTACTGGCCCCTCTATGGTGACGTGTGTTGCCATAGCACTGAAGAGTAAGCTGCATTTGTAGACCCCCAACTACTGTGCAGCCCAACTACTAAAGCCCAATTACTGCACAGTGACGTGGAGAGACCGTTCACTTCCTACCCAAAGGTGTGATACCAAACCAGTCCTCCCAAAGAAGATGATGGGATGAGTTGCTGGGTTGGAGTACTGGGCCTGGTTTCTGTATTGTTTTAAGCAGCTCAGTGCAAAACCTGTAGTTGGCTGTAAGTTTGTCTGTGTGCTTAGATTGCACCATACAGTGACTATCTGCTTACCAGTTTTAAATTTTAACCAGATAACCCCATTCTGTATTGTCAAATGTTGATGAGTTCTTTATGTGCGTGGACTTAGCAGTGAAGGACCAGCTTTACCTCATCCTTTATGCAAAGTCTGCGTCCTTTTCCAGAACCACATGCTTTCATATGAGACTCAGAGGAGAGAGCTCTTGCATTCTGAACCCAAATTCTTTTATTTCACTTATGGTTCAGCCCTTGTAGACAGCAACCAGTAGAGGTCAGTGTGGTTATGTACTTGACTGTGTTTCAGCGCTTTCTAATAAATGCCATACCCAGTCACAGGACAGAATATGCTTAAACTATTAGGCTGTCTGAAGGCACCCCTTAATTGCTACTTTCACATTGTCACAACTGCTAGCTATATATATTTGAAGAGTAGGTGCAAAACATCAGAAAGGACCAAGTTAAAATTATTCAGTGTCATAAACACGTGTGATATCTTTAACAGCAGGCACTGCCTGAGGAGCATCAGTAGAACATTATGTGGTTCCTTTATTCTGAAGTAAATAGTTGCATTCATACATGTACACACATACCTTTATTTTATTTAGTTATATATTTAATAGGGCTGAGTGTGTGGAGATGTGCAAGCAGTAGCACTGTTCTGGGGTGAATTTTCAGGATTCTACACTGCTTATTTGTCCTAAATAAAACATCAAAATTGGTTGTAGTTACTTAGTTGTTGTTGCATTTGTATAACATAATGTTTGTCTCTTTTTTTTTTTTCTTTTCTAGATATTTCAAGGCAACACTGAATTGTACCAGGAAGTTCGCAATAATTTCATTCCACCTATTATTGCACGCTTTTTTAGGATTAATCCCTTAAAATGGCATCAGAAGATTGCAATGAAAGTAGAATTGCTAGGATGTCAGTTTAGTATAGGTAAGGCAACTGAAAACCTTTCACGTGTGAGACAGTCAGTGAAATAATTTGGCAAAGATTACATTGTGGTTTATTTTCAATCAGAAAAAAAGTACTTCTTAATTGCATAATCCTTCTGTAGCTGATACTTCTGAATTTCTTCCAAAGTTATTACACGTAACCTGGAAAATACCTAGTTTAGGTGTAAGCAAGGTAATTTAGAAAATAAGTGTTTCAAAGGACACCAATCACTTGCTTTCCATATTATTGATTCATGGGGTTTTTTCCTCATTATGTAACATGAACTAAAGCTTTAGAGCAAACTGTTTCAGTTGTCTTCTCCTGAAAAGGAAACATGGAAAACTAGCACTTCAGAAAACTTTTCTTATAAATTCTTTTCTTTTAAAGGTCGTGTTCCTAAAATCACCATGCCACCACCACCTCAGAACAAGAATGATGACAAGAATGATGACTTCAGTGATGACTTTATCCATTCCATGAAGACTTCATTGCAGACAGATAAAACAACTTTCACACCTGAAATAAAAAACACCACAGTGACTCCAAGTGTAACCAAAGGTATCCACAGTTAAGCAGTAGAAGTGTTTGGAGACTCCTTACGGTATTTTGGTGTAAATTGTGTGCTTTCTGAATTTAAATTTTCTCAACACTTGATAAAAATAGCACATAATTGATATTTTCTTTTTATATTTACCAGTTACTAAATATACATGTGATAAGAAATATACAGTTGCATACTGCATGCAGAAACAAAACAAATCTTCCAAGTCATGTATATTAAGTTCCGTCTTTCATAACTTGTTCAAACTGACTTCAGCTTTTAATTACTGAACAAATTTTTTCAGGAGAAGTTGCAGCTTGGACTTTCCTTCAAAATTAATTGGATATAACTGCTGTGTTATTTAATTTGATAATTTCTTAGAACGAAACGCTTTTGACATAATCTTTTATGGAGGAGTCATGTTGGCATGAAATTTGAGAAACATCTAGCATCATAATTTTATTTATCAAAGAAAATGGTCAGAAAAGGGAGCAGGATCACTGCAGATGCTGGTGCTGATGAAGTGTCCTTTGGGTGGCAGGGGCCAGGATGGCCTCATGGCACAGGCAGATCCAGCAGAGGCTGATTGTGGTTAGCTGTTAAGGTCCTATGCTATTTACTTCTTGTAAGATGTTCAAATGTAGTTGGTTGCATATTCCCGGGCTCTTTTGATTTTCCTGGTTAATAATAAAATCTTACTTATATTGAAACAAATCCGTTAATTTTGATGAAAAACCTTGCAAAAATACCAGCTGTTCATACATGTTGAAGTGCTAGATGTTAATTGACATTCATAATCTGGGATCATCCAGCAGGGTAAGCTTAGTTGGGGGACCTGGTGTGATAGATGCTATACATAAAAACTATGTGCTTTACTCAAGTGATTTGCAAATTAAAAAACTATTTATGCGAAGCTCTTCTGTCTGACACCATTTAATTTAATGGCTTTCAGATGTGGCATTGGCAGCAGTTCTGGTTCCAGTGTTGGTGATGGTCTTCACTACTCTGATTCTTATCTTAGTTTGTGCGTGGCATTGGAGAAACCGGTAAATGAACAGATTAATGAATGTGCTTTGAATGAACGTTAGCCTGGTGTGCGGGGATGAAGTGCTGCATGTATCATTGTGGGAATGACATGGTCCACACTTGTGGAAGGATTTTTTTTTCAGAATTGCATTCTCTGTGAGAAAATGTTCACTTGAATAGCGAGGACAGTGAAAACAGCTCTCTGCAACTATTTTCATTAGAAGTGCTTTTACTGAAAACTGGTTTCTCCAGTAGCAGCAGACTGGTGATGGCAAGCCAGGTTACTGGTGCTTATACCTTAAATTTGAGGACCAGTTACAGCCAAGGTAATAGTTGCTGAGCTTAAATTAATACATCTTCCTATATGCAGACCAGCTAAAATACCCCCTTTTCTTTTTTTTCACAGCAAGAAAAAAACTGAGGGCACTTATGATCTTCCTTATTGGGATCGTGCAGGTAACAAAATGGTTTTATGAAATCCTTTACTTGGCATTTTTTGTATGATGTGTATTTCAGATTGCAGTGACACAGACAATTTCCACTAGCAGAAGCTTCTCTAATGCTAACTCATGCAGGCATAGTGAACGCTTAATTTCTTTTCTGGAGAGACTTAACTGCTTCATTCTCTGAACTTTTTTCAGAAATAGAAAATGCCTTCTTTCCTGTTAGAGCTTACAGCTTCAGATTTTTTTACTAAACAAGGAATGGAACCTATTAATTATATAACATGAGGGGAAAATCATTTATGAGGAATGTCTTTATACATTTGATAATCATATATTTGTACTTTTTTTGTCCTGGAAAAATTTTTTCATCTTAGTGTATAAGGTCTGTCTAGTTTTCTTTCTTCGTTGCCCTAGTAAGCACGTGGGATTGCTTGCAGCCCCTCTAAAGCATATTTTCTATCCTACAAGTGTCCTGAAAATGTAGCCCCTTATGCTGCAGCAGTTGGATTTGTACTGTCTGTATGACCGTGCTTCACTTCTCTGTCCTCACGTTAAAAATTTCCGTATCTGTGTGTTTGCTCACTGGCAGTTTTAAGTATGCCTTATCCTTTAGACAAGAAACATTTTAATGACTGTATTTCTATTTATTATATGTCTGTTTCCTATAGGTCACAGCATTGTTGTCTTAGAATATTAGATGCAAAATAATCCTGCATTTACATGTTAACGGTGGACATGCCAAATTTTTTTCCTGCTTAAATTTAAGTGCTCAGTATGCAGGTCTGTTTAAAAAGGAAATTTGGCAACACGTGGTATCAAAACAATGTTGCTACGCTTCTCTCTGGAACTTCTGTCTGCCCCACAGGCTACTTCCAATTTTGTTGAACAGTGTTCTGTGGTTTCAAATCTCCTGTTTCCTGCGCTTTACTTACCGGATGGTCTCTTACAACTGGAACGAAATAAGTTAATGGACAGCAAAGCTAGAATGGCTACTGGGGGGGAGGAATGGGAGGGCAACCTAACAGAACTAACCCCTTCCCTACCTTCTCTCAAGAAAATGTTCATGACCGCTGTCACTCCTCGTCATTTTCACTGAATTTAAAATCCTCTTTATTAAAGTTTTTGCAAATATTCAGTGATCAGCCTTTTTCAGAAATGCGCGTTAAAAACGTGAACAGCCAGAAACTGTTAATTAAATGTACTCTTAGGTCACAACTGAGATTGTCTGAAATTCTATGTAAATACTTGATTTACAGATTGGAATCGTAGCTGAGTTGTTAGTATTTTCTGTGTTGTATTTTATGGGTTTATTAATGTGACGAGTAGCACCAGTGCAGCTGCTAATGGGTATTCAGGGATAGACTGACCAGACTGCAGCAGTTCTGCAGCTGTTTGCAGGGGAGCATTCAGGCATGTTGACTAGGTGAGAGTAATGTTGTCACCTCTGAATCTGCAGTCTGCCAGAAAATGTTAAAAGTATCTTGTAACCTTAGGGTCATGCAGATACTGATAATTGAGTAGTTTATCTGCTACTACAAAACATAAGCTATGGTGTAAAAATATTTTAGCAGCTTAAAACACAGTCTATATGCAGTCTTTAGTGTGTTTTGGTTTTGTTTTGGTTTGGTTTTTTTTAATCCATGTGAAGGATGGTGGAAAGGAATGAAGCAGTTCCTCCCAGCCAAATCAGCAGAACATGAAGAAACTCCTGTACGATACAGCAGCAGTGAAATTAGTCACCTGAGAGCAAGAGAAGTTCCAACAATGCTGCAAACAGAGTCTGCAGGTACACTTTACTGTTTCTGTGGGCTGTGGGTGTGTGTGGTGGTTGTGTATGTGTGGGGATGTGTGTGTGTGACATGCCAAAAAATATAAGGAATTTGGCTGCACTTAATGAATAGTTTCAAGAATGTTTTGGATGGGACCCTGAGCAACCTGGTCTAGCGGAGGATGTCCCTGCCCATGGCAGGGGGGTTGGACTTAGATGACCTTTAAGGTCTCTTTCAACTCACACTATTCTGTGATTCTGTGAATAGTTCTGTTGGTAAGTGCATTTCTTAAAATGCAGGCTTTTTCAAATCTCTCAGAGTATCATAAAAGTATGTATTAACTGACTTGATATGCTGTTGAGAGACACTTTACAAAGTTAATGCAGTAAGTGAAAGCTTCTTGTACTTGTTCTTAAACCCCATGAAGGATTGAAGGATTTTTCTGGTTAAAATTTCACCCCATTATCTTTATGCATAAATCTGAATTGTGGCACTTGGTTTCCTACACTTACTATGGATTAAATCGGTCTTTTGATCTAGACAAGGACAAGTTACTGATACCAGCATGTGCCCTTTCCTTGGGGAGCCAGTCATTAGAGGAAGATGACTGACTGTGCCATTGGCACTGTGCTTACATGCTAATGGCAGGAATATGCAGCTGTGCAGGAATTACAGCTTTGCAGCAGACAGAATTACTTTTCTGGTTTTGCCTACTTGTCTGTTTTTACCCAGCTGGCCAGGTTTCTCACCTCCAGCTTTTGTAACACAGATTATCTGTTGAACTAAAACATCTCAGCTGACCACATGTGGGCTTCCTGCCTCAGAGGACAAACTCCGTCCCAATGACCACTTTTTATTCAAAACCAGGCAGGATAATTTCATTTAATTCTAAATTTGCAGGGAAGAACATTTAAAAACACTTCGTTTTGAGGCAGATTTACAGCATGGAAAATTGCAGTTTACAAGGGAAGAAGTATAAACCTGAGAAACCGGGACGTTGTGGCTGCCCCAGTGGCTTCAACTATTAAGTGGAAATTACTTTTTTCCCAAAGCAATCGGTACTGGTAGACAGAGACAGACCCCTGGTTTGATCTATGACACTTGACAGGTTGTATTTAATGTGATGCCACTGTAAAAAAAAAAATTCCATTAAGTGTGTGTTACCTTGTTTTGTTGGGGCTTGTGACACAGAGTATGCTCAGCCACTGGTAGGGGGAATTGTCGGCACACTTCATCAGAGATCGACCTTTAAACCAGAGGAAGGAAAAGAAGAAAATTATGCCGATTTGGACCCTTACAATTCACCCGTACAAGAAGTTTACCATGCTTATGCTGAACCACTACCTATAACTGGACCAGAATATGCAACTCCAATCATCATGGACATGTCCAGCCATCCCAGCACACCTCTTGGTGTTCCTTCCATTTCCACCTTCAAAGCTGCAGGGAATCAAGCTCCGCCACTAGTGGGAACTTACAATAAACTCTTATCTAGGACAGACAGCACATCATCAGCACAGGTGCTGTATGATACACCAAAGGGGCAGCTGGGGCTAGGTGCTGCCGATGAATTGGTGTACCAGGTACCACAGAGTGTAGCCCATTCTACTGGGAGTAAGGATGAACTAAGTTAACTCACAAGTAAGGTAGAACAATGGCTTTTTTTAAAAAGCCAGTTCCATAAAGCTGACAGTTTCATTTTTTAATTGCATTGTTTTGATATTTTTTTAGTCTTAAATAATACAATGTTGAACCAAAAGATGTGGTATTGGAGGTCTGGGAAACCAGTAATTCTGGTTTCCTTAAGCTGTGTATATAATTACAGCTTGTCTCCAGCAAAACCATGGACTTTTTTATTACTACTGTGCAATTGTCTGTCAGACATTAGAGAAGAACTCTTTAAGATCAGAGTCAGTAATTCATAGATGTGAATGATAAATTGGGAGAAACGGCTTAGAGTACAAAAGACAGTAATTTCTTGCTAATGGTACTGTTTTTTGGGGGAAAAAACAAACCCCAAAGCTCCTAAGTTTCTAAGATTTATACGTAAGCACTACAGCTTCTAAAATGCATTTTACCTTTTAAAATGCCTGCACAAATTTGGACTCTTAAAAGCTATCAGGACTGATGGCAAAAATCCCATTAACTTAAGGGCATAAAATAATTTTGGCTCTAAATTACGTTTTTTCAGCTTTTCTTCACAGGATTAGGAATCATCAGCTGTGTGTTCCTCAGAAGGTTTCCACCGTTTTTGTTACCCTTCTAAAATCAGAATCTGCTGTTTTCTGCCTGTCTCCTTAAGTAAGTCACTCAGCTCTTTTCCTTCCTTGGGATCCAGGAGGCACAGACTTAAGTCATACAAGCAAACTACCTGGCAACTGCTTTTGCATTTCCCTTCTAAGTGAAGGCTACTCTGAATAGCGTCTGCCTTGAACTCAGACTTCCCTGATGGCCCATGTGCAAGAAGCATCCAGGTGTTTGAGGTGACTGAATTCAGAAAAGTTCTCCCTGTCCCTCTCCCCCCTTTCCCACTCCTGTCACCCCCAGTGTCTATTGTGGTGTGTTAAGATAGATATGTACATAATTTTGTGAGTGCTTAAGGAAGCATACAAATACTCTAATGGTGCACAGTCTCTGTTACACACGCATTTAGCACATATGGTACGTTTTAGCACAACTGAAAAACTTTAGCCAGAAGGCTTTTCTTATGGTTATTCGTGTTGGAAGTATAAAAGATTCCAAAGCCTTTGCAACAGAACCAGTACTGTTCCAAAGAGTGTCCATTTCAGAAGTGTTTAATGAAATTTGTATCTTTTGAATGTTCCAATGTTTTCTACGATGCATTGCAGTCAGTCTTCTATTTGAGATAATGTAGACTAGTTTTAGCTAGGTAATCATGAAATGCAAACAATTTGGATGTCATATTTGCCATTGTTTCATCTTGCTAGAAAAAAAGCACAGCTTTTTAACTCAAGTAGTAGAAAAAAACACTAAGAAATTTGCTTTATTTTTATTGTAACAGCACTATTGGGAGGATACTGAATTAATTTCCACATGTGAAAACCCTTAACTACACATTAGCCCAGTTTTATGGACTTAAGTGGTTACTGTTTTTCTGTGATGTAACTCATGTCAGTCTTGTTTATTGCCCAAGGTCCTTAAACTAGGTGAACATCCAAATCAAAACTCAAATACTGTTCAGGAGGGCTGCCACCATGCCTTTATACTGTATGGTATCCTGACTTAGCACTTGAAAATTTGTTTGCACAGGGGCTATATATAAACTTGGTAATCCAAAATTAGTTGTGGCCTGGTTCAGCATGTAGAATATGTTATTACATACTCTGTGTGACCTTAAAGCCCAGTTCTACAGTTTTTTGATCACTTGTTCTCATTGATTGAGAATAATTTACTTCCCTTCTTTTTTTGAATTGGGTGTCTAAGCCTAAATGTGAATGTAAGTAAGGGTGGTATATAAGACCCATTCATGAAAAAGAAATTCTTGCCTGTAGTTGTATTTTTGATGTAATTGCAACTTTTTCTGCTTGATAAAGCTAGTCTTCAATCTTTGCAGTTTTGCTTAAACAGGTAAGTGTTCTTGCCCAGCAGCAGCAACTATGACTTTGAAATTATCTGAGCTGATTTTATTTGAAAGGGGTGCAACGTTAACAGTTTGTACCAAGGTGTGACATATTTATTCCAGCCAAGACAAGAAACCTCTGCATTCTCAAACTGTACCAGTTTAGGCTTAGAAAAATTAATCTGCCACAAAAATTAACTGACTTGTTAAAATCGGTAAAGTTCACACTCTTGGATTTAATTTTTATTGTAGGCCAGGTATGATAGAACTGTAGGTATACTGTAGGCTAAGACAGTGTAAGAATTAAAGTTTCTCTACAGTATGTTATGTTTTAAGCAACTGTAATGCAGTTTCGTTATCTGAGCAGCATGAGCTGTTGACTGGAAGGATTGTTTATAAGAATTAAAGTTTCTCTTCTAAAAGAAACGAGTCCTGAGCATTGCTCTCTGCTTTCAACTTTGAACATGTTACCTTCTAGGTCTAAGAGGGTAAGTTTGAATATGTAATGGTTGGGTTTAAAATGTATGCTACAACCTGTTAAACATTGATTCCCAAATGTAAGTTGCATGACACACTTAAAATTAGCATTATNATGCTAAAAAGTATTTTAAATAAATTGTACATATGTATTACTCGGTATGTTTGCATTTTACACCTACCTTATATGCCCTGCCTCCAAGAATCACACTGTCCCACTTCCTGGCAGTTGGTGTATGTAGCAACCATCCACAGATGATGGGTTGGTTGGTCCCTGCCCCATCTCACCAAGCTTTCCTTGTGGCTGAAATCTGCTGCAAGGACAAGTGTTATTTACAGGAGGGAACTTCCCTGGAGTTCCCTGCTGCTGGCAGAGTGCCGGCTCTGGAGTCCCATGTAACAACAGGCTATGGCACAGGATGGATAGCTGCCCTCTGTTTGTGTAATGAGAAAGTCAGGCTCTGGTTCACTATAGCCCATTGCTCAGATGCAGAGACAATCCCCCCAACAGTCAGCAAACCACCTCTGTACTGATGGAGGGGCTGCTAGTTTATTCTTCAACTAGACCAGGGCTGTTCTCCAATTCCTGAAAAAAAAAAAAGCTGCTTTTACTTTCAAAGCTTTCCCCGTCTTTATCTTCATGTTAGCACTGCAATTCCTAAAATCAGGAAATCCTAACTACTCTTCTTTTGCAACTAGGAGGTTAAAATCGGATCCTGAATGGCTTAGTCCTGTGCTTGTCAAACTGAAACATCCTTGTAACATAACAAGCAGACTTGTCCTCAGAAAATGAATGCCAGTAAGCGTGCAAGCATCCCTGCTATAGCTGACCAGTGTTCAAGAAGGACTGTTCTCAAGTGCCAGAGCCACCTGTGTAAGGCAGAACTCTTCCCATTCCTTTATCTGTCTCTGCATCTTGTTTTAAACATATACCTGAAATACTGCTGCTTCAGCTTGGGCTGTCTCTGCTTCATGTTTAAGATTTTCTACATGTTGGGTGATGTAGGGGGGAAAAAAACCACAAAACCTGAAGCAAAAACTTATCTGGATTTCTGAAAATGTTTCATGAGCAAAACCCACCCTGCTTTTACACATCTTAGTGTGCATATGTCTTCTGACATATTTTTTTTTTACTTTCCCACAAATGCTGTAGAGCAATAGCAAAAGCCCATGTAATGACAGTACTGACATGAAACCAGAACAGAGAACCCTACCTGCAGTCACACTGGTGGAAGTCTAAAACAGCATTTGTATACTTCTGTTCTCATGCTGAACTTAACTGGGGTGACTATGCATACAATGTTATGGTCAAATACAGTATAAGCAGTGTCTACCTAAAACCAAAGTTAAATAATGTGGTTCTTTTGGGCTTTTTTTGCCTTTTTACATGGCTTTAAGCAAGACAGAGTCCAAAACCATCAGGACACAATTGAAGGGCAAAGTGGAAATCTGCAGGTCAGGTTTCACACTCATACAATGCCACAATTCATTACAATGGTCCATAAATAATTTTTAAGTCTTTATTTTCAAAGTGCCTGAAGTTTGCCTGCCTTGCTCCTGAACATGCTGCAGCTTCACAACCTCTCCAATACTGGCTTTTGGCAACATTGGGCTGAGTGCTAGAATTCATTCTGCTCAGGAGGGCTCCTTTGTATTCGCCTAGCCTAGTACATCACTCTGAAACAAAGGCAAAACAATTTGAATTTCATTAGTAACAAACAATCCATGCTCTATGTGTATTTATGTATCATACATACTCTTTCAGCAGTCACAAGCCATTCTATATATGTACTTTATAACCTCTCAAAAGTAGATTCAAAGATGCGGTCTGTATGGCTGTACCTTCAGTAACCCTGTGAAGTTGTTTCTTTTTCTGCATCACAAAAACCCTTCTCCCAAAGGCAGCCTTGGTACTGACAACAATGCTTTATCACTTTATGCACCTCTGAAGTAGACATGCCACTACATGTTTAAACATGTAATTATTATTAGGAAAAATTACCAAAAAGTAGGACTCGGTAAAAAAGTTAAGTGAAAGATCTGGCTACCAGCAACAATTGTAATACCAAGGCAATTAAGTTGCTTACCCCACTGTAACCTAGGTTTTGCAGGTACATGTCACAGAGCTTACAGCCACCAAGCTCTGGACGTGGGATAGGAAGAGACTGGCTCATCCAGTAAAGTCACCTGCAATTCAGGGGAACAGCTACCACTCCGCTGAAAGGTTATCCAAGATTAGAATGACTGCTGATAAGGAGGTATGCAGAACTGTGGAACAGTTTCTCATGTATCACTCATGTTTTGGAGGGGGACAAAAAATTTGTCTGCCATTTCTCATCCTTTAGCACAGTATATGAATAAGCTTACCTAAAGTATCTATGCTGGGAATGATTTTTCATGTGTTGAAGAAATTCTAAATCCTCCCTTGTGCAGCTGCAGCCTTTTATTCTTCATACTCCTCCTGTACTCATGTCACTGAAGCCTGGTTATGAAGAAATGCATGCATATTTTAATTTTTTTTTGTCTAAAGGGAGGAGTTATGCCAACTGCTAAGAAGAGCTCAGCTTGCTTGCACTGTGTTATTACTCATGTAAAGGAAGGACAATACAACATTTTATCTCCTTCTGCATGCTCTCCTCCAAAATACCTAACCAGCTCAAGCATAATGCAAGGTTCATGGGTGAGTTCTGTCTGCATCAGTGCAGTGGGAAGCACTCACTTGGGTTTCCCTCACCCAGCCATCCACTTTTTTTTAATAAACAAGCCTGAAGACTCTGCTTTTTCAAGTTTGGCTGAAATCAGCCCAAGGCTTTTGGCAAAGGAGAGGGTGCAGCAGAGAGACCTCTGAGAAAGTCTCAGTTACTTAAAAAAAAAAAGTTAACAAAAAGAATTTGTAAAAGCTTCATAGTTAGTCCAGAATTTCCATCAGTGTAATTAAGCAGAGAGGTGCAGCCTCTGTCAAGGCTTCCTCTGAATCTGCTCAGGAAAGGAAGGCGGGTGGAGGCAGAGGAAAAAAGTGCAGTGGAAAAACTGTCACAACATATACATCTCTATTAATAGTTTTGAAAAGTTGGTTGCACTCCCTCACTTATCGATGACTGCAAAAGTGGAGGTTTGTGGTATCAACT
>VZRW01013596.1:1006-12076 GCA_013398125.1 Aegotheles bennettii | reverse complement strand
GCTGAGCCCCAAGCCCCCCCCCCCAGGTCCCCCCCACGGTGATGCCAGGTGGATACTCACATTGGAGGTGTGCTCCTTGTAGGCAGCCCGCTCCTGGGGCGAGAGGCTCTGCGGAGACAGGGGAGATGCTCAGGGCAGGCACAGGGCACCCCCTCCCCACGTGTATTCTTTTTTTAAAGGTCTTTTGAGTTACAAAAAGCCAAAAAAAGGGGTGCAGAGGCGGTGGTTCCCAGAGGAAGGCTGTGGGCAGAGACCACACCAAGCATCCCCACCAAATGCCAACTGCAGAGCCGCTCGCCGGGTCCTGGCACTCACCTTGAGCCAGATGTCGAGGTGCACCTTGTACTGCTTCTGCTGCTCCTCTGCCAGCTTCTTGTAGTGGTCCTTCTGGCCCTGGGAGATGCGCTGCCAGCGGCTGCCAATCTCCACCATCCGCTCCTTCAGCGGGAGGTGGTTCAGCTCCCCATTGGACAGCAGCTCTTGGGAGAACTTCTGGTAACCGTTCCTGCGAGCGCAGAGCCGGGATCAGAGCCATGGAGATCCCAGGTGTCCACAAGCAGCCCACACTGACCACCAGCCAACCCCACCACGGTCCAAGCCCACATCCCCTCCACCCTGGGGCTGCTCCAGGTTCCTTGCCCAGCCCGATCCAACTGCTCAGACCCCAGGTACTCACATTGGAGGTTTCTTCGGCTCTCCCTGGAACTTCATTTTCTTGGAGGAGTTAGTGGAGCACGGAGGGGCCCGCATCTCGCTCAGCTCCCTCTGAACCAGAGGGGAGAGAGGGGTCAGGGAGACGGTGGCAGTACCACCACAGTGGCACGGCGAGGGGTGGGGAGGGGCAGGGACCCACCTCGTATCGCTTCTGATCCTCTGCCGCTTTCTTGATCCACATCAGCTTCTCCTTCTTCTCCATGTTGTTCCAAGTGGCCTCCATGGCCTTCAGCGCCTTCCCCCGGTCGTTCTGCAGCACAGACCCCCACCCCACATTAGATGCACCCAAGATGCCAGGGGGCAACCTCCAGCTCTGCCACAGACCACGGATCACCCACTCCCTTGGCCGTCACCCCTGTCCTACCCCCATTGTCTTGGGCATGAAAGCAGAGGAGAAGGCGCCAGGCAATTCCTGCTGGTGGGAGCGATGATCCCACTTCCAGCTCCTTTCCCAGCCCCTCCTCACCTTGAAACGAGCCAGGTAGTCTCCGATGACGCTCTGCTGCCAGATCTCCTCGGCTGTCTTGGGAGACTCGGGCAGCTTCCCGCGCTCCTCTTTGTCCGAGCCGTGCTTCTTCTCCGACTGCGCCTTCATCGCCGCCTCCCGCGCTTTGTACTTGGCCTGTGCAGGGGTGCACGGGGGGTGATGGGGCAGCACGGTCACCCGGGCACCAACCCCACCGTGGGCACAAGCCCCCGGCCACCAGCAGGACACTGCAGCTCCCCCCCCCGGGCTGTCCCCGTGGTAGCACCAGCAGCCCCCCACCACACACCTCAGGACTTCCCCCAGCCAGGAAAGTCATCAAGCCATTTAAATTGAGCCTCAAGGACCCTCCAAGGTTCCTTAAGCTGCTGGGTTTTGAGCCACCAGGTCACGACAGGGACCCATCGGTGCTGACACCCAGGCACCTGGGTGATGTTGCTGGAGCTGTGATGCTCCTGGGGACAATCAACCCCCAGCCATGGTGGCCACGGGCAAGTAAAGCTCCTTGCGAGCAGGACAAGGACAGGCAGTGTCCCCCAGAGTGCTGGAGATGCCCAATAGAGCAGTAGAGACGAGGATGGAGGAGAAGCATTGGGGTTGGTACCAACCTTCTTCTTCTCGGAGAGGTCATTCCACATGCGGGCCAGGAGCCGGGTCAGCTCGCTCTCCGACAGCTCCGGCCGCTCCTCCTGCAGCTGCTTCCGCTTCTCCTCCGAGAAGATGAACATGGCAGAGATGGGGCGCTTGGGCTTCTCTGAGCTGGCCTGGGGAGGGACACGGGGCCATGGGTGAGGTGAGCCCACAGAGCAACCCTCCTCGCACTGGCAGCCTCCAACCCCAGGAAAAACACAGTGAGAGAACCATGGAATGAAGCCCTCAAAGCCCCCTGAGATGCCACCAACTCCATCCCAGGTCCTTGGCATGTGCTGCCCCATCTCCCCAGTTGCCACTCTCACCTTGCCGGTCTCTGGTGAGGATTTTTTGGATGCAGGACTCGTTGCCCCTTTCCGGTTGCTGCCCAGCATCTTCTCCTCGCCTAGCACCCGCTGCTGCTCCTCCTCGGGCAGGCTCTGGGTGGCACAGCAGGAGACACAGGGTTAGATGGCCAGATGCTAATGAGGCTTTGATGGAACAGGGACACTGGGGAGGGGGAACTAATGCACTCGGTTGTCCTGATCCAAAAGCCACTCCAGCCACCACAAGCCTGGGTGGGCAGCCTGGGTGTCCCCACACCTGTGTCACCCCCCTCGCCAGGCAGTGTCCCCCTGTCCCCTTCCCGGGTCAGCCTCTCGGTGAAGGCAGCGTGCAGGTGGCTCTGGGCACACCCCTGGGTTTTCCACCCCCTGCCCTCGCAGAGGCAACCGGGGCCGCGTCACGTCCGCCTGGGGACCGAGGACGACGCGGGGACGGCCCCGGTGCAGCTCCCCCACCCACGCCAGGGAAGGAAGCGAGAGACTCACACAAGCCACAGCCCCTGACAGCAAACCCTCCCCCAGCACCAGCCCCCAGCTTCCCCTCCCGGCCCGGGGGGGCGGTCCACACCTCCCAGTGCCCAACTGGGAGACACTGGGCAGGCATTAGGGCAGCAGGGGAAGGGCCAAGACTGTCTCTGCACTCGGTCACGGCTGGGTCCAGCCACGTTTTGGAGTGAGCAGAGGAGGGCAGCATCAGTGCAGCCCCCATTTAAGCCATCTTAGCCCCCTCCCCATGACTGGGGTCTCCAGCACCTGATGGCCAAGGCACCCCCACATCACCCACCTCCAGGAAGCGGAGCAGCTCGATCTCGTAGTCTTTCTTTTTCTGGAAGGAGATGGAGATGTGGGGTCACACAGAGATCCCTCACCCCACCCCTGCATCGTGCAGTCCCCGACCTGGTCTCAGCCCCCTGGGCAACAGCATCCCCCACCCTGACCTGCTGGTCCCACACACATGGACTGGGGAGACAGGGGGCCATGGGAGGTGACTGAGGGGTTCCCAGGGGGAACTGGCAGTCAGGACGACAAGAACCAGCACTGAGGAAGGGTGAGGGGCTCATTCCCAGCGGGATTTGTAGCCCGAGCTCCCTCATCCACCTCCTTGTCCCCACAGCACTGGTGTCCACCTGCCTGTCCACCCATCCGTCCGTCCTCAGCCCCTCACCTGATCACACTTTTTGTGGTACGCGTCCTTTTCCTTCTGGGAGAGCAGCTTCCACTGCTGGCTGCACAGCACCATCCGCTCGGTGCTGGGCACGTCTTTCATGTTCGCCATCAGCTCTGCGCAGTACAGGGAGTAGCTGTTCCTGCAACCCACGGAGGGACCCGGCATTAGGGACAACGTCCCCTCTGCAGAGCTGGCTGGGTGCTAAGAGCAAGTTTAGGTTGGAGATTAGGAAGAAGTTCTTTACTGGGAGGGTGGTTGGGCACTGGAATGGGCTGCCCAGGGAGGTGGGGGAGTCACCGTCCCTGGGGGTGTTCAAAAAACGGGTTGATGAGGCACTTGAGGCCATGGTCTGATGGTCTGATGGTCAGGAATATGATGGGATAAAGGTTGGACTTGATGACCCTGGAGGTCCCTTCCAACCAGAATGATTCTATGATTCTATGATTCTAAGAGCCCCCCAGGATCCCCCAGTTGCCCTCTGGGTTGCACTGGGCAATGAAGTGCTGTGCTAGAAGCATCTGCATTTTAGGGAAGCTGAATTTCTCCCTGATCTGGAGCACGTGGCATCACCACAAACCTCCCTCAGGTTCTCTGCAAATGCCTATTTAATGTATATTTAAGGACCAATTTACTGGGGCCATCAGCAGCCCATGGTCCCACAGATGATTTGGGCTCCCAGAGCCAGGCAGAGCCTCAGTTTCCCCATTAACAAGAGCCCAGCATCCCCCTGAGGCAGCCAAGAGCCTGCAGTGATGGCTCGTGGAGGGACACGTCCCTTGCACCCGGCTGGGAGAGACAGGACTCACGGAGGTGGCTTTGTGGGTCGTCCATCGAACTTGTCCTTGAGCTGGCGCTCAGCCTTGGTGAGGGTGGAGCGGGTGATGCCCTCCTCGCTGATGTTCAGCTCGGGGTGCTTCTGGATGTAGTCACGCATGATCTCCTGTGGAGGATGGACGGAGAGAGGTCAGGAGAGGGGCTCTGACCCCCGCCTGGCTGGGGGCCGGAGGAGGAGGAGAGAGAAGCCAACCATTGCCCTAACCATCTCCCCAGGGGCTCTTCTCCCTTCCCCAAACATCGCAGGGCTCAAACTCACTAGGGACCTGCAGGGATCTGGCTGAACCCCACGCTGGCTATCGGGTGAGGCTGGCTAGCTGGTGGCTAGCAGCCGGGAGGCAGTGGCTCAGAGTGAACGTAGGGACGAGTGTGGAGGGGGAACGGGTGAGGCTGCTCCCTACCTCGTACTCCTTCCGCTGTTCCAGGGCCTTATGAATCCATTTCAGCCTCTTTTTATCCGAGAGTTGAGACCACTGCTTGCCCAGCGACTCTTTCACCTCCTTCGTGGTGGCCTGAAAACCCAAAGCCAGAGGTGAGGGCAGAGGGGTAAAGTCCAAAAAAAGAAGAGGAAAAAAAAAATATATAAAAAAAGGAAAAAATAGTGTGGCCACCCAGCGTGGGGCCTCAGGGTGGCTGCGAGCCGAGCTCGTGGCCGGGACAGGGGGTGTGTGTGAGTGAGGGGCATGGCCAGAGGTGCGTGTCTGTGCTGGGAACCTTTCCTGCCCTGACTCAGGCTGTGGTCACCCCTTCGACTGCAGGCAAAAAGCGGGGTCTGTATCCCCCGAGAGCCTCTTCCAGATGTGCAGAGCCCCTTCTTACCTCCATCCAAGGCTGCTGGGAGCTTCTAGCGGTGTCTTCCATCCCGTCCCCCCCCTGAAATGCTTCTCTCGTTTCCCCCTCCTCGCCCCCCAGCAGCGGGGTACAGGACCCCTCCACACTCACGCTCACACGCACTCCCACCCACCGTACTCACATCTGGACGCACTTTCAAGTAGATCTTCTTCTCGTGGTTGTACCACAGCTGCTGGGGGGTCTTGGGTTTTTCAGGGACGTCGGATTTCTTGGCGTTCTGGATGAGATCCGGGTGATCTTCCCTTTACCCGGCAGGGAAGGGAGAGCGTTACCAACGTGGCAGGTGGAAGGAGAGCACCCCCAAAACCTCCCCGCTATGGGGTGACTGTCACTGCAGGGCTGAGCCTCCACCAGCTCAGATACTGGGGGGTCCCCAGAAAGAGCAGGGGGGGTTTTAGGAGAGATTTGAGTCTGCCCCTCCTGGGGGAGCATCAGCTTCGAGCACTCCCTGTAATGCACGGGGCTGGGCTGCATCCCCAGAGCAGTGCTGGGTTATTGGGAATGCCAGGATCCACCTGGATCCACCTGGCCCACAGCATCTGGGTTCAAAGGGGAGGTCTGGGGGAACAGGGCAGCCACTTCAGTTTTTAACAGTTCTGGTGGCAGAGCTCCTGTCCTCCCCTTGCAGACCCTAACCCCCTGAGCGTGACTGCCCCTCTGCTCTCTGCCTCTCGCTGCATGGTCACTCTCAGACACCTTCTCCTTCCTCTTTTATTTCAGCATCCCCCTCTCCCTTCTGCCTGCAAGCTGCAGCGCCCATCAGGGCTTCCTCCACACAGGAGGGGAGACTGAGTCTGCCTGGAGGGGTCCGGGGAAATGTGGGGGGTCACGGGGGGCTCCCTGCTCACCTGAACCTCGCCAGGTTCCTCTCAAACTCCTGCTTCTCTCGCTGGAAGTCCTGGATGTATTTCATCTGGGGACACAAAGCCACCGGGGAGGTGGAGAGGGATGTCAGCACCAGGGAAGGGACAGGCAGGTACATCCCCGTCGGATGGGCACCCCCCAATGGGACTAAGGGCTCTCCAGCCCATCAGAGCGGTCCTGCAGCTCCCAGCTGAGGGTTTCCAGCCTGCCCAGAGATCCAGAGGCAGGATCTCCCACCACTTCATGCACCCGAGCAGCCCTAGGCAAGAGGGCACAGCAGGATTTTGTGCCCTGGACCTTTCCTGCCAGTGGCAAATCCACCCAGGCTGAGAGCTGGGGCACCCAAAACACCTGCCTGGGCGCTGGCCAAGCCCAAGGCCACTTCCAGAGCTGGAGAGGGGGTGGGCAGCTGCCCCCCAGCATCTCCCACGGCTCAGAGCAGAGCCAGCCCCTCCATCCTGTGCTCTGCCAGGGCAGGGTGTGGGGTTTAAACACAGATCCACCCAAGAGCAAAGCCACCATCCAGGTCCGTCTGGAAGAGACGGACCAACGGACAGCCCCAGCCAGCCTCCACCCCACCGATCCTGGGAACCAGGACAGGAACAGGGAAGGGAGTCTTACTGGTCTGACGGGACTAACCTAGCACCTGGGTTTCTCCCATCGAGAGCCGGATTAAACCCTCACCAGGCAGAAGCTGGGCTCTGCTGGGTTTTACTGGGAGAGCTGGGCAGGCAGAGCCCAGCACAGAGGCAGATGAGTGGGAAGGGGCTCACTCACTCCCCCCCCTGTACCTTTTTCTTCTCGGGAAGCTCCTTGTATTTCTTGGACAGGATCTTGGTGAGATCCAGGTTGCTCATTTCGGGGTGAAGCTTGGCGTATTTGGCTCGCTTCTCCATGAAGAAGCGGAAATAGGGAGTCAGGGGCTTCTTGGGGAAGTCGGGGTGTTTCTGGGGAGACAGCAGAGCAGCAGGCGCTGAGTGTGGAGCTGGTGGCACCGTGGAGGGTACAGCCAGACCCCACCAGCCCCCAGCTGCCCAGGTACTGGGGAGACCTGCCTCCATCCAGCCCTTGAGATGGGAACACCCCGGCTTTGCAGGAAAAAGGCCAGGAAAAACGCTGAGAACAAGGGCTGCCTTCCCCAGGAACAATAACCCAGGGCTGGGTGTCTTGGGAGCAGCCTCCAGCCATCCAGAGTTGCTGGCAGAGAGCAGCTGTGCTGCGAGAGGGGAAACTGAGGCAGGAGGAGAGGATGGGACCCACCTCCTGGGGACGGCTGGTGGCAAAGCATCGGTGGCTGAAAGCAGCACCCCACCCAAGCCAGCAGGCCAGAACAGGACAGTGACTTCCCGGCCCCCCCAGGGCTAAACTTGGCCGCGGGCTGCCAGCAATCCAGCAGCCATATTAAATGTACCCTGGACTTGGCCCCGGCCCAGAGCCCGCGGCCTCCAGAGCCTTGGGCAGCCGGCCGCAGGGATTACGGGCCGTGAGGTGCCTGCAGGGGCTCCAGCAGCAGAGCCACACAGGTCTGGAGTGAGTGCCACACAAGTGACAGCCGCCCAGCCCGGGGAAGGGGGAGGTCCCTCTTTAGGACCCGATCTCAACTCCTGTCCAATACCTTGAGCTTTTTGCCCTTGTAAGGATTCTTCACGTGCTCTTCGGCGTCCATAATGAGCTCCGTGAGGGTCCGAAACTTCCTCACCTGCGGGGTAATGAAGGGTCACCAATGTGGACAGGGGACAGGAGCAGACCCCGCTCAGCACCGCGCCACGCTCGGCACGGCACAAACCCACAGGGTTTTGTAACACCACCATGCAAACGCCCCATCCCAGCACCCCCGAGGAGCTCACAATGCTGACAGGAGTGGGATGGTGCCAGCACTAAGGACCGAGGACTTGGGGTGCTGAACTCAAGGAGGTCACCAGAGACCCTTCCGAGCCCCGTGCAGCTGTTGCTCACCTCGTTAGAGATCTCCATCCACTTCATCTTGCACATCTCCCCCGAGAAGTCCTTGAAAGCCACTTTCTCCCAATCCAGGTGGGACTCGGTGGTTTTGAACTTGCTCCCGTCGTTGGAGGGCAGGTTATTCTTCATGCACTCCAGCAGAGTCAGCATGTCCTCCTGAGACCAGCGGTCTGAGCAGCAAAGGAACAGGCTCAGCAGCAGGGCCGGGCAGGGCAGCCTTCCCGGCAGGACACAGGGACTACAGCTCCTGGCGTGCAGCTCCGGACCGCACGCCGGGACACGCAATCTCTGCAAGCTGCCTCTCGAGATTAGAGATCAAAGGGAACGTGGCTGTTTCCATCACCCTCGAGCAACTTTCTACGGGCCAAAAGGATCCGGGCAAAGCTAGAAAATCCACTCGGTGTGAACCAGAGAGACTTGCTCATCCTAGAGCACCATCAGATAAGGTGATGGCTCTGCCCTGCAAAGAGGAGGGCGATTTCCTACGCACGGGAGCGAAGCCCTGCGGAGCCAGATGGGAGCAATGTGTTCTCCAGCCAAGGAGGGAACAGGGAAACCCACTTCCCAAGTGGAAAAGATGTGTCCAGAACAACGGGAAACCCCCCAGCGCTGCTTTCCCTTCACCTTGCCATCACCTGGACCTAGCTCCATGTTGACCTCTGCCAAGGTCGAAGCTCAGAGACCACAAAGCAGGGGTGGCAGAGCCCAGCACAGCCCCTCCTGTCTCACAGAGGGGTCCCTGAGGGTCCCTGATGGTGCAGGGGTGATGGTTAAGCCACCCCAACATCTTCCAAGCTGCCAGGAGGAGCATCCCCAGCTCTCATGTGGACAAGCTGCTGGGATAGTGGGATGGGCACACAGCAAAGCTGGGGAGCCTGGAGCAACCCAGAGGCTGGGATGGGCAGGATAACCCAGCACCAAACACCACATCCTGCACCCGCTTTGGGGCTGCTTCCTCGCCCAGGGAATTCCTCTGCTGGGCTCTCTGCTCCGTGCTCCTGCACCAGCTGGGGAGAGGAGCCCTGCTGGGTGTGCTGCAAAAACGGGAGGCCCTAGGGAAAAGCAGCGGCCCTGGGAGCGGAAAGAGAAGTCCCTGGGGACAGGCTGGGGGAGGAGCAGAGCCCCACATGCCCACACAGCCCTGCCTGTTTCAGCCCATGATGGGCACCCACGGGCTCAGGACTGGCTCTCCATGACATCCCTGTGTCACTGCTGGGCAAAGCACTCCGAGCTGCCCAAGGGACACAGAGCTGGTCATGGATTCATGGAACACCTCCCTGCTCCATCCTCAGGAATGAAAACAAGCTCCCAGAAATACCCGGCTGCTGCTCTCCCTCTGCTCGAACTTGCAGCCCCCCCCCAGATCCCAGATCCAAGCGAGGGATGCTGAAGGACACGTGGGACCTGTAGCTGGAGCAGGGGGAGCACAGCCAGGACCTGTCCCCCCACCCCATTTCACCTCCTGCCATTGTCAGGCTGGGGGGTCGAGGGAGGAACAGTTTGGGATGCAGCTGCTCTCCACAGTTACCTCATCAGGNGGAAAAGAGATGGGAACCCCCTGTCCCCCTACAGTGACTTGAGGGGAGGATCAGAACTGGGGGGGGGAGGGGGGGCATCCCGAGCCTTAAATTTTGTCTTCCTATTTTTCCCATCCGCTTTCCAGACCCCCCAGGCAAGGACCAACGAGGCAGAATCGGGCCGTGAAGCTGGTGTGGGCTTTACTTTCGGAAATCAGGAGAAATAACCAAAAGCAGCACAGCCACAAAAATCAAGCGAGAAGGGGACAAGACCCCCCCCACCCCAGACCCCCTCAACAAGCCCCGTGCCTCAGTTTCCCCCCTCCAATGCCTCAACACCTTTGGCCTTGTGTGACCCCACTGCTGGCTGAGATAACCACAGCCCACAGGAACACAAGAAACTGCGGAAACCTCCCAAAACCCTTGTCGGCAGCAGGGGGGGGACCCTGCACTCAGCCCCCCACCCCTCTATCCGGCAGGGATTTGCCGAAAAACACCGGAATTGCGGAGTTCATCCACCGAGATGAATGGGGTTGTCTGTGCCCTGGGACCGATTTATCCCCGGCTCTCCTGGCATCGGCCGGGCCGGGTCTATATTAGGAAAGCTGCCCCGGTGTAATTAAATCCATCTAAAGACCCGGAGAAGGACACGTGCTCCGGCCGGGTTCGCTCGGGGCAACGAACCCATTGCGGAGAGGAAGTCGAGACGGGGGGACCAGAGGGGCTGGGGGACCCAGGAGGGGGTTTGGACATTGGGGTGGCAGAGCCCCACCGCCCAGGTGGGCCCCTCCAAATAAAAACGTCCATTTTTTTTTTCCCCCCTCCTTGTTTTCCTCCCCCTTTTCCAATAAAAGCTGAACGTCTGATGTCATCCCGGGGTCTGGAAGCCGGAGGCCCAAGGTAACGGCTCGGCGTTTAATGCAGCCCAGATGTGAACGGCGAAGGCAGCACCTCTTTGTGCCAGCCTCAACCCCCCCGACAGCCAAAACGCCAAGAAGCCACCCAAAAAAGAGCATCCACTCAAAAAGAGCATCCCCCCTGATGCCATCCGGAGCCGGAGGGGCCACCGGCACCTGCACCCGTGTGTATCCGTGTGCTCGCACACGCGTGTGCGCTCCCGGGCATTGAGAGAGGCAAATCCCCCCCTCCCGGCACGGTCGGGATGGCAGCGCCTCCATCCCTCGGACAAAAGGGCTGCCCAGAGGGGTTTTGTTATTATTTTGTTATTATTTTTAAAAAGCGTGGCCGCGGCAGCGTCCCTGCCCATGGTAGCGGGGTTGGATCTACACGATCTCCGAGGTCCTTTCCGACCCACCCCATCCCGTGGTGTTCCCGTGGGATCCCACCCCTGGGTTCCAGGACCCACCTTGGTTTTTGGGAGCTGTCATTTCCAAGTCTGCAGGGCACTCGGCTTCGCCGTTCATCCTCCACCTGCCTGTGCCCAGGACGGTCCCCGCCGGCTCCCTCGCGCGCTACCCGAGATGGCTCCCACTCGGCTCTGCAAGCAAAGGAGACCCCCGCTAGGAACCCCCCCACGCTGGGGGGACCCCCAACCCCTCACGGGGACACCCAGGTGTCCACGTTCCCCCCTCCCAAGATGAACGAGGGGATCCCCCCCCCTCATCCCCCAGCCCTGTGAGGTCTGGGGGGGCCCTTGGAGAGGGGATGCAGGGCAGGGGGTGGTGGGCACATGGAGGGGGG
>VZRW01013593.1:1915-13838 GCA_013398125.1 Aegotheles bennettii | reverse complement strand
GGGCAGCTTGGGGTGGTTCCACCCCAAAACCACCCCATGGATGCATCCCTGTGTGCCCTGCTCTAGGTGGTCCTGCTCTGGCAGGGGGGTTGGACTGGATGAGCTTTTGAGGTCCCTTCCAACCCCTGACATTGACTCTGTGATTGAACAGAGCAACCTGAGTGTTTCTTACAAGTACAAAGGTGATCTTTGATGGAGATCATTCAAGACATTGGCCACCTTGGCCACCAAGGCACAAGCATCTCCTGAAAGGACGTTATTGAACTTCTACAGGATGGTCAAGACTCAGAGCTAGCAGCCAAGCTGAATTCCTTTGGTGTGGAAGACAGAAGAGACCATTTTTTTTGCACATACCCCTAACTGAAAGCAAAACAGAGAAGAGAAGGTGGCATCTCCGTGTACCCCAAGAGAGACCCCCACACTCCTGCTGGCAGCTCCCCGGCGAGGTTATTTTCACAGTGATAAAACTCATGGGGTTATTCCCACCAGGAGGAGAAAAAGAAAGGCACAGCTGAAGAGTTTTAACCCAAATCCAGTTAGTTTTGACATAAAAATAGAACCCCAGGCTAGCAAGCAGGTAAGCAGCATGCACTCTAGCAGCAACGGTGCTCTTGATGGGCTGGAGCTACGGTGGTGGGCACACCTTGGGTCTTCTCTAACTTAAAAAAAATGAGTAGCTACACAATCTATGGAGATCTGGTGAGATGCACCACAAGCTAAAAATGGGTTGCAGGTAGCCAGCCTGGTGAGAGAGCTCGGGTACTCACTCCGGCCAGCGATTTCTGGATATTCTCCCTGGCTCTGGCAATGTCGCGGAGGATCGTGCTGGCTCCGTTCTCCTGCAAACAGTGCAGAAAGAACCAAGGTTTTTGCTATTTTTTTTATTTAATTTAAGAAAAATATGAAACATGGGAAACTGCTAAGGGAAGTTAAAAAAAAAATAAAGAAGGGGAGGTTAAGAACGGGACGGGGGGTGAGGGTTCCTTCGGATCTAAATCGAGCAGCGGCGACCGCAATCCCTGGTCACATCAGGCCATGTGTCCTGAAGATTCTCCAGTCAAGAGCTTCTCAAATTCTCCATTATTATCCCCAACGGTCTGGGCAGCTGCCAGCCAGCAGGGTTGGAGTCACTCCAATGCTCTCCTTGGAGATCTATCATCAGGCAGCTCCTTTTTTTGGAGTGTTAACCCTCACTGGATTCAGGCAAGAAGTGATAGCTCTAACTGAAGTCTTCTCTCCGGAGAGGTTATGACCCAAAGTATGGCAGCACAAGGGTTTTCCACCCCACCCCATCCTCCTGCTGCTGAACCTCAGCCTGGATTTGGAAAATTCCCCTCCTCAGGGCACAAATCCAGTTTCCATGATCCATCCGCTCCTTGCCTCTCCCAGGCTGCAACCCCATGAGCAAGATCTGAGATGTGAAAATGCCCACGAGCCCAAAACCCCATCCCAAATAATCCACAGAAGAGCCTGGACACGCTCAGGTGGATCCCACTTCCAGGTTGCAGGAAGGTTTTAAGGAGTGTGGATCACTTTCCTTAGCAGGGAAGTGGCTGATAAACTGCTGCAACATCTCCACCAGAGCCTTCACACCACCCCTCTTAGGTAGAACTTCACTGGAAGCTCCTTGCATGGCATGAAGTAGCCTGACTGTTCTTCTAAGAGGTTTGAACTTCAACATCTCCTTCAAGCACCTATCTATAGCTTCTGATTTTTATTGAATCATAGAATTGTTTGGGTTGGAGAAGACCTTTAAGATCATCAAGTCCAACCGTTAAGAACTCTGCTGAGTCTGGTGCTAAACCATGGCCCTCAGCACCACATCTACACAGCTTTGAGATCCCTCCAGGGATGGGGACTCCACCACAGCCCCAGGCAGCCTGTTCTGGTGTTTCATAATCCTTTCAGTGAAGAAGTTTCTTCTAATACCCAACCTAAACCTCCCCTGGCACAACTTGAGGCTGTTTCTTCATGTCCTATCACTTGCTCCATGGGAGAAGGGACCAACCCCCCCTCTCTCCAACCTCCTTTCAGGGCGTTGAAGAAAGCAAGGTCTCCCCTCAGCCTCCTCTTCTCCAGGTTGAACACCCCCAACCGTTTCTCCTCAGACTTGTGCTCCAGCTCCATTCCCTTCTCTGGACATGTTCCATCCCCTCAATGTCCTTCTTGGCGTGAGGGGCCCAAAACTGAACCCAGGACTTGAGATGTGGCCTCCTCAGTGCCAAGTACAGGGGGACAATCACTACTTGGCAAGTGTCCTGGGTGCTGTGCCACCAAGGACCCTAGAGTGGACAGCAAGAATGGACACGGTGTGCCTAGAAGCCATAATTTAAGCAAAAAGCTTCTCCTTAAACACTTGCAAGACAGCCAACACTACACAGCTTTCTAGGCAACCAACCAAACCACACAAGCAGTTATCAGCTCTTCACGTAGCACGAAGAGGTCACCACAGCTCTAATTTCAGGCCAATATTAAAGCTTGAAGAACTACTTCAGCTCAGGCGTGCTGCAGAAGAACCATGCTTGCCCTCCACCTGCTCCCCCCAAGATCACCAGCACCAGATCAGGGGGTTCCAAAGAGAGGAACGTAATTCCAGGTCTCTTTGGAGCCACAGTGGCTCTCTTTGAACATCAGATCCCTCACCAAGGGAAGCTTTGCTGCTCCAGAACAGCGTCTTTGGAGACAGGTCAACTCTTCACCCATCTCTTGGGGCTTCGTGCCTCAAACTGTGGCCCCATCAGATCATAAATAGGTTTTGTGCCCTGTTGTAGCAGCCTGAAAAGATTAAGAGGGACTGCTGCAGGGTGTTGGTGGAAGGGTGTCTGATCTCCCATTGCACAGGAGAAACTCTTTGCAGGCCACAGAAGATGACTTTTCAAAAGCCACAAGGGGGTTGTGACTGGTGGGAGAGGCTTCGAGAGCCCCAGAGAAGACACGCTTGGAAAAAAGCAGCACCAAGGATGGAAACAATGCAAAAAAAAGCACAAGTCCAGGCAGATTGTGTCCTTCTGTTGGATCTTAAGAGCTTCAGAACCCCACCTGAGAACGAGTGTTACCTGCTGGCGTGAAGGGCTGCCAACGGGCCCGTTCATCTGCTCGTAGTATCTCCTCTCCGCATCGTCGTACTTGTACTTATCAAACCAGATCTTCTCCTGCGTGAGGTACTCGACTGCCATTTTTCTGCAGAAAGGAGAAGAAGACATAAAAAGCAAACAAATAAAGTGAGTTCAGTTCCTACAAGCACTTAAGGGTCTCAGCTTGCAGTGGAGGTCATCAGAAGAACGTTCTCTTCCCCCATGGAGCTGTGCCTGCTGCTCTCTGCTCACCTATTTCCCCTCTGGTGGAAAGTTCTAAGGAAACAGGATCCTATTAAGAAAGCAGGACAACCTAATCACCACCACCCCCACCTTCCTGACCTGCATTTAGTGACACCACCAAGAAGGAATCAGCTGATTTCTACCTTCTTTCTCAACAAAAAGCTTTCAGAGCAGGGTCTAATGGTTCGGAATATGATGGGATAAAGGTTGGACTTGATGACCCTGGAGGTCCCTTCCAACCATAATGATTCTGTTCTATGATTCTAGGGTTTTCTAGGTGCTAAGGAAGGTGGAGGAGGAGCAAAAAGGGAATAAAGCTTTTAATTCTCAAGACTCCCAGCCATGGTGGAACCTCAAGGTTGAAGGAAATGGCTCCAAGCAGCACGCGCCACGCGGGATTTACAACAGCACTGTGGGTAACTGAGCCACACGAGTCCTTTTGGAAGCTGCTGCAGCTGTTTTGGGATTAAAATCATCAGCAAAGCAATGCTTGGGATGGACAGGGCAGTCACCACGTGAAGGAGCAGCATAAAACATCCCAAAGCTGCTGTGAAATGGTGTTAAGTGATTTTTCTTCCATGCAGCAGCTTCCAAAGGTTGGTTTCTCAACTTGAAGGTCAACCGTGGAGACCTAACAGCAGATGAGAAGAGGATGTGCCCTTATTTCAAGCCTGGTGACAGCTAACCGAGATGGTATCGCTTTGAGGAGGTGGCAAGAGCAGGGACAGAGCAGCACAAAGGAAACCACATCACTACGAGGTTCCACCACGCACCCCATAGTGACCTGCAAACCCTTTCCTCATTGGCTCAAAACCCTGCAGTTCTCCAGGAAAACACTTCCAACGAGATGAGCCTTTTGGAAAACAAGCACCTTTCTCATCTACCCCTTCAGAAGAAGCCACCACACCACAGAGGTCCTCTACACTGAAGCCATTCCCAGCATTCAACCATCCAAAACCCCTCTTGAGCTGCCTGGATCTCACTTACAGGCAAATTTATGCCACGTATTTTACAACAAAACATGGATTTTCCTAGGGAAAGGTTGAAGACACAACCAAACATCCAGCTCTGCCCAACTCAAGAGAAACGTTGTGCCCTAAAAAGCTTCTCCATAACCCCCCTGGGTCAATTTGATGTAAAGATCTTGGAGCTTTCTGACAAATCTGATGAAACAACCCTCCACGCAGCAGACTTTGGGGTTCAATCATCTAGAAAAGGACATCTTTGAGACCAAAAGCATGGTGGAACGCTTTTCTTTGGACCCAAGAGGTCCAACCCACGCTGTACCTCACCCTGGACTTAAAAAGAAGCCTTTAAAGTTCATCTGGAAAAAAGGTTTCCAGCTCCAAAGTCATCGACAATTTGAGAACACGCTCTTCTTGCCCAGAGACACCCACGGGCATCAAAGGAACCGGCCCAAAATGAACGGTCTAATAAATCAGAGAGGTGACCTTCTCCCACAAACAGCACATGTTCACACCAGGCTGAAGCCCTAAATCCTGTTTCACTGCCACCCAGAAGCCTTCTTCGAGCTGGACGCCGGTAGCGACGCTCAAATGTCACGCACAGAGCTCAAGGACCGGGGAGAACCTCTCCTCTGAAGGACCTCATGGCTTTGGAACTCAAATAGACAGCAAACCACCACCAATTTCTCAAATTCAAAGATTAAAACACGTGATTACCTCCTCCAACTTCTCACTTTTATGGCTTTTTTTGGACTTAATAGGAATATGGAAAGAGGCACAGCCCCCCATGTAAAGAGGAGGTCAAACCTTAGCTCATCTCCCAAGCCCTGGCTTTAAATGCTCAACCTCTGGCACCACCAAAACCACCAGCATTCATCAGAAGGGGGTTCCTTGGAGGATAATGGGGTTCCTTGGAGGATAGGTTGGATCTGAGGAACAATTTCCTCCCCAAAAGGGTTGTCAAGCCCTGGAACAGGCTGCCCAGGGCAGTGGTGGAGCCACCATCCCTGGAGGGATCTAAAAGTCGTGGAGATGTGGTGCTGAGGGCTACGGTTTAGTGGTGGCCTTGGCAGTGCTGGGTTAACGGTTGGACTCAGTGATCTTAAAGGTCTTCTCCAACCACAACAATTCTATGATTCTGCAAGTTTTCCCCTGGTTACTCTGCCCACAACTCCCTGGGGCCCAGGAGCATCTCCTACAGCATCACGCACAGTCCCGCGGACACAAAGGGGCGCCCAGGTCTTCTCCACATGCAAATTTCTCCAGCTCAATCCTGACCCGGCCGTTTTGCATGTGTGATACCCCCAGAATAAACTTCTCCTACTTCGTTTCTGGCGCCGGCACGCTCGGAGCAGAAGGTTGGGAGGGTTCTATTACTGCTGCTGCTTCCTGCTCCCCCATGCCTTCTTCTGCTCTTGATATCTTCAGAGCTTCGGCCGCGTAGTATCGTGCCTCAGCGCCGTCGTACGTTGGCTTATGAAGCCACACAGTTTCACTGTCCTCATGCAGGAAGAAGTAGGTAGGTGGAGGTTGGTCAGCAAGCTGAGAGTTGGCCACCATCTCCACGTGTTGGATGCCCATCTCCTTCCCAACATTCTGGTCCTTCTCAACGTTCTGGTCCTTCTCATCCTCGTGGTGGTTCTCCAACGCTTCTTCACATTGCTGCTGCTCGACTTCGCTTGAGGGATGACCATCAAACATGTTCTCGTAGAAGGTCTTCTCAGCACCGTCATACAGAGGTTTCTCCAACCACACCTCGGACACGAGAGCCTGCAAGCTCGAAATCTGCGGCTTCCCATTTACTGTCTGGTGGATGGAGTCAGGCAAACCAGTAATGGAGGAGGAAGGAGCATCAGCAACAACATCTGGGGCCAAGATCGGCGTTGCAGGAGTAGGCAGGGCCGTCACATAGCCCTCATCTGGTGTTCTCAACCCAACGTTGCCAGCATTTGATGGGATAGTCAGGACATTTGGAGGAACAAAGAACTGAGATCTTTCAATAAACATCTCCTCAGCCTTATCAAAGTCAAACTTGTTGACCCAGACCCCCTGAACGACGTGGTGACAGGCAGACAGATTACCATGGGAGCAGAGCAGGGCCACCGAAGGCATCCTCAGCTTAGGAACATCTTGGACAGCTTTTGTCCTGGCCACTAGAGGGGACTGCTCAGCAGCTGGTGGAGTCTCAGGTGCCTCCTGGTTCTGACAATCCACCAATTTTTGCCTGTAGAGGCTCTCAGCGCGATCGTAGAGAGGTTTCTCAAACCACACGCGGTCAGCCGACAACCCGGCCAGAACAGAGTCCAACTTGGAGGCCACGGCTTTGGGTTTTGGAGAACGCTTCCGTTTCCTTTGTTTCTTCCCATTCTTGGCTTTCTTCAGGTCTCCTTTGAATTCGCTTTCCATGGAGTCATCATTGCAGACTCCATTGACAGCCTCTACCTCTTGGTTCTCCTCTGGAGCTGCAGCAGCCAACACCGCTTCTCTTTCGTAATGAAGTCTCTCCGCTTCGTCGTATTTGTGCTTGTCTACCCACACTTTCTCTACTGGGCTTGGAGGCTTCCTCGTCCTCATCTTCCAAAGAGTGGCAGCATTAAAAGATAAGCACAACAATGTAGTTGCAAGCAAGGCTACACACAAAGCAAGGGCATGCACACAGAATTTAAGTCATTTATTAACACGAGAGCGTCAACGCCGTTATTATTCACAGTAAAAACCATTTAATTCCATTTTTCCTCTGTTATAAACCTTAATTCAAAGAAATTCAGCTGCCTAAACATGTCCAGCTTCTCAAGGCAGAATAAGCTTCCTCCTAAAATACTCCTGATGTTCTGATGAGTATCCTGCACGTTACTGTTTGAACATCAAAGGCTGAAGGCTCTTCAGCTCTCGCTTCTGAACCGGCAGGAAAAGACAAGATTTCACTCAAAACCCTTGTAATGCAGAAAATACTTATTCTAAATTAGCTGATTAGCCCTTAATTAATCAACCCTCATCACGGGTTGATGAGGCACTTGAGGCACAGGTTAATGAGGCACTTGAGGCCATCCATGGTCTAACGGTCCAATGGTTAGGAATATGATGGGATAAAGGTTGGACTTGATGACCCTGGAGGTCCCTTCCAACCATAATGATTCTATGATTAATTACTTGTTAGCATTCCCAACTAGGCACTGAGTTGGGAAGAGAGGCTAAAAAAAGAGAGATGCCCCAATTCTTGAGTGTATTTAGAGGTCGTTGCTTACTCCTGGTTGTGTTTTGCTGCTCGAAAGCCTCCAGGGGGAAGCTGACTGAAAAACTACAGCTCAGTTTTGGGTTAAAACCCCAGTTCCTGGCAAATTAAAATGGACCAAGCGCTGGAGATCTCATCATTAATTTAGCTTACCCCCCAAAAAAATCTATTGAAATAAAAAATATCACATTTATTTATTATTAATTTATTATTTATATTAATTATTATGCAATAATTCATTTAAATTACAAAAATCACCACGAGAAGCAAAAAGGAGGGGTTTGGGTTTTTTATTCTTTCTCCCTGGAGTTGTGGAACTGCTCCTCCAAGAGCTGCTGAAAACACTTGACACAGCTAAAAACATCTAAAAATATCTAAATTGAAGCTTATTTTGAATTCTTTGCTTTATTTTATGCTCTTCTCTTGCTTTTTACACCAGTCCTGGGGCAATAAAACACTTCTTGCTGCAGATAAGTAGAAACAAATCAGTGCTTTCGATAAATATTAATCTATTTATTACCTATTTATTAATCTATTTATGACCTATTTATTATCTATTTATTCTTTATAAACACTGGCACCCAAAAAAACCCAGATGGAAGCACACGCATTGCAAGGTAGGAGCAGGTAGTAACTCAGGTTTGCTCATTGGAGTAAGCTCTACTACAGCTTCCATGGTGTTAGCACCAAGCAGTGAGTAACCAGAGATTTGTTGGTGCCACTAAAGGGTTATTTTGAGGTGCAAGGTTCCTGTTGTATAAAAAAAAACCCCCACAAATTTTCTCAGCTGCTGGAGAAATAATTTGAGATATTTTTGATATTTTTAAGTGGCAAACAGCATTTCCCTTTTTTAAAAAAAATAATTATCCTTGATGGGAGATGTTCAGTTAAATGGAGGGTGGCATCAAAGACAACGTCTGAGCTTTCAGTTCAGTCACTTGGCTGACTGGAAAGTGATTAAATGATGCTAATTAAGTGTTGTGCATGCAGGGAGAACACTGAGTTGCAGAGAACACGTTCTACACTACCTCTAGGACCTCGAGTAACAACCTGTCAGCACAAAATCCACAGGGAAAGCAAAATGCCCAACTGGAAGTGGAGAAGTAGGACAATAATTTGAATTTTGATGTCATTAAGGGCTCCTGACCTGAGCATCTGATTCCTGACCTCCTCTGCGTGGTTCTACATCCACGTTTGCTCGAGTTATCCCATGGAAAAATCAGCCTGGAGCCTTCGAGATGAGTTATTGTGAGTAATTCCATAGCCTGATGCCAGGTGGTGTTACTCTGAGGTTACAACTTACAACTATTTCAGGAGTAAACTCTCACGGGTGCAACAAGAAACCCAGCCATGACTCAACACAGCTCAAACTTTTCATCTTTAATTTGCACCACAGCAATTAACATTCCATCGAGGAGAAACATGACAATTTGACCCCAAAAAACTCTTAAAATTTGGTGTTTTATTTATTTTTTAAAAATTCGAGGTGATTTTGCTTGAGGAAACTGCTTTAAGTGCTGGTGGTGCAGCCTCCACACCCCTTTCTCTAGAGGGTGAGGGCTCCAATTATCAGTAAATGCTTGCAAACCAAAGAACTGTCTTGAATCAAAGGTGGATTTGATAAATAAATCTCTGAAGGGACATTTATTTCCAGGGGAAATCAGAAAACTCTGCCATAATCTGCCCAGTCAGCAGCATCAGATCGGTGCCTGCGTTGCCCTGAGCATTCAGAAAGTGCAGAAATCACACAATTACAGGGTACTTACTTTTTTCTCTCCTATGACAGCATTAAGAAAAAAATAGCAAGTTAGAGAAAGTTTTGATTTTTAGAGATGTCAGCAGTGGCAGTGCATCATCACAGCTTTAAATCCCCACGTAAATAATACGTTTAATTAAACTTACAGCTTGTTAATGCTCCAGAACTTCATTATCTTCATCAGCCAACACCACAACGTTGTTCTTTTTCATTTTTAAACACTATCAATATCACAAAGGATCTATCTGTGAGGACAAGGAACCAGCTGGAGGATCCCAACCTGCCCTACCAATATCATGAGCTGGTGGCAAAAGTGCTGCTCAGATCGCCCAGTTTCAGGTAAAACCAACAGCAAATACTTGAAAGAATTAATTATAACTCCAATTAATTAATTCACATCGTTGTACCAGATGTTAGAGAGCTGTATTATAAATGAGAGAGGGATAAAACATGAGTACAAATACTCAGCCTGATAATTTTTCAGGAGAAGCATTGATACACATGAACACTTTGGGAGAATATTTAAGAATTTAAGTATTTTTAAGAATTTAGGAGCTGTAGGTGTGAGGGTACACTTAGGAAGACCAGTGAGAAGCAGCTTCTCATACAAAATAATTCTGTATTTCATGAAATAAATAAGGGGCCAAATATAAAGGGGCCAAATATATAAGGGGCCAAATAAAAAAGGGGCCAAATAAAAAAGGGGGCCAAATAAAAAAGGGGGCCAAATAAAAAAGGGGGCCAAATATATAAGGGGCCAAATATATAAGGGGCCAAATAAATAAGGGGCCAAATAAATAAGGGGCCAAATAAATAAGGGGCCAAATAAATAAGGGGGCCCAATATTCAAGGGGCCCAATAAATCAGGGGCCCAATAAATCAGGGGCCCAATAAATCAGGGGCCCAATATTCAAGGGGCCAAATATTCAAGGGGCCAAATATTCAAGGGGCCAAATATTCAAGGGGCCAAATATAAAGGCAGGAGCTTGGAGTCCAGCGCCGTAGGAAGAGCTGCAAAGTCTGGAGAGACAAATTCACCTCTTGAAAGGTTTTGGAGGAAATTTCAATGGATTTTTGGCTTCTGAAGAGCCTGGACTAGAAGCCACGCTGCTCCCAGTCTGCTCTGAGGTTTTCAAGACTTAATCCCACCCCAAACCATTTCCATTTCCTCCTCAAAAACAGAGTTTTCCAGTTAAAAAAAATGCTTTGTTTTTACCAACACTGCCTGAAATCACAGAAACAGGAGCTGAATTGGAGACCCACCAGCCCCAAAGCCTCGCAAACCACCCCCAAGACCACGTTCACCCTCTGCCTGGTACCACTTTCCAGAAGAAAAGCAGTTTTTTATTTAATTGGTGATTATTTTTTAGCACGGAGATAAATGAATACGTCGAGAGAGGGGCAGCAAAGTCCATAAAAACATCTCAGAAACACAAATCTGTGAGTGGAGCAGAAGAATTTCAGAAGGTTCCTCACTCCCTTGGTACCTGAGATTGGCTCCTGGTGTCCAGTTTTGCTTCTCCAGCGACAGCACAGACCATCTGTAGGGTGTTTTATGGAGCCACCAGAGAGGCAAACGCTGTTATTGATCCTTATGGATGCCAAATAATCCAACAACTCCAATTAATAATAAAAAAAATAATCACCAGTTGACGTTTAGGTGTCCCACGGGAAGTTGAAGAGGACAAACAAGAACCTGAAAGGGTTTTTAATCATCGTTGGAGCTTCAGAGCTTTGGGTTTGGTGCTGCCCAGGGTGGTTCAAGCCCAGGACCAATCTGTGCTGTGCTGGGAAGTTCAAAAGAGGCAGTGAAAAGGTCTCTGTTGTTCTCTAAATCCTAAATAAGCTCCATTTGGCTGAAGAGGCACCATCCCATCTTTTAAAAGTGGACAATACATCACCCTAAGGCTGTAGCCAAAAAAAAAAGGAGTTCATTCCATTGATTTCTCCCGTGAACGCCACTTTTTCTCCTCCATCTATGAGAAAGTTGGGTCTCTCCCAAATTGAGAGCCCTATAAAATAAACACAGGGGTTTTTTTAAGGGCAATCAAGCTATAAATCAAGTTTCTTGGAGCCTTCCAAAGACCTAAATTCCACCAGGTCCTGCACAACGTCAGGCTGAGACCTGGCAGCTCCCAACGAGGTGACCCAGGCAGTGCCACGATTGGAAAGTGGCTCCTCCCCAGCTTAAAATCTTTCTCAATAAGCTTCAAAAAATCAAATAAATCAATTTAGATGAGCAGCAGCTGCAAATCTCACCCATCAGTGATCTCTGGAGATGTTTTCTCCAAGATTGAAGGAAGGGGACAAGGTTACAGGCATGGTTCAACTCATTTCTTCAGAGGAGACATCAAAAAAGGGGCATCAGGTGGCACCAGGGGATGAGAGGCACAGAAGGTCAGGGGTGGAAAGGGATTCTTGTTGTCTCATGTCAACTCTTCCCTTGTGGTTCATGTTCATTGTTGTCTTCTTGAATGATCTCCATCAAAGATCACCTTTGTACTTCTAAGAAATACTCAGGTTGCTCTGTTCAATCACAGAGTCAATGTCAGGGGTTGGAAGGGACCTCAAAAGCTCATCCAGTCCAACCCCCCTGTCAGAGCAGGACCACCCAGAGCAGCTCTACAGGGGATGCACCCAGTTGGGGTTTGGA